>JARHVA010001091.1:2470000-2872500 GCA_037957365.1 Torreya grandis | reverse complement strand
TATACCTTGAGTGAGGTATGCATTTGAGCATTATTACTATATGACTTGTGATAGCTCTTTATTATTCTTTGTGTTGTAAAATGACATGTGAGTCAATAAGACTTTTTCTTATCATGGTAGTTATGGTTTATGTTGGGAATAACAATGTATTTTACCTAGATGGAGTGTTGCATCTTCATACTTTTCTATTATGTGAACTTATGCCTTTTCTAACTAGTTTTACGACTGAGTTGTACAAGTACACGTGAGACTTATCTCTTTTCATAAAATTTTGGTAATAACAAAGGGTATTCACCCCTAATAAAATCTCATCTAATGATGGTTGAGTAGTGAAACCTCTACTAAGAGAGTGATTTAAGTCCCCAAGGACAATCAGGGTTTCGATTATTGTTATGGTCATCGGGATGGCTCCTCTCTAAGAAGGGGAGGATGTCACAATCCTACCCTTGCATAACCTTACATGACTACTTAGTTATTATTATATGAAAGGTTTATCTATTAAGCATTAATATTATCATGTGTATGGCTGATTTATACACTCCCTTGCTTGGCCATGTTATATTATTATTTTGATGCTATGATAATTGGTTTTAGGTTGATATACATATCATATTTATGATTTTGCACTTGATGATGTAATTATCATGTTATAATACTGGATTGGTGATATATGGGTTAGTTAATGTACTGACACTTGATTTCATTTCATTATTGCTTTGTCATTTTATCATTTTTTAGATCAGATACTATTGATGAATTCACTCAGTGGTTACATATATGTTTATGAGCTAAGCTAGATACTAATATCAAATTTTGGGGTATCAGAGTGGTTCTGAGTAATTGGATGAGTTATGATAGGTAACCTAGTATTCTTGTTTTGTGTTATGTTTTTTGATAGTTATGTTTTGCATTTGTATGGTCATATTGATTGTGCCTTATTATTTTTGGCTTCTTATGTTCTATCATATTTTTGTGACCCCTACATGCGTCTTAGTTTTATTTCCATCTACTTGGACTTCCCATTTTACCTCTCCTATATATATCTCACCACCTTGACCTTTTTGGAATCACCCTCACTTACCTTAGACTCCCTAAAGACCTACCTAGATCTACCTCCCCACAACACCCCTTTCATGTAAATTGCTCCCCTAGTGATGGGATAAGTGTCAATAGCCTAGTTAATGGGCCATTATGGTATTCAAACATTTAATAACATTAAAATAATATTTATGGTTATTATTTTAATTTTTATTATTTGTATTTATTAATTTTTGGCCTTAAATATTTAATTATCTTTCTAAATTATATATATATATATATATATATATATAGATTTATTATTTAAATTACTAATTAAGCATATTAATATTTTATTTGGTTATTAATCACTAATTTTAAATAAGAGTAGGAGGGTCATTAATGATCACATGTGGGGAGTTGTAAGGGTATGGAGAATGGCATGGGGAAGTGGATGAGTGGCATGGTGGAAGGAAGTAGTCAATGACATGAAGGAGAAGGCAACAAGGGAAGCGTAGGAAGGAGGGAGGCAGGACACTTGGGGAAAATAGAAGGCATAGTTATAAGAAAAAAGGTAGGAAGAGAAGAATGGAGGAACCATGTGGAGGAAAGGAATATGTAGAGGAAAAATAATTAGGGAAGAACACAGGTGAAACCTAGGTAGAGGGAAGAAAAAATGCAGAATCAAAGAGGAAAAAAACATAGGCAAAGTGAGGATGTGTGAAAGAGAAGGAAGAACATGGAGAAAGTAAATATACGGATGCATTGAGGAGAGGCAAAGAAAGAGATAGGTAGAATGGAAGGAATATACAGGGCATTAAATTCTAGTTGGGAAGTGATTCACACTACTATAAAGAGTTATTATTGGTCTAGTTTATAAGTCATAATGTCATACATGAACTTATCTTTTTTGTACATCCTAACTAGGTATATCATTTTTGGTCTTAAACTGGTTAACTACATGGAAGGAATAATGGCTATTAATTGAAATCTATATAATCCCATAATTTCCTTTGTATATGAACTTGCAAGAGATGGATTGATTTGACTATTATTTTATCCTACTCATTGATTTGGGGTTATGTCTCTTAACCTGGTAATTACTAATTTACTTAATGGGCTATATATGTAATTAATTTATGCATGCCATGACCTAGTAAAACTAAAAACCATTGTTAGTTTATTGACTGTGTGTATGGGATTTCTCTTTTCTTCCTTTTACAGAATGCCATGGTTAAATTGAATGTCATGAGAGTGCATTTTTTCATAGTTACAAAATAATGGAATGGACTCCTTTAAATCCCATTCTTGTTTCAACAATTTCAAACCACCATACTTCCTTGTCATATTTCAACATGTATATATATATATATATATATATATTTATACTCTATTAGGAATGTTGTACTATGTAAATTGGCTGTAATTTGAGCAATTCATATTCTTATGTGAATGAAAATGGCTTTACTAAATTTGTTTTGCTACAATATGGTTGTATAATGCACCCTATGTCCTTTGTATCAAACCTCACATATGTATAATGCATCCTGGCCTTTTTATCCAACCCTACACACACACACACACACACACACACACACACACACACACACACACACACACACACACACACACACACACACACACACACAAACATACACACACACACACACACACACACACACACACACACATATACATACATACATTTAAAGTTTTTCAGTTGCCATAATTATGTCTGATTGGGATAATTGGTTTGGGTTTATATTTAATATTTAATTGGATTATTTAATTTTCAATATAAAATTTGGAATGTAGGTTAAATTAACCCAAGGCACATTTACCCCTAAGATATATTTTGGATTACTACTATACTTTCCCCTATTTTGAATGGAAATCAATTCAAGTTTGATGTCAAAAAAATGGGGCTGTGTTATTATGAGAATTAGGGATTTAGATTGTCTTCATAATTATTAATATTTATTTGAGATTTATTTGGGTTACTTAATATCAATAGGACTATTTTTGTGTTCCATTACAACATCTTTATCATTGGTTTATTCACATTCCCTTGATTGAGATCAATGATTTAAACACATGAATGTGATTATGGATTTAATTGTAGCACTTTCCATAAGATCAACTTAGTTAAAATTCCCTGCTTATGGTTATTGATTTTTAAATTTTATACCATTTAAATGGCCTGTAGTCCCATTTACTCATATTGACCTGATATCTAATATTTGGGGATCATATGAGGTCATCAGTCCTCATGATGATATCCCAAACCCCCTACATCAATTTCTACTTTGAAATCAATTTATTGAAGCATGCTTGTCGGAACACTATTGCCATTATGGACTATTTTGGATTGCTAGGTGGGTTCCAATTTCATAATTGATTATGGTTTTAATTGATTTTTAGGATCCTTAAATGTTGATTTAGGAATGCTATATGGCCGAGTTTGCTAGATTGTCATGCTTGGCTGATTTTATAATGGATCCTTGACATGGTTGAGTATAACTATTAAATTATAGGTGGTGCTTCCTTTTTTGTCACATGATTGCATGAAGTGTACCCCTAATGGTGATTATGCCTTATTTTAGTGCTATGAAATTGTGTTGTGATGTCTTTTGGTTCATAATCCAACTTGCTCAAAACTCCTTCCTTGATCCTATTTTCCAAAACCACCATCTAACTGATGGTTGGGGTGGTAAGGGCCATTGATGGTTGGGCTTATAAGGCTAGTTGGGGGGGCTTGTCCTTATTTTTTTGCTACTTCCTTATTGGATGAATTTTTGGATTGGTATGTTATGAATGGTAATGTTTTATTACACATTACTATTTCCTTCTTAGCACAAGTTGTTATAATGCTTTCAAATAACATGATTAGTAGATGTAAATGTAATTACTTTCATTGGATTTTAGTTTAATCATAATTGGATCTTGGCATGATAACCTTGTATGTGGATAGGTAACATTTAGAGATTATAAATACAAGTTTATAATGTTGAATGTGTGATTTTATGTGGATGCTACTTCCAATTTTGAGTTCAATCCTTTTGATGTACTTGAGCTTTATACTTGTGTATCCTTGTAAGGATAGTTGATTTCTAATACCATTACTTCATCGGTAAAGTACCTTGTTATCTTCATTATGGAACATGTATGGAAATTATGTGTACATGATTTAATGTGGCATTTCTTACTTATGCATCCTAATGGAGTTTTCATATGTATTCTCCTGAAATGTGTAATCATGGTACCTTGAGTCAAGAATTATATAGGCAAAATAGATTACTTATTATGGTGTTTAGGCATACTTGAGTTTTATTTTAGATTGATATTTATTTATTCATTGCTTATGCCATGCTAGTGTATTACCTTGCATCTTACTCATGGATCATAGGGTATTGATGTTGTACCCCCTTTTTAGAGTGGCATCTATTTATTATGCAATCTTGTAAAACTACTATATATTCTCATTGTTTAAACCATTTAGATAATGATTGGTGTGGAGATTATTTGTGTTATGAGACTCCTAAATTTGTCATTAGACATGCTTGAGTATGTTGTTTAGGATTCTATAAAGTTGGAATCTTAAATGGATTGATAACTATTGAGAGCTATTTATAATAATTGAGGATCATATGAGGTCATGAGACTTCATGATGATCTCCCAAACCCCCTATATCAATTTATACTTTGAAAGTGATTTATCATAGCATACTTGTGGGAACACTACTACTATTATGGACTATTTTGGATTACTAGGTGGGTTCCAAGTTTGTAATTGATTATGGGTTTAATTGATTATTGGGCTCCTTAAATGTTGCCTTAGGAATATTGTATGGATGAGTTGCTAGATTGTCATGCTTAGCTGATTTTATTATGGGTCCTTGACATGGTTGAGTATAACTATTAAGTTATAGGTGATATTTCCTTTTCTATCACATAATTATATGAAGTGTACCCCTGATTGTGATTGTGCCTTGTGTTGGTACTATGTCATTGTGTTGTGATGTCCTTTGGTTCAGAATCCAACCTAATCAAAACTCCCTCCTTGATCTTATTTGCTGAAACCAGCATCTAGTTGATGGTTGGGGTGGTAAAGGCCACTAATGGTTGGGTTCATAGGGTTGGTTGGGATGGCTTATCCTAATTGTTTTCTACTATTTCTTTATTGCATGACTTCATAGATAGGTATGTTATGATTGGTAATGTTTTCTTACACATTGTTATTTCCTTCTTATCACAAGTGGTTATAATACTTTCAAATAACATGATTAGTAGATGTAAATGTAATTACTTTCATTAAATTTTAGTTTAGTTATTGTTGGCTCTTGGTATGCTAACCTTGTTGTGGATAGGGACCATTTAAAGATGAGAAATACAAGTTTATAATTTTGACTGTGTAATTTTATGTGGATGTTATTTTTAGTTTCGAGTTTAATCCTTTTGATGTACTTGAGATTTATACTTGGGTATCCTTGTAAGGATAGTTGATTTCTAATACTATTGCTTCATTGGTAACGTGCCTTGTTATCTTCATTATGGAACATGTATGGAAATGATGTATGCACACTTTAATGTGGCATTTCTTACTTATACAGCCTGATGGAGTTTTCATATGTATTCTCCTGAAATGTGTAATCATGGTACCTTGAGTCAAGAATTGTATGATCAAAGTAAATTACTTGTTATGGTGTTTAGGCATATTTGAGTTTTATTTTGGATTAATAATTGTTTATCCATTACTTATGCCATGCTATTTTATTACCTTTAATCTTCCTCATGGATCATAGGGTATTGATGTTGTACCCCCTTTTTAGAGTGGAATCTATTTATTATGCAATCCTATAAAACTACTATATATTCTCATTATTTAAAGCATTTCGGTAATGATTGGTGTAGAGATTGTTTAGGATATGAGACTAATAAATTTGGCATTAGACATGATTGAGTATGTTGGCTAAGATTCTAGAAAGTTAGAATTTTAAATGGATTGATAACTAGTGAGAGCTATTTAATTATCTCCTTTGGCTCTATAATGAAGCTTATGGCTCATTTTCCTTTATACACACTAGAATGAATAGTATACTATCTTGAGTAGATGGAATTATGCTTAGTAATTCCCAATTGTGTATGGAGTATAGAGAATCTTGGATGTTTCATCTTATGAGTGGTATTTTGTGGGTATGTACATTTTACTACTGGAACAAGTTACTAGTTCATGGATGACAAAAGAAATCTTAAACTAACCACAATGGGAAGTAAACAATAATTGTTATGTGAGGCATCCTCCTTTGCTAATATGCTTATATGCATGGATGTGACTAAATTTATATGCTGAATATTATTATTTTAAGTCATGTATGCATATTATTATCCTTTTATTGGCTAAAAATTATCTCAATAAGGCATTGTTATTGGTATGAAATTACATGTGTTCTTAATTCATGTAGAACTGCAATGTTTATGAGTCCTATAGAAATGGTTCATGATAAAATTATATGTATGCTTGAACAAACCATAATAGATTATATGAGAAATTTCCTACTCCACCATGTTTGGATAAGATGGTAAATTAGTCATATATATGTTACCATGTACTGGTTCTTACGAGTATTAGATTTTTACATTTCACAAGCATGTTACTACATGGCTGAATTAATACTGAGGGAAGTTGGGATTACCCCCTTACCAAAATCCTAGATTGTGGGAAAGTTTGTCTCATCCATTATGTGTTCCTAATAAATTCTAATTTCATATATTTGACTGGGAAAACACTATAGCATATACAAATATTATAATGGTTAATATGCCTTCCTTGCCTAAAACATTAGTCAATAAAATAATCAATTTTGTGGAATTTATGTATTTGGCCACTATGTGATTTGGGGTGTCCAAACTCCCTTTTTCTTTTGTTATTAAATTTGCCCTTGCCAATATGGAATCATTTATATAGATTCCGTGAATGACTACCATTATTTCTTTATTATTTTGATGAAATATTAACACTGTTTGTATCCTCGATCTTTTATTTTGGATCATGACAAACATGTTAGTAAAATGATTGATTATCTTCATGCTAATGATATTTTTTTGTATGCTTATGAGCCTTAGCATAGTTTGTATGTACTAAAGAGAATATATAGATGCTATAAGAGTTTGGTAGGTGGGATATTGTGCCTAATTATCATTAGGTACAATGTTTTATTAGTTCCCACGTTGTGGTCTTATTGTGACCATTAGTGACTTAGAAGGTTAAGGTTAACCCTTATGGTTGTGCATATATGAGTATACTATGATAGTGATGATTGATTAATAAAGTGAGGTTTGGGTCCATTATGCATCCAAAGAATACTCTGATATGCAAATTTAGAAAAAAAATTGGGGTTGTTTCATAGGGTTGCATGGAAAAGTGGATCATGTTATTGCCCAAGTCTGAGATTGAATATGCTAATAAAAAGGCCATTAAAGGACATGTACTAGTAGATCAACTTAAAAAATCTCCTTTTTCATATACTCATCTCTTACATTTGGATTTCTAGACGAAGCCATTATGATAACATAAGTAAAAGCACTTCCTAAGGTAGAACAATGTAAAATGTACTTTGATGGTTCCTTCATCACATATGGATCAGGTGATGATATATTGTTTATCACATTATAAGGGGATCTTATTAATAATTCCTTTTACATTGGTTTTCCCTATATTAATAATATGGCCAAATACAAATCACTCATCACAAGGATTCACCTAGTAGTATATTGAAACATCCAACATTTACTAGTTCATGATGATTCATAACTTATCATCAGTTAGGTCACAACAGATAGCATATGAAAGATGAGAAGTTGGTACCATATAAATACATGGTCAACACTCTTAAATAAAAAATTGTGAACATTTAGTTTGAATGGATACCCAAAGCCAATAATAAAAAAATTGATGCCATAACTATAATTAGATACGTGATTTATATTATAGATAGAGCCAAGGACAATTAATTTCTTGTGGAACATATTCTAGCACTGACATATGAACAAGAAACCATTGAGATGGTTTGTGACAATTTTAGTGTCTAGTTTGTATGTATGTGTGAAGTCATATTAGATAGAGGAAACTTTCCATGGTCTCTATGACTATTACATGTGCTATGTATAGTATTTACAATATTTTGAATGAGTTATCAATGTTCACATCACCATTATCTTCCCCTTCATGAAGGGAATGACCACTCATAGTGGGGAGGTTTATAGGGGGCCATCAGTCTATGGTTGGAGGAAAAATTCCTAGATGATGCTTTCCCTCTCTACAACTGCATCTAGACAATTCTATTATTACTCATGCCTATTGTATAAGTTAATGAGTTGTTGAATAAATTTTATTGAACACAATAGTGATTGTAACATTTAGTTATGGGTAAAATGATATATTTTTTATTTGGTTCATTTGAAAATAGCATTTATTGGTATATTATATTTGTAACATCTATTTATAGTTAATTTATTATGCACTCTTTGTATGAGTAGTAATAATGAGAATTATCATTCTTAATTAGTGGATTAATTGGCACTTTTTTTTTAATTTTAGCATATTACATTTAGTTGTATATAGTGTGTGAGTTATAACTTGATTATAGGATCCATTTTTAAATGATTTAATTTGATTATCTTACAAAAAATTGCACATTTTTATGTAAATCAAACATAGAGTGGTTCTAACAAGTGGTATTAGAACATAGGTTTAAATTCTCAATCATAATCAGTCCACTAACATTACCCTATCTCTCCACTTTTTATAGGGAAGGTGGAATATATAATAAATTTTATTGAAATAACTTTGAATTAGGACCATTAATTAGATCTCAATTAACTAGCAAATGAGCAAGCTACAAATCTTGACCAAATATTTGCAATCCTGATAGAAGCTTGAGATAGAGTAGCTTCCCAGAGTAGGGAATGTATGAACATGATGAACTAAGGAAAAAAATTATAATTAATAAGTGTATCAAAGGTATGAAAATGTTTTATAGTAGTAAGCCACAATAATACAAGTGGTTTCATAGCTGACATGGGATATGAAAAAGGTAAACCCACCTAAGTTTGATGGAACAATGTTAGGTGATAGAACTAAAGGATGGTTCACTAAGTTGGATAAGTATTTTGAGATATGAAATCACTCTAAAGTGAATAAGGTGGTTTGGGGAGATTACCAACTTATTTTTGATGGAATTGAAGTATGCTTCATTGATATTAACAAGTATTTTGAGATATGAAATTATTCTAAAGTGACTAAGGTTGTTTGGGGAGCTTATCAACTTGGTGATGGAATTGAAGGATGGTTCATTAAGTTTGACAATAATTTTTAGATATGAAATTATTTTAAAGTGAATAAGGTGGTTTGGGGAGTTTATAAACTTGTTGGTGAAGAAATAACCTAGTAAGACAACATGAAATTAGAAATGGGACTTGACTTTACCAACACCACTTAATAGTAGTTTGTATCCTTATTTAGGGCTTGATGGCTTCCATAGTTATATTTGGATTAGAAATTAACTAAATTATAAAATTTGAAGTATGGAGATATGTTAGTGACCAAATATTTGGAGTAATTTACTAAGCTCCTAAGGTTTGTTGCCTAGTATGAGAAGAATGAATGCTTTAGGATTAGGGAGTTCATCATGGGGCTAAGGCATTAGATTGGAGGTGAAGTGGATGTTCATGGACCAAGTACTATGGAACAAGTTTTTGAGAAAATTGTCAAGTAAGATAATAGGTTAAAATATCTGACACAATTCAGAGGTAGGTTATGAAAGAAGTTTGGTGAACCTAAAACACCTTTCAAAAATGAGAATTAGAACCAAAATGGAAACTCTAAGAATATGTATAATAGTTAGAATACAAGTTTAAATAATGATTCTAGGGATAATAAACCTATAAATGGTCTCAAGGAAGGATTCAAGGGAAGAAATCAATTTTAGAGGAAGGGGATCCCTGGTGGATGTTTCACATGTAGAGGAGATCACTATGCTAAGGACTATCCTTGGTGGAAGACAAAAGGAAATTACAAGAATCCTTATACCTCTACACCATAGAAAGGAACCTTCTAAAAATAAATCTATGAAACTATTGACAAACATCAAGATGAGTTTCAAGCCTCTACCATCGAAGTATTAGGTACCTTATTTGGGTATCCTATTTTAATTTTAATAGATACTAGAGCATCTAAATGTTTCATCTCTCATAGTATGTTAAATAAACTACCTAAAAAAGTTGGATTTATGGTAAATGCTTGGATAATAAAATATGGGAATGAATTTAAGGTCAAAATAGACAAATGTCTCATAGAGTTATAGGTGAATTTTAATGAATTAACCACACTAGTAGAAAGAAATCAATCTGAGAGGAAGGGGATCCCTGGTGGATGTTTCACATGTTGAGGAGATCACTATGCTAATGACTATCCTTGGTGGAAGACAAAAGGAAATTAAAAGAATCCTTATACCTCTACACCATAGAAAGGAACCTTCTAAAAATAAATCTATGAAACTATTGACAAACATCAAGATGGGTTTCAAGCCTCTACCATTGAAGTATTAGGTACCTTATTTGGGTATCCTATTTTAATTTTAATAGATACTAGAGCATCTAAATGTTTCATCTCTCATAATATGTTAAATAAACTACCTATAAAAGTTGGATTTATGGAAAATGATTGGATAATTAAATATGGGAATGAATTTAAGGTCAAAATAGACAAATGTCTCGTAGAGGTATAGGTGAATTTTAATGAATTAACCACACTAGTAGAAAGAAATCAATCTGAGAGGAAGGGGATCCCTGGTGGATGTTTCACATGTAGAGGAGATCACTATGCTAAGGACTATCCTTGGTGGAAGAAAAAAGGCAATTACAAAAATCCTTATACCTCTACACCATAGAAAGGAACCTTCTAAAAATAAATCTATGAAACTATTGACAAACATCAAGATGGGTTTCAAGCCTCTACCATCGAAGTATTAGGTACCTTATTTGGATATCCTATTTTAATTTTAATAGATACTAGAGCATCTAAATGTTTCATCTCTCATAGTATGTTAAATAAACTACCTAGAAAAGTTGGATTTATGGAAAATGCTTGGATAATGAAATATGAGAATGAATTAAGGTCAAAATAGATAAATGTCTCATAGAGGTATAGGTGAATTTTAATGAATTAACCACACTAGTAGATATGTTTTCAGCTCTTATAGGGTCATATAATGTGATCCTAGGAGTGAACTAGATTTTTAAGCATAAGACAAAGGTCAATTATTTCTCTAAGAGGGTTGAGCACTTGGATGATTTGGGAAATCAAATCCAAATTGAAGGAGAAAAGAAATATTGGAATTTAAGGAAAATTTCAGCCATTAAATTGAAGAAGGATTAGCAAAAAGGGTACTAGGTATTCTTGGTCAAGGATGATGACATCAAAGAAACCAAGGAACCAACATTTTAAGACTACCCCTTTTTACAAGAATTTTAGGATGTTTTTTAGTAGAGTTACCTAGTTTACCTCCCAAAATAGAATTCAACTTCATGATTGACATAATTATAGGATCAGAGCCTTAATACAAGGCTCCCTAAAAGATGATAACAATAGAGTTAATTGAGTTAAAATATAAAATTAATAAAATGTTGGCCAAATAATTAATTCAACCAAGTGTTTCACCATTGGGTGATTTAGTTATTTTTATGAAAATAAGGATGAGAATCTTTACCTATTCATAAATTATAGGATGTTGAATAAGTAAACCATCAATAATAGGTATCCCCTAACCCACATTGATGAAATTCTTGATCAAATGTAAGTTGAAATGGTATTTTCCAAGATTGACTTGAGAATGAGATGCCATCAGTTAAGGATCAAAGAGGAAGACATTCCTAAAACAACCTTCATGACAAGATGTGGGAACTACAAGTTCACAATTCTCATTTTTGGGTTAACAAATGCATTAAAAGCATTTATGAATCTCATAAACAATGTGTTTAGGGATTAGATTAATCAATTTTTGCTTATTTTATTTAACAACATTGTGATCTATTCCAAGAGTGAATAAGATCACATTGAGCATTTGCATCTAGTTTTGAAATGCTTACATAAGCATCAATTCTATGGAAAGCTATAAAAGTGTGTTTTATTTTAGATAAAGGTGTAATATGTGGATCATATTATATCTATAAAAGTAATTTTAGTGGATCCAAAAAATATTAGAGCCATCATGGAATGTATAGTACCCAAGAACATACATGAGGTGTATAGTTTCAACCCAATCACTTCCTTGAAATATAAGGAGTAGAGTTTTTTGTGGAATGGTAAGTGGGAAAAAGCTTTGACAACCTTGAAAGAGAGGCTTACTTTAGCACTAGTTTTATGAGTGCCAAATCTAAATGGTTAGTTTATTGTGATAATATATGATTCAAGGGATGGTTTAGGTGGAGTAATAATGCAATAATTTTTAGTAGCTATTTATGAGTCTAATAAATTGAAGATGTATGAGGCTAGTTATGTTCCACATGATTTGGAGTTGACTAAAATAGTGCATGCCTTATAGGTATGGAGGTGAGGTCTATTGGGGAAACCATTTGAGTTCAAAATTAATAATTTTAGGCTCAAGTATATATTTACCCAACCCACTCCAAGTCCTCTACAAAGGCATTAGTTGGAGTTTTTTTTTTAGATTATGGTTTTGACATTAGCTATATAAAAGGTAAGGAAAATAGGGTTGTGGATGCTCTTAGTTCTAGAAGGTACATGGTAGTAATAGATAATATGAAGAGTACCTTCCAAGACCAAGTATTGAATTTATCACTAGGAGACATATTATACGATCAAGTCAAGAAAGCCCTAGTAGAAAATCTTCAAGATCACAGGTATAATGATTTTCATTTTGAAAATGATGGGCTTATAAGATTCAATGGAAGAATATATGTGCCAAATAGAGAGGATTTGAGGGTGCTCATACTTAAGGAGTTGCATAATGATCCTTATTTAGGTCATCCAGGTGTAACCAAGCTCATGATAGAGATAAAACCTTTGTATTTCTAAAAAGTCATTAAGAAGGATTCAACTAATTTTATGTCAAGATGCTTGGAATATTAGCAATTGAAGGCCAAACATGTGAATTCTTGTTGGAGATTAATATTATTTTGGTCCTTTAGGATTTAGGCTTATCATAAGTCTCTTTTAGGTGTGAATTTATTATTATTATTATTATTATAAATTCACTTTATCCTAGATTTATGAGGTGGCTCTCACCTCTCTTGTCCACTTGTTGGACTTAGGAGTTACTTACACAAGTAACTCCTCCCCTCGCATGTCACATAATTCCACCCACTCTCTTTAGGAATAGGAATTTGGCACACACCAAGGAGGCCTTGTAAAGTCATGATGGGATTATTTTAACTCTTTTATCACTATTTTATTTTATCTATTTAAGGATCCTTCTCTTCCTCTCTTCCATAATAATATTAATGCACAATATTTTTATTTTTATGGTGCTCTTTTGTCTTAAGACAATTCTTCTCTCTCTCTCTCCCTCTCTCTCTCTCTCTCTCTCTATTTCTCTCTTAACTTCTAATTGATAAGTACTTGGAGTTATTTATTTTCAAGTATTTTAAAAATATTATGGGGTTTTTCTCTATTTGGTGGTTTCGCACTTGTAAAATTTCATCTCAATCTTGTGGTTTATTTCACTCTTTGAGGTAAATTTATTACTTTAAACATTTGTTTATTGTATTCAACGTTAATATTTTATGATCTTGGTAATAAATCTATCAATTCTATTGGGTTGTTGTATCCACATAAAATTATAGAGTGGAAGTGGAAAGTCATCAATATGGACTTTATCAAAGGGTTGTCTATGTCAAAAAATTGACATGATATGATTTTAGTGGTTGTTGATAAATTCACTAAGATGACACATTTCATTCTAGGAAATTTGAATGATGATGCATTAGTGCTAGCTAAAGATTTGTGAAAGAATTTTTTAGATTGCATGGGTTTCTACAGAAAATCATTTTTGATAGAGAAAATCATATGACCTCGATGTTTTGATAAACTCTTAATTTAGAATTGGGTACATAGTTATACTTCAATATAATATATCATCCAAAAATAGATGGGCAAACGTAAAGAGTAAATTAGGTCTTGGAGGATATTCTAAGAATGTATTGCATGGATAAAAAATAAAAGTTAAAATAATACCTTCCATTAGTTGATTTTATTTATAATATCTCATTTCATACAACTTTCAAAATGGCTTCATTCGAAGCTTTATATGGTAGAAGGTGTAGGAAACCTATTAGTTGGGATAAATTATAGGATAGAGTGGTCTTTGGATTGAATATGCTTGATAAAATGGAAGATTAGGTAAAGCTAATAAGGTAAAGGTTGGTTGAATTTAATGACAAAATAAAAGAGCTATATTGATCTAAAAATAACAAGAAGAAAATTCTCAACTAAATATAAAGTTTTTCAATAGGTTAAAACACAAAAGAGCTCTATAAATTTTTATAATTTTGCAAAATTAGAACCTAGATATGTGTGACCATTTTAAGTGATAGAATTGGTTAATGATATTTCATATGAGCTTGCCTTAACTAAATACTTGACATAAATTCTTAATTATTTTCATGTTTCATATATAGAAAATTATCTAGCTGACCCCTCTCATGTTTTGGATTAGCATGCACTATAGGTTCTAGATCTAGGAGTGGTAACAATAGAGCCAATAACAATACTCAACACTGTAAAACTTAGCTTACATAATTGAGATGTATATCAATGCAAGGTCTAGTGGGACCATTATTCTAAAGATAGTGTCACTTGGGTAGATATTGAAGAGTTTTGAAGGATTTTCCCTTATTTTTTTATTTGATATGTTCTATTGAATTATTTATATTTTTACACATATCTATTTGATAATAATGTCATCAGAATGATGACCTATTTAAGTGGAGGTGGATGTTATATCCTATTTAACCCTTAGTAAACAACATTGATTTTGTTTACAAATAGTTAACTAGTAATTTGTTCACTTATGAAACATGTGGATAGATAAACATATTGAGTTGGTTGATTCATATATTATTATACTTTTCTATTCTAATTTTTTTTAATTAAGATGCATATATACATGTTTGATAGAAAAGAGTTATAAATTTTGTCTTTAATTATATACGTAGTATACATTGGTATATATGTTACTTATTTTAGGTTTTAAATGAAGTAATGACTAACTACAATTTTATGATTGAGGTTGATATAGAGCATATCTTACCCTCACTGAGTATCATAGAGGGAGAGAATTCTAAGGGAGGAGGAGGTAGATAAGGGTAGTTAAAGGAAAAGAGAATAAGAATCTAAAATAACACACACATAGTAGATTATTTGAATGGCATGAATGCCATATTTTAGGTCATGCTCTAGGTAGTCAGTGTGTGTTTATTGAATTAATGCTTATCACTAGGTATATGATTCTGTTAGTTGAGGTCCTTGCTGAAATTATCTTTTCTAAAATTAACTTACTTGTTTACATGAAATGCTAACTTGAGGTATTGTTTTACAATATGTATTAAATTATTCTTTATTAAATTCAAAAAATTGATATGTTGTCAATCTTCACAATTTACATTGTTACTTAGCTATATATTAATATTGTGATTGCTAATCCTAATTTATTTTAGAATTATGAAATTTTTTGATCTAAATTAGGATATTAAATAAAAAGAAACTTTGGATTGGAATAACAAGGACTCCATTTAGGGTTTGTGGTTGACATACCACTAGATGCATATTTTTTTTAATGAGCATAATACCATTGGGACTTTTGGATAAAATCATTGGGTTACATTTGTGACTTTGACTTAGGAAATAATTAAAACTTATGATTATGTTTGAAATTATATAAAAATGAATACTTGGAATTCTTGTCACAAATTGATTTCTCTCTATGCTTAATAGCCTATTGATTTGTGGATTTTCATGGTTATTATTTGACCAACTACTATTTAGTTAAGCTTCATTTCATATCCTGATTATGGGATAGTTATATGTTACTTAATTTACATGATTGATTAGCTATGGAGTTAAACTATACTTTTATGTTGTGTACATTATGATCATGTTAGTTTATACAACAATATTTTGTGATTATATATATGTTTCAGGATAAATACCTTCATTCATGTGAGGTAGATGCAAGATAGATCCATCCCTCAGAGTGTGATAGAGGGAGGGAATCATAGAAGAGGGTGGTGTAGATGGAGGCATTGGGTGATGATAGAGGGAAAGGATAGAAACCCACACACACACCAAAAGTAGATTAATATGATTTATTCATTTCTTAATTTAGATAACTATAGTACATATTTTATGATATCTACTTTTAAATGATTTCTAATATGTTTTAGCTATGATCTTGTTTTTTTTTTGATGATCATGTTGATTTAGTTGTGTGATTGCACTAACCTGATTGCCATACTTAGATTTACTCATATGATATTGCTTAGTTGAATGAGTGAATCTGTACATGTCTTAATGTGACTTACATTTATTTTGGATATAACTGCGTAAATTATAAACAATGTTTTATTTTGGATTCATTATTATAAGTAATAGACATATTATATTACTTTGCTTGATTAAATTTTCAAGTGATTATTAATGCTTAGAAGGTTATTATTATCATATATAATAGTTGAATAGTCTATATTAAGTCATTAATAAATTAGATTTATTTGTTAAACAATTAAGGATGACATTACTTTGGCATGGTCATCATGAGAGTAATGTTATTGAATAATGATTAATATACAACTTTTATGCTTAGGAAATTTACATGATCCAATGCAAAGTCAATGTAGATAATTTCATTATTAAATGATTATGTGAGACATCATAATTTTTGATTTATAAATGAATTTTTATTTAGTCAATGGAATTTTTAATGACATTATGATAGTTAGAATTACCACTAAAAATATAAAGTTGAAGGACTTTTCTAAAAGTTGATGCATTACTAACAGGGAAGTTAATATACATGCATAAGAAGATTATTATATTAATCATTAGAACATTTGAGATTAGGGTTTTTAAACTAGTCTTTGAATTGAGTTAATATTCATTTATTAAAACCATTATTTGGTTGTAAGTTTCTTGCATGAAAAAATGGTGGAAGGCTGTTAGTTTCTATTAAGTTATTCTTTACATACATAGTTTTAGTCATTATTTCACTGAGGAATTTGGATACATTCATGTGGCAAGAAAAGAACATGGAAGAGAATATAAGGAAGGAGAGAGAGGTATATAGGGGGATGAATCAATGGTAGACAAGGGTAGATAGAATAAAAATAAAGAATTCAAGCTAGGAGGAAGAATCAAATTAGAAATTAGCATAGTTGGCTTCACTACTAGGTAGGAGTTGTGTTATATTTCATGTAAAATGTGGAATTTTTGGTAATTCCAAGAATGTAGCAAAGTTTTTAAATAGTTTAAATTTAAATGAAATTATAAAAATGGGCTAAATATTGGGCCCTTTAGATGGCTCAACCATCCATATAACCCAACATATAACCTAGTAAGCCCTATTTGGAAGAGCTAGGGATTTATGTTCTTTGTCATGTTATTTAAAATACCTTGGAAACTTATGTTTATATACTTGACTCAAAATTTTGAAAACCTTAGGTTTTGTTTGAAAAACTAAATTTAGTTGCCATGCTAAGAGGGTAAACTATATTTATAGGAAAAATTATTTTAAAGTTATTTGTGCATTATAAGTGGCTATAGGATACCTCTATATTTTTATAGGGCTGAAGTTAACCTTAGGTTCATATTGTCCAAGTGAAAACTTGATGGGTTTTATATAAAAAACTTTGAGTCATTTGCATTTGTTTTGAATTATTCCCTTTGTTAATCAAATATAGACTTGAGTGAAAAACTAACTAGCTCAAGTTAAAATTAAAACCCAAAATAGGGTTAAGCTATGTATAAATGATGTATGGGCAGAATAAAATGAAATATAGGTTTATTTAATTTATATCTTTTATCTAGAGGATAAATATACATATTTAGGGGTATGTATATAAATCTATAGGAATTAAATGCCCTAAGTTATATTCATATCAATGAATATATATATATATATATATGTATATGTATGTATGTATGTATGTAAATATCCAAGTTTAGATTGTGGTATTAGCCTATAAATGTATATGAATCATATGTTATTTAAAGATAATCGAATGAATATATAAAACCTTATATATATATATATATGTATGTATGTATGTATGTATGTATGTATGTATGTATGTATGTATGTATAATATCCAAGTTTAGATTGTGGTATTAGCCTATATATGTATATGAATCATATGATATTTAAAGACACTCGAATGAATATATAAAACATATAGATGTGTAGGATAATTGATAAGACCTAAAAGTGTGTGTGTGTGTGTGTGTGTACACACACACACACACTTAGATATGTGAGAGTTATTGGTTAGTATTTGCTTTTATATATATATATATATATATATTTTAAAGGCCTTTGGAATTAAGTTAATGTGACTATGAGATATGAAAATTATATTTTATTAAATATAGACCTTTATAAAAACTTTGATAGGGTTGTGTTTCATTTAAATACTTATATGAGGCATTTATGAGTTTGTGGGTAGAATAATAATCTCATAGTATTCACTATATTTAAATATAGATATAGTAACAATAAACTCAATGGGAATTATTTAATGTAGAGGGATAAGTTATATAGTGGAATGTGTGTTATTGAAATTAATTAGACCATGTTTTGATTAAACCATAGTTGCCAATTTAAATACAGTCAGTTGAACTAGTAAATGTGATTGTATACATTTGAATGCACAAGTAAAGAGTATTGAGTTTTAGTAGAATAAGATATTAAATTTCATCTATAGTACTATTTAAATTGGAAATGTATTTCAAAACATGAGATGAATAGAGAATGTGAATTACTCTTAAAATTTAAGATCAGGTTACTAGCCTATTAGAGTATTTTATATTTAGTATTATTTACTGTTGATTATCATGATCAATTTAATATAGGATAGTATAACATGTGTTATGAAAGACATGATTACTGAGTAAAATGACAAAGAATATATATGTAAAGTAATTCTATAGGAGTTGCTTTATGTTGTGAATAATTTGATATTGATTTGTGGAATAATTTAATGACATTTATTAGTGGAATATTTGAGTATATGCAATACTCTAATAAATAGACAAGAGTTATGTTTGAATAGAGTATAACATATATTATTCCTATTTTGATTGAAAATTGACTTATTCTATTTATACATAACTAATTATGTAATAAGTATATAGATATGTATAGAATACATATGATTTGTAGAAGTATTAAAAATCTTCTATATGTATACCATCTATATATATATGTATATAAACTCAAATAATACTATGAAATATTTCATGACATAGCAAATATATAAGGGAATATTTGTCATTAAGTTATCATGGTTGGGTTCTGAGTGTGTTTGACTATTTTGGATAAAGTAAAAAGAAGGTAATTTAGATTATAGTCCATCCCCTATGTTCTTATGGATGGAGTTATATTTATAATAAATTCCAATAGTATGATATTGAGATATGTTTAAACCAATAATATTGATAGGATTTTAGATCAATTTCATGATGGGCCTGCATGAGGTTACTTTGTACTTAAGACTACAATAGAAAAAATAATGAGAGCTAGGTATTATTGGACTAGATTATTAAAGGAATATTATGCATGGGTAAGAAGGTGTTAAAAGTGTGAATTTTCCATAGGGAAACAAAATATTTCAACCCTCCCTCTTAATTATATTCAATTCAAACAACCATTCATGCAATGGGGTCTTGATTTCATTGGCATGATAAACCCCCTTTAAGTACAAGACATAAGTGGGTGCTTATAACCACTGACTACTTAACAATATGTGTGGAGGTAATATACATCAAGGAAGACAATTATATTTTATTTCTTGACTTATATGAAGGCCTAACTTAACCATATTTTGAGTCCCTTCCATAATAATTTATGATAATGTAATGACATTTAGTGGTGCAAGGACAAGTGAATGGGATATTAAACATAGCACCTACCTAATCACTTATTCCAAATATTATCCTTAAGGAAATACTAGAAGAGACCAAAAATAAGAATTTTATTAGAATCATTAAGAGGATAGTGGAATAAAATCAAAGAGCTTGGCACACTAAGTTGAACACAACCTTATGGGTTAAATGGAGTATAACATATATTATTCCTGTTTTGACTGACAATTGACTTATTCTATTATACATAACTAAGTATGTAATAAGTATATAGATATGTATGGAATACATATAATTTTTAGAGGTATTAAAAATATTCTATATGTATACCATATATATATGGTATACATATAGAATATTTTTAATACCTCTAAAAATTATATATATATATATATATAAAATTTTTAGAGGTATTAAAAATATTCTATATATATATAAAATCAAATAATACTAAGAAATATTTCATGACATAGCAAATATATAAGGGAATATTTGTCATTAAGTTATCATGGTTGGGTTCTGAGTGTGTTTGACTATTTTTTGAAAATAATTAAATATAAGGTATTTGAGATTTAGTATTAGTCATTCTAATTTTGTGTATTAAAATTAGATTATTAATGTAATTTTAGTATGTTGTTATTAAGTTGTGAAAATGTTTATAGATGGATGAAATAACATTTTTAAGTTACATATTAATATTCTATAACTAGATGCCTTGACATGTTTCTTACCTAGACGGTATATTACTAATGAAGGATGTTTATGAATCGATTTATTACTTTATAATAAATTAGATGATGTTAGATTCATTGCATTACATTTTATGGACTAAATGTATGTATTTGATATTTTCATACTTAGTAAAATTTATATCTGCTAATAAGGAATATTCTATTTAAATCTATTAGTTTTTATGTTATTATATAAATAATTGAATCTAGCATTAATGACCCTAAATAAATAGTTTGGTATATTCCACTCACTTAAGTAGCACCATTAATGCAATATGAGGTGTAATTCAATTAAGTAGTGTGCATGAAATTTATTGATCCCAGAGATCAATAACTATATAAAAACTTTGGCCAAAGTAATGTTTATAGTTAAATATTGTCATTTCATGTGTTTGATATAGTTTACATGTTTGTATGATATCATGTTAGAATAGATTTATTTGTGGTATACATCATGTACTAGTTATCTTATAGCACACAGGTTCTAGTTTGTCACTCTGGATTACCATACCATCATTATCTTACCATCTATGAGGGGAGGGACATTCCCTTGTTGGGAGATAGTGTAGGGGATTAATGGTATGTGGTTGGTATGGAAATTCACTCAGATAATGCTCTCCCTCCCCGTAACAGTAATACACTAGAGAATACACTTAATGTTACTTTAGAATACTTTGACTTTGTTGAGACTCATGCTTCATGGAGCTTTATATTATTATTATTATTATTATTATTATTATTGAGACATATTACTTTTTAAACTATAATTTTTTTTCATATTTACATTTATAATAGTGGTTGTAATGTTGTATCACCTGTGGCTAAATTTGTAATACTACATCTATGGAATAAATGTAGTCTTTAATTGTATATTCAACATTGTATCTACTTTGATATATTATTTTTATGATCATTAGCTAAATGGATTATATATAATTTTTTAAAAAGTTAATTAAAAATACTATATTTAGTTAAATATCACTTAGCTACATTTCATCATGGTGAAATTTGTTAGATGAATATGTGTAATTAATTTTAAAACCTTATTCTAGTAAAACCTAGTGGGGTTATTACATTATGGTATCAGATTCGAGGCTCAAAATTTAAGATTTAATATGTTAAATAATGAAAAATTATTCTCTTATTAATTATGAATGATAATGGTGTACACTAGACCAAGAGGTGAGGTTACCTCAAATACCAATCCCTATGTTGATCCAAATTAGTTCACCACTAGGAAACTTACAAAGTTGGATCAGATCCTCGTAACCATGCAAGAGACTAGGGATCAAATCATGGCCTTAGAGTAAGAAGTGCATGGGAATGTAGAGGATAATGCTTAGGAAGAACCTAAAGAGCATCTCACTGACTAGGAACATACTTAAGAATAGATGAATGAGGAAGTGCCATAAGATGCAAGAGCTTGGGTAGCTATAGAGTTGGCACATGACATGAAAAAGGTAAATCGACCAAAGTTTGATGGAATTATTTTGGTAGATGGAGATGAAGTATGGATGATAGATATGGAGAAATATTTCAAGATATGAAATTACTCTAAAGTCACTAAAATAGTCTAGGGATCATATCAGCTTGATGGTGAAGCAATAATTTGGTGGGAAAATAAAAATCTTGAGATGAACCTTAATTATACCACCACCATAACATTTTGTGACATTATTTAGGTCATGATGGATTTCAAAACTATATTTCAATCAAAAACTTACAAATTTTCATAATATTAAGCAAGGAGACCTATCTATGAATGAGTACTAGGTGTAATTCACCAAGGTCATAAAGTATGTACCTCAGTATCAGGGAAATAAGAGGTTTATAATTAAGAAGTTAATTATGGGATCAAAACCCCAAATTGGTTGTGAGGTAGATGTGCATGGGCCATTTATCATGGATCAAGTCTTCAAGAAGGCAGTCAATCAAGAACAAAAGTTGAAATCTCTTTCCAAGTCAGTGATAATTTCAAGAAAAAGTTTGGAAGTTATAAACCAACTTTCAAAATGAATAAATGGAAGTGGAAGAGTGGAGACTCTAAGAGTCAGTTAAAGAACTAGAATGCTATGTTCAATAGTGGCTTAGGGAATAAGAAACTAGGTAATTTTTTTAAGGGAGGTTTCAAGGGAAACCAACATTCTGATAGGAAAGAACCACCTGGAGGTTTCTTCATTTGTGGAGGTGACCATTACACTCGAGAGTGTACTCAGGACAAGTCAAAAAATAAGGGTTATACTTCTCAATAGGGAAATTTTCAATAGTAGATTCATGTAGCTATTGATAATCATCAAGCTAAGTATCAAGCTTCACCCATTAAACTATCATGTATTTTTTTGATCATCCAGTTTCTATTTTGATTGACATAGTGGATGCAAAGTGTTTTATTATTATTTAAATGCTTAGTAAATTATGTAGAAAATCTAGAGTTATGACAAATGCATGGTCGATATAGTATGGGAATAAGTCAAAGGTCAAGGTTAACAAGTGTCTAGTTGAAGCTAAGATTAGGTTGCTTGAATTAAATATAGTAGTGTATTTATATATTTCACCACTAGGGTCATATGATGTGATCCTAAGAGTCAATTGGCTTATAAAGCATAAAGCTAAGGTTGATTGATATTTGAAGAAGGTTGAGTGTCAAGATTATTTTGGAAATTAGACACAACTTTAGGGTGAGATAAGAGAGTTGAAGCTTAGTAAAATTTATGCAATTCAATTCAAGAAAGCTCAGAGAAAGGGATGCCAATCATTTATTGTTAAGATAAATGAGATGGATGAATCTAAGGAACTATTTATTTAGGATTATCCCTTTTTAAGGATCTTTTAGAATGTAGTTTTAGAGGAATTACCTAGATTACTTTCCAAACATGAGTTTGATTTCTTAATTAACATCATACCTAGATTAAAACTATAGTATAAATCATCGTATAGGATGCCAACTACTGATTTGGTTGATTTAAAGGCTCAAATTTAGAAGTTGTTATTAAAAGGGTTGATTTGACCAAGTATGTCACCATGGGGTACACCAGTAGCCTTTATCAAGAAGGATTGTATTATTCACTTGTGTATTGATTATAAGATGTTGAACAAGGCAATGATCAAGAACATATATCCATTACCTCACATTGATGATCTATTTGATCAGATGCAAGGGGTAATAGACTTTCCCAAGATTGATCTTAGATCAGGGTATCATGAGCTAAGAATCCATGATGAAGATATTTAGAAAATAATTTTAAAAAATTGATATGGGCACTATGAGTTCACAGTGTTACATTTTGGCCTGATAAATGCTTTGACAACATTTATGAATCTCATGAATAGTGTGTTCAGGGATTATTTGGACCGCTTTGTGTTGGTATTTATAGATGACATCCTCATATATTTCAAGGATGAGGAAGAGCATATTCAAAATTTAGAACTAATTTTTTATCATTTATA
Source organism: Torreya grandis (assembly GCA_037957365.1). Lineage (NCBI taxonomy): Eukaryota > Viridiplantae > Streptophyta > Pinopsida > Cupressales > Taxaceae > Torreya > Torreya grandis. The sequence goes on along the minus strand of JARHVA010001091.1, from coordinate 2,848,155 downwards.
AAAGCATAAATTATATGTCAATTATCCAAGTGTGCATTCTTCCAAAAAAAAGTGCGATATTTGGGATATATTATCTCAGTGGATGGAATTTCAGTGAATTTAATGAAGATAAAAGCCATAATGGAATGGCCATCACCTAATAATGTGCATGATTTAAGAAGTTTCATGGGATTAGTGGTCTATTATAGGAAATTTATTCTAAATTTATCTAAGATAGATAATCTAATTACCTCTCTTCAATGGAATAATTAGAGTTTTGTCCAGGTATACAAACTTTAGCGTCACTGCTAAGAGTTTATGATCCTGATGGTCAATTGTTAATGATAATGGATACATCTAAAGATGGACTTGGAGGATTTTTTATGTAGGATGGTTTAGTTGTAGCCTATGAGTCCAAAAAATTAAAGCTATATGAGGTTAATTATGCCCCTCATGATCTGGAACTTGCTGTAATAGTTCATGCCTTGCAAGTTTGGAGGCATTATTTGTTGGAAACACCATTTGCTCTCAATATTGATAACTTGGGATTCAAATACATATTCACCTAAACAAACTTGAATGTTTGCCAAAGATGATGGTTAGAATTCTTATCTGATTAAGATTTTGATATTAATTATATCAAGGGTAAGGAGAATAGAGTTGCTGATGCTCTAAGCCATATAAGGTACATAGTAGTTGTGGGTACTATTAGGAGTAATTTTCATGATCAAGTAATCAAATTAACACTAGGAGATGAATTATATGATTAGGTCAAGAAAGCATTGATAAAAAATACTTAGAATCCTAGGTATAAAGGATTCAAAATAGAGAGTGATGGTCTTTTGAGGTAGAACAATAGGATGTATGTGCCTGATAGATAGAATATGAGGAGTATAGTTCTAAAAAAACTACAAAATTCCATATATTTAGGACATCCATTTGTAACCAAGCTCATGGATGAGCTAAGAACTATCTATTTTTTGGAAAGAAATAAAGAGAGATGAAAAAAAATTTGTGTCTCATTATTTTGAATGTCAGGATGTGAAATCCAAACATGTGTATCTGGTAGGATTGTTATATCCACATGATATAATGGAATGAAAGTGATAGGTGATTATCATGGACTTTATCCAAGGATTGTCATTATCATGAAATCAACATGATATGATCATGGTTTTAGTTGATAAAGTAACCAATGTATCCCACTTCATATCATATAACTTGACAAATGATGCACCTATGATTATGAATAGAATATTGAAAGAGGTGTATTGATTGCAATCCCTTGCTAATGGAGTGGGCAAGGTTTGAGAAAAAATAGTGGGTATTTCCACTAATTGTATGACTTTGAAATGGCCATGTATGAGTTTTTACACTCATGATCACCCTATTTACCAAATCTCAAAGTGTGATTCTACCTACATAACCCTCAAAACACCATATTACTTCATGATTAGCTGTAGGCCTATATGTGTCCTTGAATATGCTTGTGTACCCTATGTGATGGTCTTATCCTAGCACATTTGAGAATTATATATGATTATATAAATTTTGGAGGTTTTTAATAATAATTTCAAACTCCTTATCACCTTTAGACGATGTCCTTACTTTCCAAAATCCACTTGCTTGGGCATGACTATGATGCATGATACTAGACCTATTAGGCTTAAACAAGATTTTTGAACATTCTATACTCTTGTTAGGTTAGGGGTTTGAATGAGATTTTATTTTCACTATGACATCATTCCTTAAAGATTAATCATTATTTTATACTTTTGATAGTCCTCTACCCTTTCCTCAAATCAAGTAGACGCTCATAAAGAGTAGGCAAACCTATAATTTACCTCTTGACTGTGTATGGAAATTAGAACTCACTTTGCCTAATCTTCTAACTTGTATTATTTGGTCTCAAATTGAATTTATGACCATTTTGGTTTTTTGAGTTAGACCTTAAAACCCTTTCAAACATCCCTATTCTTTCTTTTAGGTATGAGGTTAGTCTGTGTCATGTACCCTATAAGTGCCTCTCGGGATCATGACTGCCATTCTATGTTTTAGACCTCACTCCTACCTCAATGATCTTATTCAATAGTTCATGTACTTGATTTAATTTATAATTAGATTCAAAGAAACCTTCAAACACTTTTGTCTCTTTTTGTATGCTTAGAACTAGCTTATCTTCACTTGTAGCCTGCAGGTTCCCTTTAGACTATGTTTGGAATCATGACTGCATTCATTGTATCTAAGAACTGATTTCCACATCAATAAATTTCCCAATGGACATTGACTTAATTTGTAGTCTCATATTAGGTTCTAAGCATATCTCATTTTACTATACTTCCTCTTCAAATTTGAATATGGGTTAGTCTTTCAAATAAGTTTGTAGGTGGATTTTTTAGGGTATTGACTATATATAGGAGTTTTGAACTTACTATTTTCACTAAGCATGATGTTTAAGAGACAAAAATATATTATTCCATTATTACATTATCTATCAACACTTTAAGAGTGTTTCCAAGTCACTTCTTATTTGTTCCATTTGTACACAAAACTGTAGGTGATCTCTTAGGGTTTGTCAACTTAGTTACACCCATTTGACCTTTATCTAACTGCAAGTGACTAGGTTACTCTTCAATCATTATGACACTATTTTCAACTAATTTTAGGATACTTGAATAAGGTTGCATTATCTTATCTTTGTTTGTGTGTTGACTTGATCCAAAATGAGGACCTATAGGTTTAGGGCCTGTAGGTCACCTTTTGACTATTTAGTGCTAAAAATTTATTCTCTTGAGTTCTTGAACCTTTCAAGTATATAAAATCACTCATACCTTTTATCACTATTTTAATGACCTATAAATTCTTATGATAATATATTTTGATCTTCAACTTACTCTACTAGTATATATGGATTACAAGTACTATCAACCAATGTGTAAGCCTTGTTTGAGAGTCTTAGAGTATTTATCAAACTTGAGAAACTTGATCATGGAAATGGGGTAATAAAGACAATGTGAATGCATGAAGAGATGTATTAAGTTCCCTTTATGGCTCTGAGCATCCTTAACTAACTTCTATAATCTGTATAATTACATATGAAGAAAACCCATGTGACTTCTCATTGGAAGGTGTATTTTAATCTTATCTTGATCTTATCATGATTAAAATAGTTTAAAATGATATGAATAACTTACACCATGATATATCACTGCACTTGATCTGAAATGGAAATCAAACTTGTAGTAGACTATTTAAATATAAACCATATTCCAAATAACAAGCACACTTGAATAATATGGAAAATAAACACATATCATATCAATATTACAATAAATACATGAAAATAAGATATCTTACATGAGTTATTAATCATTAGAAACCTATGAGAGTGACTACCATGAAGATAAAATAAAGACTTGCAATAGAATCCACTAAAATGCCTTATATAACAAGACACTCTACTTCCAAATGAAATCATCCCATAGAGATGATTTTGTTGATGAAACAAATATTAAATTTAGATACATGAACTCTAAAATAATCCCTCAAAACCATTCTTTTTCCATCTATTTTTTAATTAGATAAATAGGTGCAAGAATAGACCCCTCTCAGATAGATAGGCCATAATGACCTGATATCACTTTTAGAGATTGTTCATAAATAATATGCCACTAATATTCAATACAATTCCATTTATTTAATATTAATAGGACCCCTAACAATGGCCAAAGTTTAAACTCCTAACTCTCTCTTTCTGACCATACCATTTAATTCAAATTTACCTTTCTCAGCTTGTGAAGGTAATGATGGAGGAGAAAAGGTGTCTAGAGTTTTAGTTTGACCTAAAACTTGGTAAAAATATGTAAAATTATCTAAGGGAGCCCAATATAAACTTATAAACCATTTAAAACTTAAAACTAATCTTGTAATGTTGTATAAGTGCTTATAAATTGTCTTTTTACTAAGATTAGGCATTGAAGTGCAGATGCTATCAGACTCTGACTATCCTTGAACATTATTTGACCTATTTTTGAGACCAAGGATGTTTTTAATCTTCTTTAAATGTTTTATCCTTGGAATGGTATGCCTAACTCTTCCACATGGGCCAAAAGGTGTCCAAAATGTGATTTTTTGCATATGTGAGTCAAATAAAGGTTAGAGCATGATATTATGATAAAACTAACATAAAAAACATTTTATAATGACCCTAGAATAAAATAAACCTTTGACCATGTTTGACCATTCCAAGGCCTTGAGATTGACCATAGGACTAGACAAATGAACATAAGATAAGAACTTAAACAATGATAGACAAGGGAAAATATGACCATATATAACCATTTAAAACCATGAAAAAAACTTGAAAACCATTTGTAGTTTCAACCTAGAGGGAGTGACCAATTTTGGCCTAGGTCCAAAATTTGTCAACACCACCCTAAAACCAAAAGTAGCCTCATGAAACTCTATATTTCTAGTCAATTAGAAAACCATTTCAAAACTAAAATTGGCCACAAAAAATATTGACCTCAATAAAATTTTAAATAGTCTTAAATCCAACCATCATAATTGAAAAATTATAATAATCAGTTGTATCCAAACTCCAAATAATGGCAACAACCATGAAAGGGAAATCAACCATGGCCTAACCAGAATGCTCGATTTAAAAAAACACCACAAACACAACTACTATACCAACCAACATTGATTATATATAATTCAATTTCATCTCTACCTAAAGCCCCCTAATTTCCTTCCCAACTAATACCTATCCCCAATAATAGGTCGGTTTAGATGACATATAATAACAAAGTGGTAATATACCCAACCTAACTAGTGGAAGTTGATATTGTATAACTTCATTCAGGAAGGACCATCTCAAATCTCTTCCTACCCATAACAACATAATGTCTTAAAGATGTCTTATATACCATAACTAACCAATCATCACAAAATAAAACCCCCACTACTAAAATAATCATATCATTGGCCAAGAAGCATTTAGTAATTCTCATTTTATAGAAAGATTGAAAACTCAAAAAGAAGAGTCAAAAATTGATTTCAATTTGCAAGTCAAATTAAAAATGTTTGTGTCAAAATTACACTATTTACAATAATTAATGATGTCCCCATCTACACCAAATATATCTGGGATTTATGCCTCAAGAAACTTGGTCAGACAAGGGAATATCACAAGACTATCCATATAGCTAGGAACATTACAAATATTACCTAAACACTTTGACCTATACAATATGGTTGTTAATGTTCACATTAATGGTACCCTCATCTAAAAAATTCTAATATATTTAAGGAAGATATTAATGTGATGAAAAAGGAGATCATGTATAAAATCAAATCTATAGGACTTCATAAAACTCCCACTATTTTTTAAATTGTAGACAAATCAAATATTAAACCCAAAAGAGTGATTGAGGACCTTGTCATCACAATAGACTCATGGGAATACCCATATGATTTCATGATATTTCAACCCAATTTAACCTATGTGGATATCCTCTTATCCTATTATGACCTTAGTTAGATACAATATATGTATTCATTGGTTACATGTTAAGGAATATGATTATTTCTAATGGAAATACCAAAGAAAACTAGACTTATACCTACTAACTCAATCTTCATCTGAAGTAGACCAATATCTTTGGGTGAAAGATGAGGATGAGGATTAAGATCATATATAAGCCTTGATATTTATTAATCATATTCCATTTATTAAATGAAAAATAATAATACATAGTCATTTAAAACATCATGAAAAATAATTATAATGTTCATCTACATGTAAACAACATTTTAGAATGCGTACAGTGTCCCATTCATAATATCTTTCAAATATAATAATCCTTAGACCTTAGGGGAGATATTATAACTTTACACACCACTTTACGACACCATTTTTTCATTATCACTCTACTAGTTACTAATGTTCCTATGATGTCATTATCCAAACAATTATACATACTACCAACATGACCTCTCAACATTAAAAAAAAAACCTACAAAAAGAAACTAAGTTAATCACCATGATACAAAAACGAAAAAAATAACTTTACATGGTATGAAAGGAATACACTTAGACCTATGTATTCATCAAATTTATATAAAAGAGGAATGTAGGCACATTTTCTACCCAAAAGATGAATGAACCTTACTGTTTAAGAGATAATGAAAATTGAATTACAAAACATCTTAGATGTGGGCTTTATTTATCTTATCTCTGACATCCAGTGGATATCACCCCTCATCATATTTTTAAACAAGAATGATAAATGGCAAATTTTTGTGGACTATAGATAACCTAACAATTAAAAAAATAAATATCACTTCCCCCTTCCATTCATTGACCAAGTTCTTGACTCACTTTTAAGAAAAAAATACTTTTCTTTCTTAGATGGTTTCAACATATATAACAAGATCTAAATTTCACCAAGGGACCAAGACAATGCCACTTTTACATGCCCTTGGGTCACGTTTTCATGTTTGGTCCCTCCATTTAGGCTATGTTGTCACTTTTATTTTCACTTGTTGAGGATATGTCTCAACTCTCTTCATCCAAGTGGCATAATTGAAACACCTCTAGGCTATGGGTAGCCTTAGAATGAGATGAACCTATAGCTAGGGATAGATCCCTTTATATACCAATTGTATATCCCTACTACACCTATTATTATGAGGGAACAGGGAGAGAAAATTGAAAGTAAACTATCCTAAGGGAGGTGATACACCAAATTAGCTGATGACTACTAACCAGCTACATGTCAAACATGAGACCATGAGACTAACTGAACATACATTTTTCTAATCTAAAGTTTCTCACATCAGTATTTCATTATGAGTTTGTGATGAATGTATAGGATAGGAAGACTATAAAATGGGTCTTTAATTTCACTAGTGAATAGACTAATTCACTCAACCATTGAAACTTCATAGAACACTTCACATGACCTGCAAGAAGAAGCTTTCAAACTACATATAGGTGAGAGAATGAGACAACATGCTAAGTAAAAAAGATTCATCACTAAGAAATATCAATAATACAAGTAAATAAACTATGAATATTCATGGAAGAGGTAACATTAGTAGTATTTATTGATCCATGGTATACAAATGAGCAGGGCTTCACCACACTTAGGTGGAACATTATTTACAAAGGCCAAATGGATAGTTCTTATAAAAATTGAGAGATAGAGAGGAGAAGAAAGAAGTTTAAAGGTCATAAGGACACTTGTAAATATGATAAAATGAGTTACATGTGCATGAGAAGAGGATGTGAAATAGACCATGTAAGGTTAGAAGAGACAAGTGGCTTCCCAAGTCATGAAACTCATGATTTTGGCATAGGAGTTCCCTTTGTTGATTCAGAAAACTACCTTCATGATTTATCCCTATTTGAACATCCAAAAAATGATTAGGAATAGATCTAATTATTTTAATGAGAGGGAAGGGTTTTATAAATTCTTCTTCATGCATTAGATGCATTCTTAATCACTTGAAATCTTTTGGAAGTGAGCCATCATTCCCTGTAGTCAAAGAAATTCCTCTTTCACACACATGGCTTCCAAAAAGGCATCTATTTTTATGAAAATTATTAAAATTAAGTGTATTACACTTATAAATACCATTCATAGCCTTATAGGCATCAAACACACCTTAAAATTAGTTTACTTGAAGCTTTTCACCCTTCTCACTGCCATGTTCACTATGTTAGTTTAGATTGGCTAAGATGAGAGCTATAGTAGACAAATTTAGGAGTTTTTATGATGAATTTAATTAACATGGGGAGCTGTATTAAGTCTTAATATTCCTCCCAAAGTTTGTTTCATCTCTTAAAACCTCCTAAAACTTGCACAATACACAAAATAGTCAAAAACATCAAATTTTTACCATGTTTGTACATGTATGAAACACCTCAAGTGGATGGAAATGGTAATTTGAGAGTCTAATATAGGTTTAAATCATTTTAATTCCCATTAAATATTTTTTGGATAGCCCTCCAACCTTGTTTTCTCCATCAGGTCTAGAACTAGGGTTTGTAAGGGTTTTTAGTCACTCCTACTCTTAAGGTTCATTTATGAAGATGTAATGTTAGAATTAAAAACTAATTATAAAATAATGTAGATCAAGACCCTTTTTAACATCTCCAATATTATTAGATCTCCATGTATAGTTTTTAAGGATATGTGAGCAACTAAAGTTTTTATATCGAGTTGCTCTCTCCATTTCCCACAAGCCTGAGTTGTCTTAAATCTCAAAATGAATTTTTGATGGATTCCCATACATCCCAATAGCTTAAATACCTATTTTTTCCCCATATAAATTATCTAATCCATTATAACGTTCACCCCATAATATAAGTGAAAATGGTTCTCCATTTGGCTTTAGGCCTAAACTATGCTTGATAAGCTTGTTTGCATACTTGAGGGTTTGGAACACCCTATTTCATTTAATCCTCCTCAAAAATGTTCCTCATATTTTATTAGGTGTTTCCCATCTTTCTACATCTATATATAATGTCAAAACCACTCCTAGTTCATCCTTTATCTCTCATCTTAAGGATTATAGGATTTATGTTTAAGGGGAGTGCCCTCTGTCTAAGACAAAATAGAGGGCACTTCCCCTATTTTATTAGACAAGCCAAGTATTATATGGGATTATACAAGTCATGGAGATTACATATACAAGGTTTTATCTCTTGGTCAATCCATTTGACCTCCAAAATCCTTCAGGATATAAAATAGACTTATGTGCAGTGGATTGTGCACAGTGGGTTAAGGAATAAATTGTCTATTACTTGTTTGGGGATTTCCATCTATTTTTTTCCTTATTAACCATGAGATATCCATGAGAAATAATGACCATAATAAATTAAATACAATCTTCATTCACCACTCTAACTTTTCATGTACCCTTTATACACCTTGCTTAACCTAGAATGAGTTCCATTTCTAACTATATTTTTGCCTTAGAGGGGCACTTGTAGGTGCTTGCTTGCTTAGTTTAGGCTTGATAAAATGTATAAAACCTCATTAGAGTCATTTAAGGTAATTTTTTATTGTTTTTACCCATTTTTTTATATCTTTCTTATGCTAGACCTCATTAAAAACATAATCCCTTTGCTTTCTACCTATCACAGTCAACTACAATTGACTATATAGGGTCCTGTAGGTGAACTATATGATCTAATCCTTCAATAAAAGAATAAAAACTTAATTGAATTTATTTAAAACATATTATAACTAATTTTTTTCCTTTTATTCTTGGGGTGAGATCTATCATCAAGGCTAACTAATCAAATTTTCATTGTAACCCTACAACCAGCCTGTAGGTATACATTTTGTAATGACAATGAGGCTTGTAGGTGGTGTAATGGTCAATAAATCGGTACATCCTTATATATTGATTATTTTTATGTTACTTGAAATTAATTTACACTCATTAAGGTCATATACACATGAAAATATTCCTTAGACTACCAACTTGGAAAATAAAGTTGCTCAAAGACTTAAAATCCTGTAGATGTCATTGATTGAGTTTAGTGCATAAATGGGAAATTTAATGTCTCTTAAAAACCAATTTATACTAGTAATATTGACTATATATATATTTCCCAAATCTTTTCCTATGAAGAGGATACCAAAAAAATCCATTAGGATGTACTAAATTCATTGGTAACCATGCTATATGTCATCCACAAAATGGTGTGGTTCTCTTTTTCACATTTTGGGGATTATGTCCCAGAACTCATCATTGCCTTGAACATGGTATAAATATTCCATTTATCAATAAATAATTTTAAATAGGTATATAATGAAATATATAACACATTAGGACTTCATGGATGAGTTCATCATATGCTTAATCACTCCAAAGTGACTCCTTAGCTCTCTGCTAGGTCCACCTATAGGTGGTCATTTTCATACACAAGAGGTAAGTACAAGTATGGATAGTATGTGTTGCATTTGAATTTAATTTTTTTAACCTATCTCAAAGTTTTAAAATATAATCTCTTCATTTTAAATAATCCTATCTAGCTCAGATGCTTCCTCTCAACATGATGTCCCTTCATGAGATCACTTGTACATGCATATTAATGGCAGGAAACTATAAGTGATTGTGTTGATATTCACAATCTCTCCTCTAAAAAATGTAAAGATTTTATTAGTTGATTTTTCTATGAGAATGTATTAAAATTCTAAAAATCATAAATATAGCCTCATGGATGTGTTAAATACATTAACTCAATTCTCTCTATTTACTGTACATGATAGTCATGGAGTAAACAAACTGCCTCTCACTTGTGACTGCAATGCTATGGAGGATTACTTAGAGAATGAGCCTATAATGGAAGAAAAAAATTTAAACATGAATACAAACCATCACCATAATTTAACACCATTACCAAGTCATGAATATGTTGAAAGTGATGGAAACTTGCTTGCTACATAGAATGGGACCACTCTGTAAACCTAAGGTGATTGGCTCTTCAAATCAACTCCAAACTTGAAAAAAAGGATGGGGAACATGTGAGAGGAGAGTATAAGACATATATAAGCAATACAAACAATTATATTGTATATAATTGTTCAAACCAAGATACAACCTATAGGGTGCACATATAAGCAAGAAAATTAGATAGTCTAACTTCTTAGGAATGGTTCATAAAGCATAGGTCACCATTACTTTGAAAAAAAACATAAAATGGAATATAATTGAGTTTAAAATACACCCCCAAGATAATTTTTCCTAAAACCTCTCCTATTTATCATAACAATCACAAACCTAAGGGACATTCTTATTTGCCAAGCCTCGTGAAATAGAGAGAAGTAGTTTTCTTCATTTCTTGGAGCTTCTAATAAAATTAATCACTAAAGTGTATGAAAAACCAAGGGACACTCCTAAAATTTATTCAACTATAAGAGTATGTATGATTTCATACACCTCATTAAATGCTCATTTTTTCCAATAAAACTACCTTTTATTCAAAATAACCTACCACTTTTTAGTTACAAATAGTTACTTAAGACATATAAAGACACACGGGGCATGAAATAATCATTTTAAACCTTCACATCTCCTAAGGAGGCTATACAAGTCAATAAATGCTCTATTTTGACCCCTAAAATGACCCAAAAAGACATAAGGACTAAAATGACTAATGACTAAGGCTAATGTGACATGAAATAACATCAAATGACCTATCATATACCTTTTAACATAACATTAGACCCCTAAAATACCTAAAAACAATTTTTTACCTATAGGGGTCCCAATTTGACCTGCATGGTCTAATTTGGTCAACAAATTAGTGATTCATAGGGATAACATGCCTGCTATGCTAAATATCAATATCCTTATCAATCCATTGGGATTAGGAGTAATCTAAAGTCTAAAACACAAGAGGACTTTGACCATTGACAATAAGCTTTAATCAAGACAAGACCACTTGACTACCTCAACCACACAAAACAAAGGACACACACAAAGCAAATAAAACACACTAACAAGACACACATGTGATCAAAGCACTTAGAAAAGACATAAAGCAAAAAGTTATGCACAACTAGCAACTAAACATACTTCCTTTCCAGGATCAAAAGGAAAGTTCCTTAAATTTTCTTCTTGATAAGATGAATCATAGTGCCAACATGTTTCTCCTTGGATTGGATGCTTAGTAGGTCAGACCTATTCCTTGGAACTTTAATTAACCTCCTCTCAAGTATATCATCCTAAAATAGGTCTCTAATTTAAATGTATTCCTCTTTAATTTCTAAACATACCTCATATTTCTGCCCACTATTCATCTCATGATCAAATTGCATCTTCTTATTAGGCATGCCTTCAAGAGGAGTAGTTTCTTATTCCTTAGAAGATTGAGGCCAATAGAATCATGTTCCATCCTTCAATAGATTATGTGTTTCTCCCAAATAGTTGAGAGGATGATATCCCATCTTGATGATTTCAAACATATCATCATGGGATGCATGTCTCTTGAAAGGACAAATTTGAAAAGTTACTTTTTCTTAGCATACTCACTTGAATGTGAAGGTTGCCTTCTCCATTTTTTATTAGATCATATCCCCTTTGAAGAGGAGTATAACCTGATCCAATTATTGAAAACAAATAGTCCCAAGGGTGATTAGAGACTTGTTCTTGTCCATCCATGACATTTTGAGAAATGTCATCTTTTTTACCATCAATTGCAATCAACTCTAAGGGAGTTGTAAACCACTTAAGAGACTAAAAATCATTACAAATACTTAAAAATTGTTACCATAAGTCCTCATATTTTCCTTTATCAGCATCATGAAAGAGAAAAATAAGAGAAACTCTTTCATCCTCTTCTTTAGAATCCAAAAGGACTTCATTCAAAATTTATTCTTTAACACAAGGAAGGCATTCTTCATTATCAACATAACAAGAATACTCAACATAATGGGTCACCTCTTATTTATAATTTATGAACTCTTGAAGGATATCAAGTTGTATCTCAACTATCATATCCTAATATTTATTCTCAAGGCTGAAATATCTTTAATATCCTTCTCTGATGCCAAGATTAGGCATCTTGAAATTAGGTGACTTAGCCCAATGAGGTTGCCAAGGAGCTACATTTTATACAAGCATGATTTCTAAATTTTCCTCAAACAAACTATCTTATTAATGTTCCCATACCATAATTCCATAAATGTAAAATGTGATGGGGTGAGGACAAGATGAACTAGCTGTAGGAGGTGGAACACAGGACCTAAAATCAGATTGAGAATGAATTGTAGGGGATCCTTTTGGAAGCTATTAAGGAAGGAGAGGTAGAACTTGGAATAAAATAGCTTGTTTTTCTTCCTTTAATTTGAAAATCACTTCATTTAAATCTGATTCATCTTGAGCACTCTCTTGAGGAGGTTTATATGAGGTGTGTTTAGGCATAAGATCTATTTTTAACTCTAAACCTTCCATCACACCTTGACTCAATAATTTCATTCTTGAATATAACTCTTCAATTTCCTTGGATATGTTCTATTATAAAAGTCTCTCTTGAAGTTGATAGGTATCATCATGAGGATGAGGAGTACAAGATTCTTGACATGGAACACAAGAGGTCTCTTGAGGAAGGGTGGGAGGGACTTGTATAGGTTCAAGCTCTTTCTCAACTTCACACTCCTTATCAAGGTTTCTATCCTCTTTCTTTCCCCATGATTCCTATATCTTATTCTATCATAGGATATTAGGATTAGGAGTCTCTTCTTGAGGCAGTGATGCAGTTTTAGGAGTAGATGAAGTGTTCAAGAAACTTGGGATATTTTAGGCTTGGATTATCCACCTTGTTTCTAATTTGGTATTTCATATCTAGAGGTATATTATTGAGGTGAGGATGTAATGGGAGAGGGAATTGAGGGATTAGATTCCAATTATTTTCCTAATAATATGGATTGATTCATATTATTATTAGCCAACTCAATTTTCCTATCAAGATTTGCTTCAAAAATAAGGTTTCTCTTTCTAATTCTCTCTTCTAATTGATTGGGAAAAGGATGACTTTAAAAAGTTTGATTGGGTTCATAAGTATAGGTCAAGTAGGATTGATAGAAATCTTGGGGAAGTGGATATAAAGGCTGATAGAATTGGTGAGGCTGATCCTCATGAATTCTTATCCTATCTTCTAAAGATACAATCAAGACACCCACATCTAACATCTCACTTGGGAGTCTTTACCACTCTACTTTCTCAATAGGTTCCCACACTCTTTTAACTAGCTCTAATGCATATCTAACATTATGAATGAAATTAAAAGGAACATATTAACCATATCCCCTTAGTGTATCAATCTCTATTATGTAATTCTCATAACCCAAGAGAGTTTTCTTAAAAGTGGAAATAGATTGATTAGAAAAGTGACTAGGTTGACTATGAGGATCAAAATATTGAGAAGGCTGGTTATATGACTGATACAACTCATGACTAAGATAGTAAGGATCATATTGGAGTTGGTGAAGATCATATTGGAGCTAGTAAGGATCATGAAAATGCTAATAGGGAATGTCATAAGCTTGATAAACCTCACCAACTTGTGTAAAATAGTACTCAACACAAAGTCAGCCATGGAACTTCATTGGAAAGTAATAACACAAGGAATGATTATAAAAAATATTCAAAATGAATACCTAGGATGCTTGACTAATTGATGTAATCTTAGAGTCACCATTTATGCTTAGATATATGCCTCCAAAGGCTAATGTGTTGAAAGATAACACCAAAAATCTTTTAACTTCTTGGACTAAGAGTCCCACTGAGCATGTCAAAAATTGTTATCACTCAGATTTTGACCCTTTGAGGATATTTCTTAGATATCCTCATCCAAGTCACACAATTGAAATAACTTTAGGCTGTGGGTAGCCTAAGAATGAGGTGAACCTATAGATATGGATACCTCCCTTGATGTACCACTTGTAGATCACTACTACACCTATGCTTATGAGGGAAAAGGGAGAGAAAATTAAAAGTAAATTATCCTAATGGAGGTGATACACCAAATTATTTGATGACTACCAACTAATTGCATGTCACACATGAGACCATGAGACTCATTAAACATACACTTTTCTAATCTAAATTCTCTCACATCAGTATTTCATTATGAGGTTGTGATGAATGTCTATGTTAGGAATACTAGAAAAGAGACCTTGAATATCACTATTTAATATAATAACTCACTCAACCATTGATACTTTATAGAACACTTCACATGAATTTCAAGAAGAAGCTTTCAAACTATAAATACATGAGAGAATGAGATAACATGCAAAGGAAATAAGATTCATCACTAAGAAAGATCAATAATCCATGTAAAACACATTATTAATAGTCATATAAGAGGTAAAATCAATATTATTTATTAATATATGGTATGGAAATGATTATGGCTTCACCATACTCAAGTGGAACATTATTTACAAAGGCCAAAATGGTTAGTTCTTATAAAACTTAAGAGAGAGAGGAGAAGAAAGAAGTCCAAAGGTCACAAGGACACATGTAAAGTTGAAAAAATGAGCTAAATGTGCATGAAAAGAGGATTTGAAATGGACCATGCAAGTTTTAAGAGACAAGAAGCTTCCCAAGTCATGAAACTCATGAAAAGTGGTATATAAGTTCCCTTTATTGGCTCAAAAAACTACCTTCATGATTTATCCCTATTTGAACGTACCAAAAATGATTAGGGACATGTATCATGATTGGAATCAGAGGAAAGTGTTTTGGACATGTTTCTCCATGCATTGGCTGCATTCCTAATCACCTAAAATCTTCTAAAAGTGAGTCATCGTTGCCTATAGTCAAATAAATTCCTCTTTCACACACCTTGCACACTTGGATTCCAAAAAGGCATTAATTTTATATGAAAATTCATAAAAGGGATCATATGACACTTGGAAATACCCTTCATGGCCTTAGAGGCATTAGGAACATGTCAAAATTAGTTTACTTTAAGCTTTTCACTACCCTGTTCACTATGCCAATTTAAACTGGTTGAGATGAGAGCTCTAGTAGACACACTTATGAGTTGTTATGATGAATAAAATGAACATGGGGAGTTATCTTAAGTCTCAATATTCCTCCCAAAGTTGGTTTCAACTCTTGGAACCTCATAAAACCTACACAATGCACAAAATAGTCAAAAATATCAATTTTATAGCCTATTCGTACATGTATGAAAGACCTCAAGTGGATTCAAATGGTAATTTGAGATTTCCTATAGGTTTTAATCATTTTCATTCCCATTACATCTTGTATAGATATCCCTCCAACCTTGTTTCCTCCATTAAGTCTAAGACCAAGGTTTGAAAGGGTTTTTAGTCACTTCTGCTCTTAAAGTTCATTCATGAAGATGAAAAATTAGATTCACAAATAAATTCCACAAGAATGCATCACATGACCCTTTTTAACATCTCAAATATTCTTATATCTACATGCATAATGTCTAAGGAGATGTGAGCAACTAAAGTTGTTATATCAGGCTCTTATCTCTATTTATTTTAGGTGCGAGTTGTCTTAAAGCTCAAAATGACTTTTTGATGGATTACCCTAAATTAAAATAGATTAGATACCTATTTTTTACCCCCATATACATGATCAAATCCATTATAATGTGCACCCCATACTAGAAGTGAAATTTGTTCTCCATTTGGCTTTAGGCCTAAACTATGCTTGACAGGCTTGTTTGCGTAGATGAGAGTTTCAAACAACCTATTGAGTTTCATACTCCTAAAAAAGGGTCATCATGTTTTATTAGGTGTATCCCATCTTGTTACATCTCTCTTAAATTTCAAAACCACTCTTGGCTTAGCCTTTATCTTCCATTTTAAGGATTATAGGATTTATGTTTAAGGGGAGTGCCCTCTATCTGAGACAAAATAAAGGGAACTTACCCTATTTTCCTAGACAAACCAAGTATTGGATGGGATTATAAAAGTAATTGAGATTCCTTGTATAAGGTCTAAGCTCTTGGTTAATCAATTTGACCCCCAAACTCCTTCAAGATCTAAAACATACTTATGTGAAATGAACTGTGCAGAGTGGTTTAAGGAATGGACTGTCTATTACTTGATTGGGGATTTTCCTCTATTTTGTTCATTTTTCACCATGATATTTCCATGAGAAATCATGACCATAATTAATTAAATCCAATATTCATACACCACTCTAACTTTTCATGTACCCTTCATACACCTTGCCTAGCCTAGACTGAGTTCCATTTTTATTGTATTTTTGCCTTGGAGGGGCACATGTAGGTGCATGATTGATTATTTTAGGCTTGAAAAAATGTATAAAACCTTATTAGAGTAATTTAATTTAATTTTATATTGGTTTGGACACATTTTTTCATCTTTCTTATGCTAGAACTCATCAAAAACATAGTCCCTTTGCTTTTTGCCTCTCATAGTCAACTATAGTTGACTGTGTGGGGTCCTATAGGTGAGTTATATGATCTAAGCCTTGAAGACAAGAATAAAAAACTCATTTAAGTTATTTAAATCATATTATAACTAAATTTATTACTTTTATGCTTGGGATGAGGTTTATCAGCAAGGATATCTAACCCACTTTTCATTGTAACCCTACAACCAACCTATAGGTATATATTTTGTAATAACAAGGAGTATTGTCAGTGGTGTAGTGGTCAATAAATTAGTAAATCCTTCTCTCTTGATGATTTTTATTCTCCTTTAACTACATTTTCACTCAATAAATTCATCTACACATGATAATATACTCTATACTGCCAACTTGGAAAACAAATTTGCTCAAAGACTAAAATCATGTAGATGTCATTGACTGAGTTTGGTGCATAAATGGGCAATTTTAGATCTCTTTACAACCACTTTATACTAATAATATTGACTCTATATATTTCCTATATCTTATCCTATACATATGGTACAAGACAAATCCATTATGATGTACCAAATTCATTGGTAACCATGTTATATGTCATCCACAAAATGGTGCAGCTCTCTATTTTCACATTTTGGGGATTATGTCCTAGAACTCAGTCATTGCCTTGAACATGGTTTCAAACTTCCATTTGTCAATCCATAATTTTAAATAGGTTTTTAATGAAATTTAAAACTAATTATGACTTAATATATGAGTTCATAATATTATTAAACACTTCAAAATGACTCCTCATCTCTTTGTTAGGGCCACCTATAGGTGGTCATTTTCATACACAGGTAGTAAGTACATGTATTGGTAGTATGTGTTGCATTTGACTTTAAAATGGTTTTTTACATATATAAAAGGTTTAAAATAAACTATATTAATTATAAATAATCCTATCCAACTCAAGTGCTTCCTCTCAACATGATTTCCCTTCATGAGAGCACCTGTATGTGTATATTAATGGCAAGAAACTATAAGTGACTATGTTGACAATCACAGTCTCTCCTATAACAAATGATTTTTTTTTATTAGATTATTTTGATAATATAATTTATTAACATTTTAAAAAACATAACTATAGCCTCAAGGATGTGTTAAAGACCTTAACTCAACTCTCTCTGTTGTCTGTACATGACAGTCATAGAGTAAACCAACTACCTCTCACTTGTGATTGTAACTCTATGGAGGATTGATTAGAGAATGATCCTATAATATAATTTAAAAAACATTTAAACATGAATAAAAACCATCACCATCCTTTAACACCATTACCAACACATGAAGATGTTGGAAGAGGTGGAAACCTGCCTACTACACACAATGTGACCAATTTATAAACCTAAGGTGATTGGCTCTTCAAATCAGCTCCACAATTGAAAATTAGGATGTGTAACATGTGAGAGGAGAGTAAAAGATCTATGGAATCAATACCATTATCTATATTATATGTTCTTGTTCTAACCAAGGAAAAACCTATAGGGTATATAGATTAACAAGAAAACTAGATAGTCTAACTTCTTAGCAATGGTTCATAAAGCACAGGCCACCATTATTTTGAAACCAAAAATAAAATGGAATTTTATTAAGTTTATAAAATACCCAAAAGATTATTTTTCTTGAAACCTCTCTTGTTAACCATACCAAGTACAAACTTGAGGGACATTCTTGCTTTCCAAGCCTGATGGAAGAAGAGGGAAGTGGTTTTATTCATTTCTTCGATATTGTGATCAAACTAATCAATGGAGTAAATGTATGGAAGACCAAGGGACACTCTTGAAATGTCTTCTACTATAGGAGTTTGTATAATTTTATACACCTCATTAAATATTCATTTTCCAAGAAAAATACCTTTTATTTTAAAGAACCTACCACATTTTAGTTAAAAATAGTTACTTAATACATATGAGGACACATGGGGAGTGATATAATCATTTTAAAACTTCAAATCTCCTAAGGAGGCCATACAAGTCATTAAATGCTCTATTTTGACCCCTAAAATGACCCAAATAGATATAAGGACTAAAATGACTAATGACCAAGGCTAATGTGACATGAAATAACATCAAATAACCTATGATATACCTTTTTAAATAAAACTAGACCCCTAAAACACCTTAAAAACAATTTTTACCTATAGGGGTCCCAATTTGACCTATAGGGTCAAATTTGGTCAACAGGTTATGCAATACCCCTTCCACCTTTCAAAGGGTTGTATTGAGAATTTTTATTTTCTATCCCATGACTATGTGTGTGTGTGTGTGTGTGTGTGTGTGTATATATATATATATATATATATATATATATATATATGAATTCATATTCTATGGGAATTCTTATAAAGAATTCATCAATACCTCAAATAATTCTCTAATATTTTTAAAATAATAGTTTGTCATTTAGTTGTGAGAAATGTTACATGGTTATGCAAGAAGGTATCATATTATACCACCATATTTCAGTTGAAAATATAAAAGTAGACCCTACTGAAGTGGAAATCATAAATAGCTTGATAACACCAAAAAAACCCAGATGTTAGAATCTTCTTATGAAATTTAGGATATTATTGTAAATTTATCAAAAAATTCAATAAGATAGAAACACCATTATTTATTTTATTAGTAAAATATATTGAATTTGTGTGGACTAATGCATGCCAGGAAGCATTTAAAACTCTTAAAGATCTATTAATAAAAATACTCATGTTATGAGGTCTAAAATGAAAGATATCCTTTCATATTAATACTAATGCCTTCCACATAACACTTAGAGATATACTTGGGAAAACATGTGTCACTAAATTACAACATATATATCTTTAGAAAAAACCTTCAAACAGTAGAACCCATATACATAGTCACAAAAAAATATTTTCTAAAATATTATATACTATACAATTTTTTTGACACTATATTATACGTTATCCTATCTTTGTTCACATTAATCATTCTACAATTAAATATTTGATGAAAAACTAGTAGTAACTAGTAGGATAATCAAATGGTTATTATTTCACAATAAATTAATATCAATATTGTATATAGGTCTAGAAAAGATAATGTAGTTGTAAATTTCCTATTTATATTAACATGTAATGAACATAACACATTATTAGATGAACCTCTTTGCATTGTCTACTAAAACTCCTTAGTTTTAAGTTATTTATAACTTTTGGGCTACAAATAAACTTCTTCAACATTTTTCACCAAATGGGAAATACAATTTGGTGGAAAAATTCATTCCTTATTAAAGGATCTCAGGGTATATATTTTACACTAGGTTTGACTTAGTCATGTATAGGTGTTATATAAGATGAAGTGTTATATATCCTCTAAGCATGCCATGATGAATACTTTATTCAATATTTTTAAGAAAAGAGTATGACAATTAAGAGCCTCAATATAATCACTATTTTACCACATTACACAAATTATATTACGTACACCTACTTCTGTGACTGATGTTAATGTATGGGGAAACCCATACATTCATATGAGTTGCCTCTCCAACCATAACTAGTCTTGGATTCTTTTGAAAAATGGTGGATTAAATTTCTTGGCCCTATATATCCACATTCCCAAAACAAGGAGTATATCTTATTATGCATTAACTACCTTAATAAATGGGTATAGGTAAGAGCTTTAACACATTCATGGGATGAGAATATAACATAATTCCTAGATGAATATATCTTCACAATGTATGGAGTTCTAATAGAAATAGTCTTAGATTAAGGACCATGATTTAAATCTAGTATAATTTCAATCCTTGCTCTAGAGTATTAATTTTTTTAGAATAAATATAATCCATATCTCCTAAAATTTAAATGAAAAAGTGAACTCACAAATATGGATTTGGAAGACATTCTAAACAAAAAAATAATTATACACTAACATGATTGGGCAAAACATATTCCAGAGATAGTATGGACCTACATGACCACTCGGAATATCATTATAGAGTTTAATTATTATGATTTTTTATATGGAAAGAAGTATGTACTTCCCATATAATTCAAAATAAAAACTCTAACTTGGAACTTGGTATAAATATTTTTGAATCAAAAAAAGAAAGGATTAATAAATTTAATGCCCTAGATTAACTCTGAAGATAAAATTTATAGAATACAAATATCATTCAACAATAATAGATAAACTGGCATGATAGGTTAATCAAATAAATGAAATTTAAGCTCAGTTATTGGGCCTTACTATACAACTCAAAATAAAAAATATCATAAAGGAAAACTTCAGATGAGATGTATTTGTTCATAGGAAATAGAAAAATGTTCAAAAATGGATTATTCACGATGAATCAAATTGATCCTATGATATTTTATAAAATTATAAATGATGATATATCACATCAATATTTACAATAAACCCCTCTAAAAAGAGGGTTTCATTCCAAATAAACATCAAGGAATAAAAACCTAGAATGGATATGGAGCTCTCTTGCATATCAAATGAAAAATATGGTTTAAGTTATGAATTTTCAAAGGATATTGCTAAGGAATGAGATGTTTAATTTATCCAAAACTCTCTAATACAAGGTATGACCACCACATGCATCTTTTTTGGCAAAAAAAATAGCTCTTTATATGATAAAAATTGAATAAAATGAGCCTTAGTGGAACACCAACTTGCTAGCCACTCAAGAGTTAAAGTAAGAAAAAGTAACAAATCAATATAAAGTATCAGTTTAAAATTTTCATGTGATAAATGACTACTTAAAGGTTCTAAAACTAAATTTTTATTAATCTAAACCAAATACAACTAAAAACATTGCATTGACCTACAACACCTATAACAATAAAATGTAACACCTTAAAGAGCAATTTTTGTACTACAAGAGACTTTATAGTAGGATATACATATGTTGAATATCATGTATATATCACAACATAAATTTAGATTACATATTTTCATTACTCCTATAGTATTTTTTGCTAATTTTTTGAAAGGCTTTGCATTTACATAAACACAACAATTGTAGGTCACACCTGAAACCACTAATGATTATTCCCTTTTGAAAAATTCTAATTTTTAACAATAAAATTGTATCCCTTACTAACAATTATTATCCTCATGGAACACACATTAATTTTTATTCTAGCTCATCTTAGTGGACAACTAACAACTTGAAGTTTATTCAAGCATTAATGGTTTCATGATAAGGAATTCACTTCAAGATTTATTTTAATAGAGTCTTGGTAATAAATCTAATCATCATGAGGAAAAATTATCCATTAAAATGTCATTTAAATACTACCAAATGTCCTATAGCATTCCATATCAAAATCATACACTGATAGCTACTATCAAATATTCTAAATTACCACTTTCAACCACCTACAACATCGATGTAATTGGTAAACCAATATATCAAGTCAAGTAACTATTTTGGTCATTTAGGATAGTTAATTTTTATAAATTATTGATAATGATATGTCTATTAATTATTAGTGTGCCATATACATTTATTATTAACCCTATGACACATGTGACTACCCTACTACACCTTTATATACTCAACTACCATTTTAATTTACATATCATACACAATTACCCCTATACCTAGTAAAAAATATGAATGCCATAATTATTTAATAATTAAATTACCCCTATTTATGATATTTTACATGAATTCATTATCCACTAATTTTTTATAATTCCTTCCCTTACATTCCATTAGTTATGTGTGACTTAAAAGCCAAATGCAATTCACTTAGGGATAAGTGGAAACCTAAATTTAATTGTGGATAATCAATGGTATTTTTCATGTTTAACCTATAGAAATAAAATAAAAAGGATATGGGTAGTCGATGTGTATCACAAAAAATATGTGATAAGGATAAAACATGATGAGTGTGATATGATTACATGACTAGAATTTAAAATCCTTAAATTCTTATTATCATCTCTCCTCCTAGATCAAACATTCTATTATTTTTTTAGATTATGATTCATTTTCAAATTCCCTAGAATTATAAAGAAGTTGTAGGTTCTATATAAATTAGTCACTAATAAATGATACATAACAAGATGGGTGGAGATATAAGAGTAATAAAACCCAATGACCACACCATTTTAAGAGATGATCCAAAGGTGATGGCCATATTTTATAATTTAGGTTAGATGAATTTGATATAAAATTTTATAGAATATGACTTGATCATTTCCTATGCCTTTGCTCCAAATATTCAAGATAATAGATCCAATATCTAAAGCCTAGATATATTTTTAGCTGAGTATATAATTTTAAAAGTTGCTAGCCTACTTACAACAAGAAATATGTTAATTTAAAGACATGTAATTAAAAAAACTAGTAAAAGATTTAGTAGGCTATAGGAAATATTGGAACATGATGTACATGGTAAAAAAATATTGTCCCTTCATTCTCAATGTAATTTTGTAGCTACATTCATAATCAATTATTTACATGTTAAGGTAGGAAATCCATTATAGTCTCTCTAAATTTGAATATTTTAAGCCATCTCAGGCATAAAATTTTGGAAAATATGCCTAATTATTTCATACATCTTATGAAAAAATTTGATATAGAATATAAAATAGATAAGGCCTCATCCTTATCCCATAATTATTTGATCCCACTTATAGTTAAAATGGTATTGGCTAATAAAAGACTAGACATGTCCTAGATTTTTTTTATCTCATTACCACAACTTCCACATCAATCTATTTGTTAGCCTAGGGTGCTTGAGAGGTTGAAACCTATGTCTTCATATTTCCCTATTAAAAATCAAAATATTTTTTAGGAATTTTATTGAAAAACTCAACATCAGTCTCATAGGCTGAGATCAAAAGGAGTAAGCACCTAACCAATCCTCTTTTAAAACCATCATGATAAAAATATCATTATAGGAAGAGAATTTTAAATGGGAAGAACCTGGTAGCAATGAAGAGGACTTAGAACATAGAGAAGAGGAATTTGAGGAAGATACCAGGGGAGGATAAACTAGTGAGAATAAAAAATCCATAGAGGTATAAATGAAGAACCTAGAACTGAGTAGGGGACTAAAAAAAATGGGAAGATGCACCTGTAGTATAATAAGAAATTAGAAAAATCCCTGAGTAGTATGAAAGTTCCACTATTTTTCCTAGTATATCCTAGAGTGAATATGAAAAAATCATTTTTGCATATGAATAAATTAAATACTTAAAGGAAAAAATATAAGGATTAAAATCAAAAAGTAGTGGACTGGATGCATTGACACAATTAAAAAAGTAAGAAGGAATAAATAAGGGATAAAGGCCTAAAAATAGTGATATTCCATCACCTATAACACTTACAACTAAATAAATTCTAGCCAATCCCAATCCTAAATAACTTGTAGCCACAATCACACAGGAATAGCCTAGAACCACATATATCAAAAAGGAACTTGCAACCCCTCTAGCACATCCAATTATGTCCAATGTTTTGAATAAAGTTACCATTGATTTTATATCCTAAGGGTAACATTAAATAATTATTAACACTTTAAGCCTAAAATTTTATACAAAACACAAGTAAAAGGTTTATGAGTTATTCAAATATAAGGATACCTTAAGAAAATAAATAGAGGAGAAAGACACAAAACGTAAGGTAGAGAAAATGATTATCCAAGAAATAGAATCAATTATACCCTAAGTATATGAAATTTCCATAAAAATAGTGAAATGTAAACCATGTTCTAGGGTATATGCAATGTATCTAAATGAATAATTAATACAACTCCATATAGGTAAGATAATATCTAGAGATAAAGACTATATGGTTACTATTTTATCCTTTTGTGAATCCTACATATATGGCTCAATTTAAATCTAATATTTTATATGTGAATTATTTAAACATGGTTTGGTAGTCACTTTGAATGACAAGTAGAATCCTAATGTTGTGGTTGGGGATTTTAAATTGAGTGGGTTTATTGTTATTATTTAAGAAATGAGCTCATAATAAAAAAATGATAGCCTATAATGAAAAGGAGTAGTCTATTTGTTTAAACCTTAGAAAAAAACATTGGTTACCAAAGATTCTCATTAAAGAATGGAATTATTTAACAATGATTTCATAATTTAATAGGGCTATTGAAATATATAGGAGGAGGGTTCTAAGTTTTAGATTATGGTAAAAGCAGGTTTTGAAGGGACCCCAAAACCCTTTACAACAAAAAAGATAAACCTTAAAGCCCAAAGAAGTTCAAAGTTAGGTTACAACTCTATCTAATCAAATTTTTAAATAAGCCTATAATTCCTATAAGGAAAGGAAGATAAATCTTAATCCTCACATGAAACAAAGAGAACCATAATCTATATACAACTTCAGGTATGCCAACAAAATTCTTAATAGGCATATGAATTACTTAAATGGAAATAATGCTAGCTGGATATGATTGAAATTTAGAATGTATTCTATTTGGTCTCCCATCACTGAGTTCACTGGTACTAAGATGATTTAAGAGTAAGAGGAAAAGAGGAAGTGGGGAAATATGGTGCAGGACAAGGGATATTTATTAGAGAACTCAATGGGAGATACAACAACTCATTATATGAGAGCACTTTGTGCCCGTTTCATGTCTTGATACACACCTTATTGATTCAATTATGATTGCATAGGGACATGGAATGCCTTAAGTTGGGGGATGGGGTGTGATGAGGAATAAACATGACTTCATCTTATTATCCAATTTCTCCTAAAAATATTTATTTTTATCATGTTTTCCATTTTATAGACTCATAATATGCTAATATTACACATATAATGTAGATAATACACACGCAAATTAAAATTGAGTAATGGTCTATTTCTAAATTTATTTATTTGGTTTAATGAATTTGTGATGATTTAATATTTATAATTATTGAAATAAGTGGAAAATATGTTTGTGTTTTTATGTGATGAACCTAAAGCCACTCTGGTATATCTTCCCATAACCACTAGCTAGATAGACACCATTCACTATGACATATATCACCTACAAAAATTTATTTAGGTGATTTTTTTTTCAATATTTTAATGTGGGTAACTAGTTGACATTTTAAACCATTTATAGCTTGTCTAGTAGACCTAGGAAATCATGTGGTATGATGAAAAATTGTTATAACCACATGTTTAATGTTATTTTTTATTTACTAATGAAATTCTAAGTACAAATAAATTATTAAAAACTTTTTTAGATCTACAGAATATAAGGTATAAATGTGAAATAAAATACTTTAATGAATTTTAAATGAGATGTAAATAGTAAATTTACAAAATATTATGTAAACCTAGCTCAAACTAAATTAATCTTGACCATGCAGGCTAACTCTTGATGGAAACTAACTATATTAAACCATAAATTATGTTTCAATAAAAAACATAATTTCAAAATGTGTTGGGAAAAGGTAAAAATATGAGGATAAGGATACATTTTGACCTTTTTTTGACTATGGTTACATCTTGTTAAATGTGTAATTTATTTTCCTATGTGAGTACATGCGGCTATCTACGATGACTTGTTGATTGACAGTGTGTCCCAATATGATGTGTGAAATACCTAAAAACTAAAAATCCTAATTAGTAAATAAAATAAATGGATATAAAATAGAAAGGGGTAATTAGGTAAGGGAATATCTGAGATATCTTAAGAAAACCCCACATAATTTTAGTGTTTCTTATATAACCCAAAAGGGTTGTAGGATGATGTAGTTCTCCCTCCTAGAGTGAGTGTGTGAATTTCAACATTTTATATATAAGCACAACTAGATATACTAAATTAAATTATTGAAAATGAGCTCCATTGACCTAAAACTTTAGACTTGGCCTATGAATATTATGATAAATTAGAATTGAAATTTGAAAGATCAATGCCCTTTTACTCCATGTGCAATATAATTTACAAGTGATTTTTAGATGTCTTTTGAATGACCTTGATGTACTTATATAGAGTAATATTTTAAATATTTAAATTAAAATAACTTTGTAAAATAATGGGTGGGGTAATATGAAACATATTGAATTTAAAAAATTACCATTAGAGTGCAGGGGACAAGGGCACACTAGTGGACAAGGCCATAGTGCAACCCTATCTGTCTAGTGTGACCTTGTCCCAGATGGTTAGAGAATGTTAAAACTTGGATAATAAGAGTTTATGTGTAGAGTAAATATGTATTAATGATGGTTTTTAAATTTTCATGAAAATGAATAAAATAGTGAAGGCTCCCATAGAGATTTCAAGTTAATGGGAAAATGAATAGACCTATTAGGGTAAAGATGTCAAGTTTAAACATTGACAAGACCTTAATGATAAATGTGAGTGTCTACATTTTCACACACTTTTTTATAGTGATTCAATTAAGTGAAATTAATAGAGTAAAGGAGATGAAAACCTAAGTGTGTATATGCACTTTGTATTTTGATGTGATCTTTATCATGGAAGATGACTCAATGTAAATACCTACAATAATGCTACTAAAAGTAGTTACTATCCATATTTGAAAATTGAAAATATGAAAATTGAAATTTAAAAAGAGAGCAAGGAAAGTATACACTTGAAATAATATGAAATCTAATTAACCTATAACTTGATAATGGAGAAGTGTATGCCCCCTTATTGAGGCATTTGGAGAAATGTTAAACCTATGGTGAATTAAGAGTGATCAATTATCAATTTTAAAACCTTTATTTGTCCTTGAGTTGGAAATATTATATGCACCAACTCTCATAGGGTACTCTTGTAGAATAATTAAAGGGTGAAACCACCAAATGTGGCTTGCTACATTGAACCATAGACATTGAGTGTCACTAAACTAGAATTTCATAGGGGAAGAGAGTGGAACACAAAATTGTGTCTTGTTAAAGTGAAACCATAGATGTTGAGTGTTAATAAAATTTAACGTGGACCACTTTCAAAATGACATGAATAACATAATTTTAGATAGATATATATTTTATTTGAAATTTTTAAACTTTTGAAACTTTAAAATATAGAAAAATGAACATGAATGAATATCATGCCCCTTGAATTTATACTGAATTGATATTGAATGCCATTTTAATCTTGTATATACTTGAGATCTATAAATATTCTATACAAGCCCATGTATATGCATCAAATATATGTGAATATGTACTAAAATAAATATATGAATGAGTGCACATACATATCACATGCCCCCATAATCTGAAAATTATGAATCATATTGTAATTATGTCATAAATATGAAATTTGTTACTCATAAAGACTTAAATTCTGAATACAATCCCATTATGATTCCCCCCTTTTAAGATGAGATATGTAGATTTAAAGTAACTAATCTCAAAATATAACTATAAGATATGTGAAATATGTAATCATGTAGTATCATATGAACATTTGAATTATATTGAATCATAATATTGATTATAACATTGAATTTTATATGAAACATGTGCTAGAGAGATATAGCATTGAAGAACATAATCATGATGCTCATGATATGTATCATGACACAAGAGTTTAGAAATAAAAATAGAGTTAATATAGGATATGTATCATGGAAACATAGTAACAAGTAATGAAAAAGCAAGTAATGTCATTAAATATCACACAATTTTCATATGATATCACACATAAGGCCCAAAGGCCACATACAAGGGACATGGAAATTCCACATAAACACATAAGGCCAACGGACACATACAAATGGAATGATAATGTTATAAAATAAATAACATGTATATATTTTACATATAAGGCTAACAAATATAAACAATAAACAAGAAAGTATTAACATATAATGTAGTAAAGTAAAAATTAAGCATAAAGCAAATGATACTAGTCTACGTAAATAATATGTATCAATGTCATTGCTATAAAGTAGCATATCCATGTGCCATATTGTAAATTATGATGACTAGAAAAAAAATTGTATTATATATATATATATATATATATATATCTCAACATGGTAGAGAGGTTATGGATAGATACAACTTGTTAAAGTGTTTATGGAGAATGAATATATTCCCCCAACTTAGAAAGGTTGTCAGGTAAAAAGGGGTGCCTCAAATCAAAGAGCCATATAAAAGTGTGTCCTATATCAAGTCAAATACCAAATTAAAATTAGTGTGATTTTAAAAATTTGAATATGTTATTTACCTAACATCAAATAAATAACATATGTAAAGAAGTAATCTAGCAACATTTCAAAATGATTTTTATGTACTGATTTTGAAAATTTGAAAATATATTGATTTTTGAATATTTTTTTGAAATATCTAAAATTAATATATTTTAAATAGGATAATAAACAAAGTTTAAAAAAATAAAGGAAATGGGAAGGATTCAAACAATCCTCAACAATGTGTTGAAATATAGTATGGTAAGAAGGAAAGTAATCAACATGACCCCATGCATGTGTAAATGAGTCATAGTAATGTAACACAAATGATTGTTATGAATAAGAATGTAAATTCTCCTTAATGGGTAAAATATGATGTTTTCTCAAGTAAAAATAGTAAAATGTGATCATGTAAGTGTAATGGAATCCATAACATGATATATATTTCATAGTAAGCAAGTTAATTAAGCATTGGAAAGCAATGCAATTTTAATGTTTTCGATTGTCTAAATTGGTTTTCAAATTCAAGAGGGAAAGTGGCCAAAGTGAAAATAAAGGTATGGGATAGAAGAATGCTTGGGTAAGTGATAAAATAAGTAGAAATTAAGTAAAATTAAATAATATATGTATAAAGGAAATGTATGGGTATCTAATCAATATATTCTTCCCAATCAATGGGTTTAGAGGAAGTAAGAGGTTGTGTCCAACCAAGGATCTCATCAAGAGGATAAACACACATATACCCAACTAAATTGTATGAATGAGAGACTTCCTCTAAAGAAGAATGCTAATCGTAAATGCCTTTGAATATGAATTGGGATAATACCATAAAATATAACCATCTACATCATTATTTGTATGACCATTTAAACCTATATATTCATGTGTAATAGGAGAAGATGTAACTTCCTATACATGTAGTGAAGCCCTATGAATAATCTGTGGTGCTTTAGGAAATTACAACCTCTTTTTAACTACCAATTTATACTTAGGAGAATGTATTATTCTCTTTGTTACTAAATAATGATGCTCATGTGTAATTTTATTATGATAATAAATAGATGGAAAAATTGATTCTATAATATGATCATGGTTAACTAGATGATTCGCATAAATAAGTGAAGAAGCTAATTCTGTAGTATGCATTTGGATATATATATGTCATGATCTTGAATATTTTTGTAGACTATTTCATTAGCATGTTTCTCAATGTATGTTCCTTAAAATTGTTCTGTAGGAGTAAATATCTTTGATTTTCAAAGGATATTCATATTGGATTCCTAGAATTTAGACCACTTGATTGACATGAACATAGTTAGGATATTTATGCACTATAGAAGGTATTAATCTAATATTTTATATCCATGGGAATTATAATAGCATATAAATGATCCCTATGATTTATATAACTAATTATGGCATGGTACCTATGAGAGGTCCTATTAGTAACCTAGATAAAATCCTGATTGAGGGCTGATAGATTTTTATCTGAAACTCCTTCACACCTAAAATAACACTGGAATGATCTGAAGTGTGGGACACCCAAACTCAGACTAGACCTCTAGATTTTTATGAGTTTAGATCCTCTAATGTATAAATTTGCACTACTACTAAATATTAATACTTTTTGGGATGAAAAGGGGTATAAGGAAATTGAAAGGAAAATCCTACTTTACTATTGATGATACACCTATATTTCTGGTTCATCCACTCTATTTGAGCTCTTAAAACACTGATAAGACAAAATAATGACTAAATATATAACTCCAAATGACTCCTATGCATCAATATTTCATGTAGATGTTTTATCATTTGATCAAAGCATGAGGGAAATGATGGAATAGGCTTGATTCAAGGCACAAACTAGTCACTTATATCCACTATTAGCTGAAATAAATGACATTAAACAATAAATCATGACCTACATAATATGAAAAACTAGTAAGTAGGTGATATTAGGACTTGACAAGGGAGAAATATCTCCCAAATATGAAAATAAACTAATATAAACACATTATAATATCATAATGGAATCTAAAACAATCATTTTATTTCTTTTTGTGTTACAAAGCTCAATCTTGGCAGAGTCTAGTCATGTGAAGAGATGGATGGATGGATAAATGGCTTAAAAGCCTACATATCTAGGAAATAGAAGTAGACATCCAATATATTGGCATAAAATATGGATGATAAGGACAAATTCACTTCATTTTTAGTCAAACTTCAATTACAAATTAATATTAAAGTCTTCAATAAAACTCCTTTTTGTTGAAAATCTTGCATGTTCCTCTTTTTGGCATTAGAAAAGTGGTGGGCCCATATTGAATTTTAAAATAATCATACATGAATGATACACCAAAATTTGGATAATTATATACACTTAAACTAATTTTAAAGTGTTTTAAAGACCTTTCGTTGAATAGAAACCAAGGAGAATGCATGAAACTAGTCAAATAGTCAACTAGAGTGATCTAGTTCTCAAGACAAGTTAACTCCTCGTTATACTCTTCTTGCATGAAATGGAATTTGAGACTTGGGATGATCATGGTATATCCTCTTAAAAAACTGATATGTGGCATTTAAACTCAACATGGACTCCTTGATTAATATTCCAATGCCAACCTCTTCTTTGATTTTTGATCAAATAGACCTACTAGGCCAATTAGGCCTAGTAGCTTACACTTTTCATTTTAAAATACATATAACCTACAAAAAATATTTTAAAACCTAAAAAAAATATTAAATTAGACCTTAATAAACTCCTCCCACCAATATATATGTGATTTTGATGAAGAAATTCTTGTGGTTGACTAGTCCAATTTGCTTCATTTTCTTATAGACTAGTTATTTTGAAGGAGCTATTAGGGGAACATACATGAATATTTTTGATATTATGAAGATTTAAGGATGTATAAAAAGTCTCATTATTTGATCTCTATGAATTAGATTTCATTGGACTACCATGTAGATCTTCTTTCACGTTTTTTTCTCTAAAAGACTTGATTTCTACCTTGATTCATATAGATCCATATAAAAATTGGCATTTATAGAATATTATATAAGTTTAATTAATTTTTTAAGATGTTTCAGGTTGATCCATGTGGTTTTGATGGCAATAAAATATTATTTTCTCAAAACTAGTCACTATGAGGGTTTTGGAGGGTTTTACAGCTTAATATTCTTATTGATGATTCATGAAGCACAAAATTTTAAATCAAAACTTATTTATATGAATGTGTATTATACTTACCCCATCAAAATCATTGAAAATATTTGGTTCCCATGCAAAATATATGAGAAGATATCACGTGAAATAAAATTACCTGTAGGATTTTGCTTGCATTTTGGGTTGCCTACGCTTTTAGTAATTATTCATAAAGAATGACTCCTAAATAAACATAAATTTGTCATTAATTATAATTTAATATGGTTCCTTAAATCATTCTAATATCATTCAGCCAAAATATTCACATGGTGAAAGATACGAGCATCTGATCAGGTGGATTGGAAGGGTGTCTAGAACTATAAAACTCAAATTTCCTCGGATTAAAAATAAATCCTAAATTTTTTCATCCTACCTTAAAAAATAATCATGTGTCTTTTACCATGTCATCAAAACACTCTGAAAGTGTCATCTTATTTGATAGGTTCAAAAATTCCTATTGGCCTTTTATTCCTGCTTGCTTGATTTAGCCTATATGGGCATGGCTTGTATATGATTTGGAGTTTGAACACTTTTTTAAGGTCTTATGAATATGTAGTAAAATCACCCAATGATTTTAAAACTCTAAATTGGACTTATAAACCTTTTTATCACTTCAAAACACACTTAGACCTTGCACCATTATGACTATTTTTTTACTACTGAGGGATTGTGTAAAAATAGAGAATATTTCCACTTGTAAAATGTCCTTGAAAATTATATAGAATATTACAAAAGTTATAATTATTATATTTATTAAATTTAAAGTCCTAATTGTATGTGTATATGCAAAAAGCTTCAAAATTCCCTCTTTTGCATGGTTTGAGTGCATACTTGACTGTGTAGGTGTATATTATAGGTGTTTTAATGAGTAATGGAGGTGTAAAAGATAAATTTAAAATTAATATATCTATAAATAGTCCTATTAAAATTATTTAAACCTGATTCCACCCCTCTTCAAACATGTTTTGACCTTGAAATAAGGCATTTAGGCATTAAACAACTAACCTCCATACACAAGCCTATCCTACATCCTTAATCCATATTTATTGATGTCATTATGAATTTTAAAAAATATTTTAGGATGTAATTTCTAATTAAAATTTCATAATTCATTCATAACTTATTTTATTTGGATAAGGCCTTTGAGTTGCCTTTTGTCAATAGTTGATTGTGTTTGCACTACCACTATTGGCTATAGGTAACTTGCAAGCTAGTATGACTATAATAAATCCCTTGAGAGTCTTTTAATATCATTATTTTAATTTATGGAGTCCACCCTTAATCTTATATACCACCATCAAATCATATAACTGATCAAGATGACCCATTCTCATATCTTTATGTACACTAGTTTGAAAGATGGACTGTGCTCCATGAGGACTGTAAGTAGACTCTTTAGTACATGAATATATTATTATGTGTTATATAACCATTTAAAAATATATTTGATCTTAAAAACATTTAATTTTCATGAACCACTATCATGATTTCTCATGAAACCTTCATACACCACTATGTTTAGTAAGAAACCCTGATAGGTCATTGCATTAAAAAATCCTTATGATTGTGTTTTGCTGAGTGTATGGATAATAGTTATAGGTGGTGATACATTGGGATTTATGAATGAAAATGTGTAATATTAGTTGATTAATACTATCAAAAGATGCACTATGATTCATATCTTAACTTCAAATGGTCATCATTTTCTACAAGGTCTCTAAATACCAAACTCACCTACTTGGTTGTAGGTATACCTTATCTTTGGTAGATGTAGGTCATCATGACATGACTCAAGATTCATTTGAATATTGAAACATATTGGTATTTTATCTACCTTTTAATTTTTTCATTTCATATTAATTCATCATATTTTACTCTTTTCTTTTAGATAAACTTTCCTTCTTGGTAGGCTTGACTGTCTTATGTGGTTATAGGTGGTCTAATTTGGTTAATTATAGATTGATTTCTCCCCTTTAAGGCCTATTTGAAAATTTAAATTACTTTTCATTTTGATAATCTTCATGATATTTCCAATCTCAATGAAATTTATTTCTCTTAGATCTAATTAGCCTCCTTGAACCTTGAGAGTGCCTTAAGACTACCTAGTAGGCCTTCCTGAAATGTCGCAAGCCTAGAAGTCGCTTTCATAGTGGCTATAGGGTACCATTTTGAAATGAAAATTATCCTTCTTAATTACTCCTTTTTAACTTTTTTAGGTAATCCTTATTCATTTGTACTCCTTATTTTGTAGTGTTTTAGGTTTTCAACCTCCTTGATAGGTCTCTTGGTGACCAAACCCTAACCAACTATAGGGTTGTATCCATAGTGATAGTAGGTATTAATCTAAATTTTTGAGTTACTTAGGTTTTAATAATGTTCAAATTTAGGTGAATAATTCCAATCACTAATTATTAACACCCTTTTCAAGCTTTGAATATACGTATGACTATATTTGGTCTTATTAACTATAGGTTCTATCACCATTTGGACTGTAGGTAGTCTCTAGGGCACTAAAAATTACTCTTCATGATCCTTTGGAGTCAAATATATTAAAGGATTTGAAAATTTACCATAAAAAACTTCACATTAACTATGCATGTCTCTTTTTATTCCTAAATGTCTTTAATAATCTTTAAAACCCTCTTTCTATTGTATGTGTACTTGATTGTACATCTTATACGAATAGGGTTAAGACTTAGAGAGCATTAGTATTGCAATTTAAAACCTCTAAGACCTAATAGTGTGCTTTCATACTTATTTAAAAAATCAATCAACTTCAAAACTTCACTTCTTGAAATATATAACCTATGGTTGCATCTTGACTAATCTCTTGCTACCATGGTTATAGCTTGCTCCCATGCCTGAGTTTATTACAGGTTACTTTATTGAGCCTTTGGAGTCAGATAAGTCTTTTAACTGAGTTTAGATTTGAGGAATTATTAATTTTATTAGTACACTATTAATTTTCACCTTATTTAATACTTTAAACAAACTATGAATACTAAGACCCTAGCCACTATGTTTCATGTCTTTATTTAGGCCTAAAGGTCTCCCTTAAGACTGTAGGCAACTTCTCCTTATCTTATAGGCTCACTTTAATCATATTTAGTTTGGATTAAATTACTTATCCCATTAATTAAATAGATACATAGACCTTAAATAAGGTATTTTTTCACCCTTAAATTCATTGTGCCTTCATGACCATATTCTGATTATGGTGGCTTGATGAAGGACTGTATATTGATTGTACTTATGCTTCAAGGTCTGCATAATGTCTTGTTCATGATTGTAGTGTCTATTGTCAATACATGACCTTATTGATGATTAAATATGTGATTTATATGGGTTTAAAGGTGGTGGGTATGAGGGATGATGGAAAACATGAAGGGAAGATGAGAAAAATCACAATACACAGTAAGAAATACAGTCATTTGATAGTGGTATGGGGTGGGTGATATAGAGGTGGGAAAGAAGGGGAAATAACCATAACAATATAAATTGAGGATTAATATAAAAACATTAATGTATAATCCATTAGAGGATGGAAATAGATCAAAATTTAAATATAGGTTTTTGCAAAAAAACCTTAAAATATGTAATTTTTCTTAAAATATACTAAACTAGTCCATTTGAAACACTTGAGAGCACCAAGATGTGCTAAGAAATGGATATTTTGGAGAATTTATCTAGTAAAATTTATTAAAATCATGAAAACTTGGAGGAAAATTATGTCAAGGATCAAAAAAGAAAACTTGAAAATCCACTTTCTCCAAAACTATACAATCTCTCCTTTAAAGCATGCTCAATTGTAGATTGGATTGGCTATCTTTGTGAGATTTGTTTGAAATTTAAAAGTGTGAATAAGGACTGAAATATACCATGGAAATTAATATTAGGTCTCTAATATTTTGATAAAAAATGATTTTTCTTGAAATACTACCTAGGTGAAGAGAAATTGAGGAAAATCGATTGCCTTCATGGTTGCAAGACTACAAAAATTGGTCTATCTTTAAATTGATGGTTCATGAGGGTGGAAAATCCAATTATATAACCACTTGTTTCTTTATTCATTCCTTTTTTTTAGTTTATTGGCCCTAAAATTTATACCTATACCTACATTCTACAAACCATACCATCATCAAACTTGTAAGCAGGTCTCTATGTGCAAAACTACCAATTAATTAGAGATGAATAGTTTTAAAATTGTACCACATCAAAATACCATGAAATTACTCATAAAAATGATTTACATGAGTATTTTTCATGTTAAAATAAATAATTTATCTTTTTAAATCTTTTAATAAGTGAAATTGGCATGTGAGAGGTGGGAAATAGCCCTTTTTGACTTCGAAAATACATTAAATCACCTTTTTAAGACATGAAATTTTGGACTTAGGTTAATGTCATGTTTTTAACATATTTAAAGGAATTTTTTAATTATTAATGACATTTTAAACTTTAATTTAACATTTTAAGATGAAAAATCTCCCTTTCAAGCCAAAATACTCAGTTTTAGACCGGTTTGAATGGGTTTAACAGTATTGGGAAAAATCTTGAATTATAAGGGTTGGTATTTGGCCTTGATAGGATAAATTACCAATAGGTCCCAATTTTAAATATATAACTATATGACTAATAGTATCGTATGCATGACCATAAAATAAATTAACAACTCTAGAAGTATCCTAAAATTATTTTTCTATAAAACTAGGAGAGTATAAAAGTGTTATGTTACATGCACTTTTTCTTGATAAATTATCTATCATAACAATATGTATGGGTTAATTGTAAAAATATCCTCAAATAAAGAGTGCATGTTTATCTAAAACATCATCAAAAAATTCATTATCATCTTTTTTTTATTAGATAAGGTTAGAAGGTAGGATTAGGGTCCTGTACCCATATAAGCAATGAAATATGTTTAACAAAAAGAGAAACAAAAAACAAAAAGTATAA
This sequence comes from Torreya grandis, assembly GCA_037957365.1. Classification (NCBI taxonomy): domain Eukaryota; kingdom Viridiplantae; phylum Streptophyta; class Pinopsida; order Cupressales; family Taxaceae; genus Torreya; species Torreya grandis. The sequence goes on along the minus strand of JARHVA010001091.1, from coordinate 2,810,976 downwards.
TCCCTAAGGGAAAAGAAAAACAAGTCTAACTTTATCAAATAATATAACAAACCCTTACAAAAAGGGAACCATGACTAGAAAAAAATAAACTACTTAAAAGAACAACTAAAACTAGTGGTAGGATACCTTAGAATCATTAAACAATAAGTTTCCTAATTTATTTATTTCTATTTTATTTATTCTTGAAATATACCTTGGTTTTATTTATTAGGCCCTGGGAAGAATATCCAGCCATGTTTTTATTTTGACTATCCAATGTCCTTTCCTCTAACCTTTTGCATTTCTTCTTCTCATGTACCTTGTTCTTGAATATATCCTATGCCAAATTCCTTTTCATATTGAGAGGTGTCACTCAAATTTAGCCCATCTCATCAATAAATTTCACCTTTCCTTCACCTTTTCCCTCCTAGGTAATGACTTCATCTAAACTTAGCAATGTTTTTAGTTTTTTTTAATCTCCTTGACCATTTCAATGTAAATCAAATGTTGCATAGGTAGTTGTATTTGAATCCTTTCCAAATTTCACTCCATCTCTACTTTATTTATAATATTTTGGATTTGTGGGGTTTAAATATCCTTGTGTTCCTAGATATATCCTTTATACCTACTTGTAGGGGTGGTTTTACCTATTTCTTCCTCCCCCTCATGGTAAAAAATGTCATCCTCCCCCTTATCAAAACCCTCTTCATTATCTTCCTTTGAATCTTCTTCCTCACTGGGAAAATCAATGGCCTCTATGACATCTTTCCCCCATAAGGGTTACCCTCTCTTCATGATAATTAGGATGAGACCTTGGTGCATGAGGTTTGAGGAGGGGTTATCTTTCAAGTGGTGATTATGACTTCCAAGGATTTAAGTAGGAAAAAAGGCAAACTAATCTTGTTCCCCTTGAAATGATTCATCAATTATAATCATACGATATAATGCATGCTTTATTTTAATTGTACTAATGATACTATCTTGTGGATGCCCATATGTAGGATGAGAATGAGAATTATCCTTTTTATTTACTTCATGATTTGGAAAAGGATATTTATACAATTTAATCTTTGAACTATCATTTGTTTGTGGCTTAAAGTCTTCAATAGGTGTGCCAATATCCATAATGTTCTCATCAATGAAATATTTAATGTTTTGTTTGAGATTTAAACGTGTATTTATGGAATTCCTAATATAATAATGAGATTCATAATTTGTATTGATATAGCCTTCTCGCTATAACATAATTTTCACTACTATAATGAGAGTAATAAGGGATGCTAATGATAACCTTATGGATTCCTATATATGTACCTTAGTGGTCCAAACTAACCACATGGATGAAGTCTCAATAGTTTTATGGGGAATACAATTGATAGTCAACTTGGACATTGATATTCTCCATATGGAAAGGTAATCCATCGACATCATTAATTGTTTAAAGGTAACATATGGATCTTCCTAGACCATATAAAAAGTAATGGAGGAGGTGAAGAGTCTTCTTTGAAATTTTAGAGGTTCTACTATTTCCCATGTTTATAGAGAAGGAAATAAGGGAGTGAACCAAATGGAAAACATAGGGGTATAAAGAGACTTTCCAAAAGATTGGTTTAGTGAGGTTGATCTCCTAATTGAAGTCTCATCAATAATCCATAATGATAAACACCTCTCCCACATGTGGGATGATTAATCCATTTGTCTCATGATATATGGTATGATGGTAAAATACTAAAGCAAGGGGAACTTCAATCATCACCACATTAAGACTCATGATAGAAATTATGGGAATATACATGTCACTTCAAATAATAAATGCCTAGATTTTGCCAAAAATGGAAACTCTATGTTAGTTAAAATGGTAAAAAATTATAAAATTCAAAGTGGTGATAACATGCAAAAAATGGGAGGAGAAAGAGATAGGATTGATTTGATATCCTATGTGAAGATGGAGGAAGAACCTAATGTCTAGAGGAAGCTAGTTAAAGGAGGATTGTCAAATTTAATGAAATGAATAGTTAGACATGATTTTGCTATCTCCAGGGACATTACCATAGGGTGGAATGATCACTTAGTCATAATAAGGGGTATGAGCATCACCATCTTGAAAGAAATAATCAAATAGGTGATAGGTATATGTTTTGATGGTGTCAAAGCCTTTAAAGACAAAAAGAGAAAGGAAGAATCAATGAAGTTTCTTTTCAAGTCTGAAAACTAGTCCTTTTATCCTAGAAAGGTTTCCCAAGATCCATCATACCTAGAAAGTGTCCTGAGGTTTGACTTTAGATAATTAAGTAAAATATCCTTGAGGGAAAACACCCCATTCTATTCTCACACCACTTTATTTTGATGAACCACTTTAAGGGCCATATAATCAACCTTCCTTTATTTTTACTAAAGTCCCTAGAAGCTTCTATGACATAATATAAATTCAAACCTTCTTTTGATCCTATTCACCATGGTCTCATCCTATTAATTGTATGAAGAGGGGAACCATTGTGGAGAAAAGATGCAATTGAATACATAGACATTCATAGTGGGTGGGATGATTCTAAATGATAAAGTGAAGATAAGTTGGATGATGGGAAAGGGAAGGATCCCTTAACTCAAGGGGGAAAGGAAAATATTGGTAAAATTCCATAGGTGGTAGCTTATATTGTAAAATTCAAGTGCTAAAGCTAATTAAAAGTGTTTGTCCCCAACCTAAACAAGTAACAAGTTAGCTGATATGGGGTAGATCCTGGAGAAGATTCAAACTAATGTGGCCATCTAACATTTTCTCTATTATGAGTTAAGGAAATACATAAATAATATGGAAAGGATGATTTCTCTAGAGGAGGATGAAATGGTTACTAGAAGATGGAAGACAATTGGAACCAAAGAAGTTAGGGAGATTATCATGACTTCCCTTGAATAAAGAAGCAACAAGAATGGATAAAGGAGATTAAGGAGCATATGAAGAGATTATAGGACAAAGAAGAGGAGAGGACCCCAATATACAAAAAGAAAAGTGTGGATGAAGAAACTTATCAGGGTTTGAACAAAAGAATAAGGGGGAAGGATAAAGAGAAATAAATACTAGGACAAGTGAGCTAGTCATTTACTTTGACTTCAAGGATTACAACTATTAAACTCTATGTTTTCCTCCTGTGTGTCTTTTTGGTGTCTTTTTTTAGGTTTTTGTCTATCATTTGGTTGATGATATTTAGTTATTTATGGCCCTTATAGTCACTATTGTGTGTCTATTCCTATTACTTTTAAATGCCTTTATTTCATGGTATTTTTTAAGGGTAAGAGACCTTATCCAATTTTATTAACCTTATCTAATAAAAATAATTTGCATTGCTATTAAATTTTTTTTATTGTGGTATAGACATTTCCACTTCCATTGGTGGAATAAGAGTGATGAGATTTCATTCAATTAGATTTTACAACAAAACAAATGAGGTGATGGTAACCATGAGAATTTCCTCCTTGGTAGAGCTTGTAATTTAAGCTTTTATGTTGGTTTTTAATTAAAATTAATAGTAATATTAACATAATTATTTATTTAATTAATATTTCTCTTATAATTTGGATTATTTTGAAATTTTTCATTTGAAGTATAAGGAATATTTGAATTATAATTGAGTTTATTAAAAGTAATAAATTTGACTTCATACTCTTTGACTATATGGAAATTTCATCAAAATATTTGAGATTATAAAACACATTTGAATCTTGAAGTGAAGATTAAAAACTTTGAATGAAAATATGTCATAGTTCATTATCAACCATTTGATTTATCATTTTATAAAATGGTCTTGTATCTTAGAACATATTCACTGATTGTTTCATTAGACCCTTGTTTGAGCTTTGCAATTTTAGTATATGATTTATTTTCACCAATGTCAATAGAAAAGTGTGTTAAAATTTGATTTTAAAAAGGATTGAAAGCCTTTAATGATTGAAGATAAAGATCATAAAACCATTTAAAATGATATTTTTTGTGACTTCTTGTAAAGTTTTTTGTTAATAATTTATCACTAACTGCATAGTTTGGACAATATGCATAGAATGCATGTAAATGTTGTTAAGGACCACATTTTCCATCATAAAAAGGAATCGTATGAGACACAAAGTATAATAATAATGGATAATATGAAACTTAGGGTGATAAATAGTTATGTCATAAAGAACATGAGCCCATAGAGGGGCTAACATGAGAAAGTGGTTTCTTAATTTGAGATAGCTTGGATTGTAAGGTAATAATTATATACTCAAGAGTATAATTTTGAGATGGTATTGGAGGATCATAAGTATCATGAGTAGGAATAGACATGGATACTTATTGGAAACCAATCGATGTTACCAAACTAAGGGAGGATATTATGGAAGTAATTGGAGGTGTATAAATAAGAGTAGATGCAATAGTATAAGTGGAAACATTAGAATTATGGGATTTGACAATCCAATTAGGAAAATTTTGTGGTGGAAATGAAATAACTTTAGCTTGATTCTCATATTTTTATGGTATAAGGAGACCAATTATATTATTGAATAATTGGAGGTTCTCTTGAAGATATTGACAAAATTTAGATAAGTCTTTCACTTTATTTAGATCTACTCCATTAATCTCTTTTGGATAGATATGAGTGTAATGTTTTTTATGTACATCATATTTATATACATTAATTTTCATTTCATAAGTAGCATGGATTTAAAATTCATTGGATGAAGGAATTTTAATATTATAATTATTAGTTTAATAAAAAACATGATGATTTAGCATTGTAAAATAAACCAAAGGAAGTTATATATAAGAAAAAGGAGTAACACTTAATCTTTCACTAAATTTTAGAGTCTTACACTACAATATGAATCAATATATTTAATGATTATGAATATAGTACAAGCAAAAATCAAGGTAAAAATGGTGATCTAGGCAAGGGTTTGAATGATTGTGTGGGATATCAAATACACTTTCTCATTCATAGATTAATGTCTGCTAAATATTTTAGAGCAATAATTAAAAAGGATAAATTTTTCCTATATCCCACTATCCCATTTTGAAGATTATGGTGAGAGTAAATTCCTTGGGTGATATGGCTCTCTTAGGTGCATCTTAAATAAAATTTATAAAATAGGCTTCATATTGTATAAACAAGGGACCATAAGAATTTACAATATACTATGACATCTGAGTAAACTACACTCCATGTTTAGTTATATATAATGGCTTGAGTATAAGGGAATTACCCCTCACAACATGATGTTTGTAAAATATATCACCATTTATCCCATAACAAAAGTAATTATGTAATCTTAAAATTGTTTGAACATAGTTTCTAAAAAATAGCAACAAGAAAATAGATAATAAAGAGAGAAAAAAATCAAAATATTTTTTGCGTATAGAGATCAAAAAATTTCAACCCAAAGTTGAAATAAGGAGATTTAGTGTCAGATTAAATCTAAGGTCAAAGAAGATTGACTAATGGTTCCATATATATATCCAAGGTTTATGGCTATTTTATTTTAGAATCAAGAATTTATAAAAAAATTATGAAATCTTAAGACACAAATAAAGTAGTGTTATAAATAAAATATGAGTTCAAAATAATTTATAATTTTATTTTTATTTAATAATTAAATTATAATAATAAATAAACTGTTGAAAAATAATTTAAATATACATAATATACATGTCAAAATGTGAAGTATAGTAATTTATAGAATTTTAAATGAGCTAGAAATAGTAAATTGATAAACAAATATGCAAACCTAGCTCAATTTGAATCTATTCTAACTATGTAGGCTAAATTTTGATGGAAATCAACTGTAATAACCCCTAAACTATGTCACAACTAAAAAATAATTTTATAAATTTTTCAGACAAGGATGCATTAGGATGGTAGGGCCACATTATTTCTTTGTTTTTTTAATAGGGCTACATTCTGGTTGATTGTGTGATTGATTTTCCCATGTGAGCACTTGTGGTTGTTTGTGATGACTTGATAATTCATTCTGTCATGATTTGATGTATGAAATTAATATGAAATAAAAACCCTAGTTCATACATAATAAACCAAAATGAGATCAAATACCAAAGTGGGAATTAGGTAAGGGGAGTAGTTGATATATCCTTAGAAAACCATATATAACTGGTTTCTACCTACATAGACTAGAAGGGCCTCAAGTTGGTATAGTTCTCCATCCTAGAGTGAGTGTGTGAATATTAATATTTGTTATGTGAATGCAAATAGATATATTGACTTGAATACTTTAAAATGAGTTCCCTTGACCTATAATAAAATAAACTTTAGACTTGTCCTATGACTATTAGGATAAATTAGAATTGAAATTATAAATATTAGTGCCCTTTTTCTCAATGTGTAGTAGAATTGCCAAGTGATTTCTAGATTTATTTTAAATGACCATGATGTGCTTATATATGAATATTTGATATATTTCCATTAATTAATATTTTTGAAAGTGTGGGAGTGGTAATATATAATGTATCTAATTTAAAAATTTACAATTGGATCATGGGGGACATGGGTGTGCTAGGGGAGGATGCACTAGTGGACAAGCCCATAATGAGGCCATGTTCATCTAGTGTAGTCTTGTCCCAGAAGGTTAGAGACTACAAAAACTTCGCTGACATAAGTTTATAAGTAAAATAAGGATGTCTAAATTATGTTTTATGTGTTTTAAAGATAGTAAATAGAATAGTAAATGCTCCTATCAAGATTTCAAGTTAACAAAATGAAGATTACACCAATTAGGGTAAGGATGTCAAGTTTAAACATTGTCAAGAACTTAATGATGAAATTTGATTATTTACACTACCAAGCACTTCATTGTATGAAATGGTCATCCAAAATGAATATAATATTATTATTACAACTAGTTGCATATGTTCCATTATTTTTTCTAATATGTGAATGGTATAAGATTCAGTAGTTACAAATTCTTAGATTTTGGGAAGTTTGTTAATAAATCCCTACCTCCTATATATAATAAGAATATTTGTAGCTAGTAAAGATACTATAAAATTAGAATCAAAGTGAGTAAAATATATTTGCCGCTATAGTTTGTAGTTAACTCTACTATAGAAATATTTACATTGCTACAAAATAATTAATACAATTAAGGTGATATAAAGTAAGAAATAAATATAAAAAGGATTGATTTGGAATGTAATACCAACTATGGAGTTCCCACTCATAAGGAATTGTATTGAAAACCTCATTCATTAGTTAGTTTCCATTATCTCAATTATGTGAACATTTATATTTAATTTTGTTTGTGTGCTTCCTTAAGTTTATGAGTTAGTTTTCATTCTAATAAATCTATTTTCTATGTGTGTCTCTTTTAATATCTATATTTTATTCTCAATCCATCAAAATAATCTTCCAAAAATAAATTAACAAATCCAATCCAATAATTAATTTTATATCATATACTTTTTCCAGTGTGTGATTTATATTCTTCTAGTTATTTTATGTAGTGTGTTAACTATATGAGACAATTATTATACAAAATTACAATAATTAATAGTGCCACACATGAAATTTTGACATATTTAAAAAATACATGCTTCTAGGTTGACAATTAATGAAAGTAACATCATGAATAAATTAAACTGTTGCCTCTTGGGTAACTTTTTTAGGTTGTATGAAAGCCTTAGTTACATTAATTTTAATCGATGGTATGATTTTAATAATTAGGGATATTAGGTGAAAATTTATATATCATGTCTAAGGATATCATAAATTTATGACCACCCATGTAAATCATCATTAATATAATGGATTTGGTTACAAGATCCATTTTTATAAAAAAAGTGACATACCAATTGATGCTACAATAGAATAAGGAGGTGAAGAAGTAAGTTTAAGAGATAATTGAGAAGGGGATATTTAGATAAATCCCAAGTTTGTGCACATTAATTTTAGTTATAACACCAAATGAGGGATGAGAATTGAGGATGTGCATTAATTACTAATCCACCAATAAGAACACCATTCATTAAAATTTACCATTAACGTACTTGGATGATTTAATGGATTTCTTGAGTGCAATGTAGTAATTAACTAAGATGAATCTAAAAACTAGATACCATCAAATAAAAAAATGATGATGGAAGACTAATTTAAATAATAAGGATGGTTTTTATGAGTGGCTAGTTATGGCTTTTGGTCTAACTAACACATTGAGCACATTCATGTGATCGATGAAATAAGTATTGAATAATTTTTTGATAAATTTATAATTGCATACTTTGATGATAACTAATTTTTAATGGGTTAAAAAAATAAAACTTGGTGCACTTGAGACACACATTACAACATTTATGTGAATACAAGTTTCTCATAAATTTGAATAAATATATCTTCATAAAGGTGAAATTGGTGTTGTTGGGATTCAAAATATCTCAAGAAGGGTTAAAGATGGATCTCAAGAAGGTGAGACCATCACCAAAAGTGATTTTGAAGAAATACATTTCTATGGTTTGGTGAGATTCTATCAGAAGTTTATAATATAATTTAGTGGGATTTGTGCACCTCTCATAAAGGTAATGAGTAGTGATAGGAAGGAGTTTTCCTAGACTATAAAAGTTGAGTATAGTTTCAAAAAATTAAAAAATAAGGTAATAAAACATCACATGTTTTCTCTACTTAATTTCATCAAAGCATTTCAAGTAGATTTTGATGTAAATGGCATAACCATTAAAGCTATAATGAGTTAGGAAGGTAGTTTTATCACTAACATTAGAGATAAAATGAATGATGCATGACATACGTATTCAATTTATGATCAATATATTATGCAAGAATTAAATAAGTGAAGGTACTATCTATTACCAATGGAATTTGTTTTATAAATAAAATGTCAAGTGCTAAAATTCATTTAAATATCCAAAGAAAACTGAATTAGAGTCATATGAAATGGGTAGAATTATTTTAAAATTAGTATTTTATATTGAAACATAGGAGAGAAAAAAATAATAAATTTTTAAACACACTATAAGTATAAAATGTGTTTTTCTAAGAAAGATGCATGTGGAGGTCATGGGCTTTGGTTACATGAAAGAGTTATATGTAAAATATGAAGACTTCAAGGATTTATGAAAGATGCATGCATAACTAATGAATAAAAATAGAACACATAGGTTGGATTAATTAATACAAGAGGGGTTATTTTTAAATGATTATAACTATGCATACCTATGGGATCAATTCATGAGAATATAATCAAGGAGATGCATATTGGTATATTAGCAATTCATATCGGTATTGACAAAATAATAGCTTAGCTAAGTGGAAGGTATTTTTTCCATCCATGTTCATGGATGTGTGAATATATGTATAAGGGTGTAGGATTCACTAGTTTTAAAAATGAAAAAGTCATAATGCATGTTTATATCAACCTATTATAATATTAGAGAAATCATGGGAGTACCTAAGCATGGATTTTGTTTTGGGATTAACTATGACATAAAAGGGCTATAATATATATATAATAAAATGGCTCATTTTATGGATTGTAAATAGACTAATGATTCTACATAAATAACTAATTTGTTTTTCAAGGAATTTTTGAGTTTACATGGATTGTCATGTGACATTATGTATAATAAGGATAAGAAGTTTGTGGGAAACTTATAGCAAACACTATGGAATAAAATATAAACTTAGTTGTAGTTTAATTTAGTGTTTCATCCTTAGGTAGATAGTCAAATGGAAGTGGTTAAAATTAGCCTTGGAAATTGATTGAGATGTCTAATGGGAAAAAATCCAAGACTATGGACTGAGTTTAGGCACAACTATAATTTACATACACTAATTTAGTAAACAAAATAAATGGAAATCCCCCATTCTAGATTATTAACAAGAAAGGTCCAAGAGGTGTTGAAAAATTATGTGACATCCAAGAAAAGAAAAGTAGAGGAGCCAAATTAGAATATTTTTAGGAATACATTTGTGATGTACACATTGAATTGAAGAATAGTAATACACACTACAAAGTAAACACATATATAAAGAGGTTAAATTTTGAATTTTATATTGGTGTATTATAATTAGACCATTCAAGATGTTTAAGAATTTTGTGATCTCTTAGAATGGATATACATATCACCTATCTTCAATTTTCCAAACTTTTACCCTTATACTAAGGGAAAACCTAATGAATGGAATGATATCATAGATTATAGAGAGGAGGATCTCAAATAAAAATTATTTGAGAATATGCGAGAGGATTTTGAGTAAGGGACTCTATAATGAAGAAGATATGAAGGAATATGAAGAATACCTAGTCAAGTGAAAGGGATATTAATTTTAAGATGTGATGTGGTTGAGTGCATAAAAAATTGATAAGTAGGGAAGATATATCGAATACCTTATGTATTTCACATGATTTATAGATCATGGTTCATTTAACTTACCCAGGTTGTATAATACATGAGCATCTAGGTTTACAAGCCATCTACATCACCCAAAAATAATATGAATAGGAATAGTAGTTTGTTAACACCTTTGGTGGGTACATGGTATATGGTATAAGAATAAAATTATATTGTTATGCATCAAATTTTGGGATCTTTGGTGAAAATTTCTTGTGTAAATTTTAATATTTCACATACCCAATGTATAAAATGTTAGACAATGCATAAATAGGAAGATTTTACCTAAATTTTTGTAATGGTTAGAATCTTATAGGAAAACACACTCATCTTAGTTATAAAATATTGTGTAAAAACATATTTCACCTTTTCACACCTATAAATATGGAACATGAAACATCATCATGTGTTATGTTTGATTTAGGCCATAACGGTCAAAAGGAAATAATTCAAATTCATATGGGTAGATCACAAGGAAATAAAACCATTTAAACTTCCATATTGACTTCATGTGAATATAAATATAATGGTCAAAGTCATTGAGGTGATTGGTAAATATGGTAATAATTAAAAATATTCAAGTTTTAGGAGAAAACTACAAGTTTATGTGACCTATGATATAATATAAAGGAAATATTATTGTCTCATGTAGACCTTTGAAAAATTTTAAAGATAAATTAGGAGAATTTTATGTTGACATCCCATTTGGGATCATTGTAATCTCTAATTTTGAAGACTTCTATAAGAAGATATTGTTTTTTTTTTTTTTTTTTTTTTTTGTGTGTGTGTGTGTGTGTGTGTGTATTTTTCCTCTATTTCTATTAATTTGGTTAACTATTATTTTGTGTGATGAGTTTTTATTGTGTATATCAATATTGGGTGTTGGTGCATGGTGTATGAAATCATAAATGCATCATGTCTATAAATTAATCCTAACTTAGAGAAGATAGATCATACTGAAACTTTCAATGGGGATACATTAGATAATCAAGAACATGACCAATATGTGGATTTGATAGACCCAATTAGAGGATCTCTTATCACAATAACAATACTACGGAGGGTTTCAAAGCCTCCAGTCAAGCACAATCATGTAATAACCCTAACTAGGCCCTATGTTTTAATATTCATTAAACTAATAAAAATTAAAGTAAATTCTAATCTAGTTCTCACCAAAACTTTTGAAATTAAGTATGGGTAATAAATAACAAAATTAAAAATGCATAGAAGACATATACTCATGTATATATATATATATATATATATATATATATATATATATATATATATATATATATATATTCCTAATTCATGGAAGAGAAGTAAAAATTTATATCTATCTAATCTTATAAAAGAGGAAAAAATTTAGGAATACTTATCTTTGAAGATGAACTTTTCGAGCCTCAATATCTCCCTTGGACAAGGTGCTTCGTACGTGTTTGTTGTGGTATGTAAGGATGACAAGGATAAATCAACTCTAGGCTACACAAACTATTAATGCATCTAAAATACTTCTCCACAAGATAAGATCCATATCTCCAAAGAAATTATGAAACCCTAAGTTTACTTCTCAAGTAGAATGGTGGATAAGAAGATGCACATATATCTTACTTATTCTTATCTTCTCCAAATAATGGAAAAATGATCTTGTATAGATAGGTATATTTAACCCTAAGCCTTTCCAAAAAATTTAGCTGATATGATCAACCTAGTTGACTTAGTAATGTTATGGAAAAAAATTCACTAGGTCATGGGATAGGTCATCCAAGAGCTAACCTAGACCCTAAATGAATTTCACCCATAAGAGTATAGGGTTGACCTAGTTGACCTAGTATTATAGACTATTGAAAGGGGGTTTAGGTTAGAAAAAGGGTAATGAAATGTGGGAAATGATTGAAGGAGTTTAAAAAAATGAATAAAAAACTTAGGGATATGGTTCTCAGGAGACAAGTGTGTAGATAAAAAGTGGAAACAAGGACAATAATCTTACAAAATAATAATGGTATGCCCACCTCTTTCCAAGTGCACCCCTTAAGGCATGCACTCAGAGAGATTGGGAATTGATAGGTTATTGCAAGATAAATAACATCAATAATTGATAAAAGGTTGAAAATATTATGTGTATACATATGCCCCACTTGAAGCTCATCATGTGTTATGTAAGTGTAACATGGAATGGGGATTTAGGAATAGAACATGATGACACATAATGTTGATGCTAAGTAAAGTGAAGTACGGAAAAAATAACATAAATGAAAGGATAGAATTAAAAAACACATACCTTTACTTACATTAGTGTTTTAGATACATAAGTAGACTATAAAATAAGTGAAGGCATCCAATGTGAAGAACATTAGGCAAACCTGTAGAGATTAGTGCAAAAAGAGTGAAAAATTGAAGTTTCTAGAATATAGGAATATGTTAGTGGAAATGATTCTCTATGAAATCATGATTCCAAAATTTTTTATAGTTCAAAAAATTAGTGATTAAAAACAAAGATATGGTCTAAACAAAGAATCTGATAGTAAATATTTGAAAGGTAAATAATTATGAATAGTAACTTTAAATAGGGTGAAAATAAAGTCATTTTCTATTATTTGACTTATTTGGAGAGGAAAACTAGAGATATGAAAGACCAAACTAAATCCAATAGAGATGAGATGGTGAGGATATGACATTTGAGATGAGAGGGATGCCTAACAACTATAACAGGTGCAACATAGGTAGGCAACTGATAATTTTAAACTTTGTTTTGAATATTTTATTGTAAATTAAGTGTGTTTTTGAAATTTGTAATTTAGACCAATTCTAGAAATTGAAATGAACCCTAGATAGTTGATAAGGGTACTCGAGGCCAAAAAGGGAAATGGGTTGAAATGAATTAGAGTAATAACTACTGAAGTCATTTATTATAAGCAGGGGAAAGAGTCAGTAATCTAAACCAACTAGGTCAACATAGTCGACCTAGTAGGTTGAAAATCCTAATTCTATAATACTAACTTAGTAGGTGTGTACTAACTTAGTTTTTTGACTTAGAGTGATGACTTAGTACCCCTGTGTTGATTTAGTACTCTACCTACTTAGTACTAAGGGGGAAATGAAAGGGTCGACTTAGTTTATTAAGTCCACAAGGTCAATCCAGTACTATTTGGTTAACTTAGTAAGTGACTAAGAGGTTAGTATAGTACTAAAATGTGGTACATTGGCCAAAATAATACATGTAAGGCCCATATTGATTAAGTACTAAAATGGCCAAGTAGGCTAAAAATAGGTCTAATTGGTCTAAAATAGACAGATTAAGTTTTTTTTGTTAAAATTTGAAAATAATGTATTTGATTATAAGTGACATGGAGGTCTAATACATATTTTATTATTTTATAGTTATAGGGGTATCGATGATTCTAGAAATTAGTGGATGATTCTTGGCTACCAAACCTGCTAGAGTGATTGACATTGTAAGACCAAGCTAGGTTAGTCACACTAGGCCTTGGAGGTATCATGGAGAAGTGTAGATTACAGATCTAGTAGTCATGTTCCTTATATCCTAGGAATACTTGACTAATACCTTTAGGTGGGTAGTGGATGGGGATACCATCAAGGTGGGTATCACACTATAGGATGCCCATGCTATACTTGAAAATCCAATAGGAGGGATTCCCATGATCACAAGGGTACCAGATGGTTAGGAGGAAAAAATAGCATTAGCTCAATGGGTAATGTGCTTGGATAAGATATATCTAGGACTGAGAGTGAGCCTATTTGATGTTTATATAGGTCAGATTATAGATATCCAAAAGGAAATGATAGGACTTGTGATAGTATGGGTGTTGTGTCACAAGTCAGATGGCAAGGTATAACTATATGTGATAGCCTTGTGCTAGTCCATTTTGGAGCATGGGGCACTATATAATCTAGGTTCTATCATCTGGGTTTATCTCATGCATTATATGTATGGGATGTTGTGTAGAGGGTATAAGACCATGGGACCAATGATTTTATTTAGTACTTAAATATATGAGATGTTTTTGATGTACTGACAATATGGGTTACCCTATGTGGTTGATGATTGGTTGCCTTGAGTGAAATATAGTGATAAGATCAATTGGAATGGGATGTGCCTAACATTCTAGTGTTATATATATTCACAATATTAGATATCATGTGGTAGCCATATGGGCACATCACAATAATATGGCCAAGTTGAAGGATGATGGTACTGACATTTTCATGAGTGTAGATTATAGGCCATTACACCTAATGGGTAGAGATGAATCTAGTGGCATGAATACCAAGATAGTTTGGAATCCCTCACCTAGTGTCTCTAATAGTGGTGCTTACATTTTGGTCTAGACATGTGAGAGATCCAAAGGGGAGAGGAAGAATGAAACTCCAATTATGAGACTAGAGATCAGACTAAAGTGTAAGAGACTGTGGATAGGTTGAGCTTGATGGCCAATAGTTAGAAAGGAGATGGGATGTAGATGGAGTGTTATAGGTACCAAAATTGGTAACATATTAGGTAGATCAGAGACCACCTTGGTTTCACTATCGATAGATATGTCAGTAATGAGAGAGATAATAGAGGGTGGTTATCCTAGATAACCCATCAATTATCCTAGGATAACACTAGTTGATAGAGATGCCACTGAGGTGAGGATTCATAGGTGGTGACCCTAGGGTTTACATTGGTTTGGAGGTTTCCCATAGATGAGGTACTTGGAGGATGAGCCTATGGAGATATCATGCTTGATGGTTAGGTATATGGGGAGGTGGTGATAGGTAATATTTAGATAGGTGATAAATGGTTGTTATTTATTTAATTTTTTTGAGATAAATTAGAGATAGATAGATTTTGAGATGTATTTTTGTTCTCATATATATCTAGTTTGAATTTTGTAGATGTAGAGGAGGAGGAGACTAGATTGGGATCCTTGGTGAGGGGAGAACTCCATGAGATAATATATAGGGTGATGATGTCATACGACCTTACCACATTGGATGATCCTATGGTATTATCTATCCCAACTTAGGCAAGTTGGTCTAGACTAGTAAGAAAGTATGTAAGGTGATTACATTCATGTGGGGATGATATATATCCACTGATAGGGGTGGGAGTAGGAGAGGTATAGGTGTGATAGGTTTTAGCTTAGGAGAGAGAGTCATGCATATGGATACCATGAGTTACTTGGCATAGGTGTAGGTCCAAGTGGCCAATCTATAGGGATAGGTGACATGTTTGAGATCTTGGATAACATCTTTATAGAATACTATTTATAGGGGACTATCTAAGGAATCTATGGGCAACATGGCTAGGCCATGAGATAGACATGATAGAGCCTAGCCTTAGGGATAGAGTGATGTATTTTTGTACTTTGTATAAAAAAAGCATGATATATGATATTTGATTTTGATAGTTGGATGTTGATCTTATATGTTTTGTATTGTGGTTGTGGTTGTGGATATATGGATATATTTCTTTCTAGGACATGTATTTAGCTTTTGTTGTATATGTTATAGGAAATATATGTGTTGTGGTTTATTTTCTAGCATTATGTAGGACACATGCATGATTAAAAATAAAGAGGTAAAAAAGACTTGGCTAAGTATAATCAATCACAAACAAATGCATTACACACTATTTCACATTGGGAAATGTGCAATAACAAGAAATGACTAAGTATAAGAAACCAAATAGTGGTAAACAAGAGGGAAAAAAGTTTTTTTAAACCAAGAGAGAGGATTGACACCAAATTAAAACAACCAAAATCACATTGGGAAGTATGAAAATAATGTAATAAAATGGAAAACACATGAAATATCAATGGGATAAAAACAAATAAATTAATTCAATCAATCATAATAAATCATGTTTGGAAGTATAAAAGAAAAGAAAAATTGGTCTTAAATTTATCAAACTAATTAAAGTTGGGAAGTATAAAAGACTCAATAAAATTAGTTGGATTTTTACATGAAATCAAAAAATAAGAAGATAAAAATGAAAGGGAAATAAATTAAGCATAAAAAATACTAAATCAAGATGGGAATAATGTCCATGATGTGTAACTTCACAATCAATCAAATCATATCTCATATTTGACACATGTAATTTTTTTGGTGACTTCGATTATTGGAAAATTTTCTGAGGAAGGCCAAGTCCTATCCATGGTCTTACACTGAAAATCACAAAGGGATCACCAATGAGGTGAAATAATGTGAAAATATGGTAAAAGGGGATGTTTGTAATGGTAAAGTAGAAAATTTGTTAATTTATGAGGAAGGTTGAGTCTTATCTATGGTCTTACAATGTAACCCACAAATGGAATCCCTACGGGAGTTATTAGTGAACAAAATATTATTTTTAAGGGGAAATATTAAGATTGTAAGGAGTGAAATAAGGAATGTAAAAATTATAAATTAGGCATATTATGAGAAGACCTTAGGAGACATGAGGCACATAAGGACATGGGAAGACACTATGTGATTAGTGACCATTAATATTTAGAGGATACCTGCTCGTTATAGACCCAAATATGTGTAAGTAAATAATTGTGCTACTAAGATCAACTCATGAAGGTATATTGGTAAATAAAAATAAAAATTGAACCACCTTCCCATGATGTGTTCCTTGTTCCTTAGGACCCCTTATAGAGTCATCAATCTATTACAAATATTGGATACTTACGTGATAAAGTAGGTAGCACTAAGATATTTTTTGTTCTCCTTTTCTATTCTACTAGCCTATCACTCCCCAATGGACCTCAACTCTATTAGGAGGCCAATTTTTGAGTTTAAACTTTGACTAAAAAAAGGATATGTGCTTAAAATCACTTATTTTAGTGTGATTTGACTTCTGAGACTTTTGAATGTTGTGTTTTAGATCATTGCCTTTTATTAGATGATTTGGATTTTGAATATTTTTATGGATTTTATGATTCCTCCTACATATAGACCTAGAATCACCAATCATGAGAGATAGAGTGATACACATGAATGAGCTTTAGTCTTTTCCTAAAGGAATCTAAATAACCAAAGACAAGACTGATTAGAACACTTAGGATTAAATATGAACCAACATGTTATCTAAAGTCTCAACCATGTGTATACTTATTTTATGAAAGGGAATAAAAGGAGATCCAAAGTGGATGAATAAAATGAGATTATAATTAGATTAATTTTTTGATAACTAATCACATGGTATATAAATAATGACTAAAGGGAGAAAGGTTTGCTTAACCAAATCACAATAACAAAATTATTTATGTATATAGAGATAAAATAATAAAAAATCATGAATAAGAACAAGGGAGTCTTAAGAAATAAACTCAAGAATAAAAAGAAGGCAATGAAAAATAAGACCATAAGAGAATATAATGACATAATAAGTAATATAAGGTGCAAAATCAAAATTATCATGTAAGATATATAAGAATTTAACACAATGTCAAATGATATAACAATAGATAAAGATAAAGTTGGAACACACATCCAATCCAAATAAAAATTTAAGAGCACCATTCATGTGCTCATAAGTATTGATAGATTTGTCCACACACATTATCTATAAAATTTGATAAATATCTATGTAGTTGAATGCAAACTATAGCTAATGTCCCAAATTTTTAGTGAAAGTTGGGCAAATACTTCACATCTAATCTCCTCAATAGAGAAAATAGGAATTCTTGAAGGATCATGTGGAGGAGGGATATTAGGCAAGGGATGCTTATAATAATACATGGGAGTGGTTTCTATAGGATATGAAGGGATCACCAATGGGGAATGATCCATAGGTGAGGGACTCATAGGTGGAGAAGGATCCATAGATGAGGGAAGGTCCATAGGTAAGGGATTCATGGGTGGAGGAATAATAGGTGAAGAAGGGACCACACGAAGAGATTAAACCATAAGAGGTAAAACCATGGTGGAAGAAGGGGAATCATTCTTATGAGAATGACTTGTGGGAGGAATGGTAGAAGGTGCAAAAATGGTTAAAAGGTGATGTTTACTATGATGTTGAAGGATGTGGTAATGATTAATGTGATAATTTCCACATTGGTGCCAAAGCTAATACACCTCTCCATACTTAAGAATATACTTAGGTAGTACCTTTGGGGAGGTATAGTCTTGTTTGAGGACTAAGGGCTAGTAGGACACAAAATGTATATATATTATCGTAACTTGTGATAATTCATGGATGAATGGTTATCTTTACCATGAAATCAAGAAATATGCCTATGAGTAGTGTTGGTAAATATACTCATAGGAGGTGTAACAAGAGTGGAAGGATCTTGGTAAGGTTGATCAACCAATTTAGTAAAGGAATAAAACCATTACCAAGAGAAGTTGGTATTGGTGGAGATATTGGACAATGCTTGACTATAGGGATAATAAGATTAGAAGTAAGAGTGGAATCAAGTAAAGTGGGAGTAGGAATGGGATCTAATTTGGGATATACTAAGGGAGAGGAAGGGTCCATATAAGTCTAAAATATATTCACACACATTTTAAGGATAAGTAGGCTATAGGGTTCATGGTAACTAGTAAAGTGATAGGGCCTAATCATAGTACAATCCATAAGCATAATCCTATAAGGTTATTAAAAAGATGGAGGTGTTTGCATAATATATACCTTAAAATAAAGAGGAAAAATACTAAAATTAGGAATGATATATGATGGAACATAAGAAGATATACTAAAATACTAAAGTAAAGAGGAATGATAATGGATAATCTCAAACTCACATGTGAAAAAAATACCTCTTAAGAATGGATCATCTAATGTATAACCATCATTGTAATTAGGTGTATGAAGATCAATGGCATAGTTAGGGATGACATTATAATTTGATGAGGTGTGATGTATGGAATGCCAAGTCTTAGTTAGGACAATGGGGATGTCATCACAAGGTGGTTATTGAGAATGAGTTTTCAAAGAGGTGGGAAAATGGGAGATGAGATGAGGTGAAATATTGAAAGTTTTATTCTTGAGATTGATCTTATTTGGCTCATCACCATCAAAATTCAGGAGGTTAGGGGGAATATTACCAATGAGTTTGAGATAACCATTGTAACCTTGAGTGGAATTGATGGAAAATTTAAATATTTGAGACTCATGGAATGGAACTCTTGGCAAGGGCTCAAGGGTAGAAATCTTGAATACACCTTGGTCTTGGAATTGTTTGAAATTCCAAAGATTAGTGTCACCCTGAATCCTATAGATGGATCCACTATGAGTAAATTTAATACACTATAAATAAGAATAAGAAAATTATCTCATATGATGATTCCATGGCCTACCACAAAAAATGTCATAATATAGAGGAAAGTTAAATATCATCACCTTCACATGAATAATGATAGGTGGGGTGGTAATGAGGAGCCACACAAAACCTAAAGGAGGCATTTATTTTTAGTCATAGCCTTGGCATGTGATGTGTGTGGATTTGAGATTGAATTTATAATATCAAATGGTTTTGATAAAATTTATGGAGGCAACACAAGTGTTAGAACCCTCATCAATCAAGGCACACTTGACTTGGATATCACTAATTTGGACACTAATGAATAAAGGAGGATCATCTACATGAATAAAATTTCATTAATAATCATGAAATCAATGGAAATTTGAGGGAAAGAGAAGTTTCCATTGTTTAATCAACTTGTATGGAAATATCTTCACACTATTGGAGAATGTTATATTTAGATCCAAATAAGGTTGTTTTTCATGTTACTAGAGGAGGATGAGGGATGTTCATTTTAAACAAAAGTTGCATAAGATGGTTATGGTGATGTAGAGATGTCCTCATAAGCTTGATAAATGGTATTTGGGATGGGAGATTAGTGAGTTATGTGATAGGATCCTACTCATCATAACCCATAAGAAGATTGTTAGAAAGAGGTGCATAGTGTTAAAGGAGGTCCTTGGAAGGAAGAGCTGAAGTACATGAGAATTTATGTTGATAAGAGGTAGAAGGTTTAGTATGAGGGAAAGGTTGTAAATTATGTTGAGAAGATGGAACATTTTATGTAGGTGTGGGTTGAGAATTGATAGATGAAGCTTGAGTGTCATTGATATTAGGTAAAGAAGATGGAGGGATGATAGAAATAGAATGAGAAGTGTTATCAAAGGGAGAATTTAGAATTAGTTCAAAATCTATAATTTCATCTTGCCCCAAATCAATTAATTGAGTTGGAGAATAATCTTGGATAACATAAAATGTGTAAGATAATGGAGGTGTGTAGATAGGTTAATGATCAATGAAAGTAACCACCCTTCACATGTTAGTCATATTAACCACATTATCTTCAGGAGTTAGGTCAAAAAGACCATTAACATTATTGGTAGAAGGGGTGGGCTTGTCTTGGGTATCTTGATGATTTAGAAGAGAATATTTATAGATGGCCAAATGAGCATTATCTTGATTCAAATCTTGAGATTTAGTATTTGTTTCATGGGGTTTGAAAGTAATTTCATAGGCTTGTTAGCATTTTTGAATGATAAAATCATGATTAAAATTGGGACCAAAAAGAAAATCCATATATAAATTATGAAGATGCCTATATATCTCATGAGAATGGTCCCAACTAGTATGAAACTAACATAATTTATTGGGATCATACCAAGATTTTATAGAACAAATGATATCAAGTTCTCATGGGAGAGGCCCAGGTAAAAATTTTAGTAATTCTATTGAGGATAAAAGTTTGTGAACTATAGTCATATAAAATGCAAAATTTGGTTACTTTAGTGTGGTAAATGACACCTGATCCATAGGTCCTTATACTTACTAGCACAACCCTTATAGGCTTTTCTTTCATTGATTCCCAGTCATCCATAACCTTCTAGACTTAACCCTTATAGACCTAGTTAGCTCTTTCAAGCCCAGATCCATCCCCCCAGGTCTCATTCCCTCTAGAAAATAGTGCCCAACTTGGATAGGAGCATTGAAACCTAGGGTGTCCTATTTCTAGCACTGATGTCTAGGTGTAAATTTGGCTCAAATGGTCATATTATCTCAGATCCTTATCCTAATTCATGTTGGCTTAACATGAATACATTCAACCCATGATAATCAAATACCATATAAAAGGCCATTAAAAGCCTATTTAGAAGGGATGACACTCATTTACAAGAGAGAAGTACGAATACAAGTAATTACACTCAAGAACTTTCCCTATTCTTTGCATACAACCTTCTAATATTATTACAAGCTTATTCAAACCCTTGCACTAATCCCTAGCCATCTGAAGTATACCTAGTTTCACATCTAGTTGTATTTTCATACTTAATTAAACTAAGAACTTCAATGGGAGAACTACATTAGCTTGATCCCTCCTCAGAGTATTGGTATGTAAGAAGTGTGCCCACACATGGGGTGTGAAGTGCATCTAGTTTATCCTTTACACACTAACCCCTTCTCTCTCTTTCCTAAATTTACTTTCAAGTTCAAGCATAAAGATCTCTTAAGGATTTTTAAGATTTAAATAGATGCATAGTGAGCTCCACATACTCTCACACTTTGATATTTCACTGACAGGGTAACACAAACCTATCAAGTAGAGCCCAAAAAACTCAGATCACCTAGACAATAGTACCAAAAAAGGACTAAAACACTAGACAATAAGGTATCAAACTTTTGTTTATCCTTTCCAACTATAAAATAAAGTTTAGGAACCTATTTATGACACTATCCCAGTCTATTACTTGAATTCTTAGGCCCTGTATTAGACCGAATAGCTCAGAATAACCTAAGTCATATTTTCTCTCATTTATTACTATTTTTAGAAAAGGAAAAATACAACCTATTTACATAAATTAGTGGCTTAATTATTGTACATTATTTACTAATTTCTTTTATTCCATAACTATTTATTAATTAGGAATAAAACTCCATTATTCTAAAAAATAATAAAATATTTGGTGAACCCAACTTACTTGAATTTCACACAAAATCCCTAGAAATCCCAGGGTAAATTATTTTTGATTTTTTTATATAATTTATTGATTTTTCTTGTATTTAAAAATTATAAATCCATAAATTAATTACAAATTTATCAATATATTTAAAAACAACCCTAGTTTGCACATATTAGGACCTTTTTGCATACAAACACATTCCAAACACTAGTAAAAATATATTACTAATTTTAGAAATATTTTTTAATTTTTCCTAAATTTTTCAAGAAAAATTATAAATGTTTTCTCTAAACTCATATCAAAATTTTAAAATTATCATAATAATTTTTAAAGTTCATTCAAAAATCCCTAATTGAATTAACTATCTCCCAGTTATTTTCTAGTATTTTTCTAATCACTTTTTGAATTTTTAGTTACATATCAAACTTATAAAATCAATTTTAAATTCAAAAAATCATATTATTTTACATAAATATTTTTGAAAAATCATTAGTTACATGTACTAGTTCCTATTTTTCTTCTTGAGGTATCAACTTACATGTTTGGGAGCTCCGTATCCTTTTTGCACAAATTCCAATTAACTATTTTTAGGACTTTGCATTTATTATATTCAATACTTTCCTTTTCTCACACATAACCTATCAAAAATTACTAAAAAACATTCAAACACATTATAAATTGTTTTACTACTTTCACAATGGCCTAATATATCATTTTTGATGAAACTGATAAAATAGAACTTAAATAACTCTTAACAAAATATCTAGATATGCAAGATGACATGCTTAGAATTATAAAAGAGGAACAACAAAAGTGAAAAATGATCAATATTATCAAACCATAGAGAAACCAATTACAAATGACACTATGAGGGTAACTATGTCTCAATAACCCCTATAATAGCCCAACCTTCTTCTATACCACCAGCTAAAACTAGTACATCCCTATCTCCTGATGTGGCAACCCTTGTACAAGAGATAAGATATATTCAATCCAAGGTGCAACATATTGATCAAGGTATCTCTATACCTACATAGGCATTGGATTCTTTTGCTTTACTGCATACACCATTGGCATGCCACATTGCTTCTACACCCTTTTCACATGTTTTTTTCAACCCAAGCTCACTCTATATGATGGAAAGGGTGATCCAGAGACACATTTTTGATCTTTTCACATAGAATGTTTGGATTATGTGCTAAATGACTAGCTATTAAAAATATTTTTCCATGGAGTCTAAAGGATTATGCATTACAATGGTTTTATAGTCTACTAAATCAGTTGGTCACTACATTCAATCCTTTAATAGACATGTTCCTAGCACATTTCAGTATCAACATTGGTGATAAGGTTTCTTATACAAAAATTTCATAGCATAAACAAAGGTCAAATGAACCCCTCATAGATTATGTTCTTAGATACAAGACTATTTTGGCTAGGCTAACTAGCTCTACGACTGATCAAGAGTTACAAGACATCTTTAAATAGAGCCTTCAACTAGCATTGCATGAATCTATTATGTTTAAACAATTCTCTTCCTTCAATGAATTGTGTCATACACTAAAATAAAGAGAATTCAAGATTATTTCAATTTTCAAAATTAAGTACTCAAGTATCTCAGACACAAAAAATAAAAGTAATAACAAAGTCCCATACAAGTTTAGTTTTAATGATACAAAAGGGTAGAATCAACCTATAGTAAATATAGTTTTAGAGCCTCCTCAACATGTGGTTTTATCAGCACCTCCTTGGTGTGCATTTACCAATCTACTAGCTTCTCCAGCTAGAGTTTGATAGTAGTTATTAGAATATAACATCATTACTCTCCCTCTTATTTGAGAATTTGACCTAGAAAAGCCTCCTTGATGAGGATATGATCATCAAGAATTTTATAATTTTCACAAGGCATCAGGCCACACTACAAATATATACATTAGTTTGAGACATAATATACATGAATTGATAAATGACAACCTACTTAATCTTGGCACTTTTATTGAGCCTCCACAGGCAAAGCCAACATAGGATAAAACTTTGAAAATCTTCTTAGATCCATTTCTATAACATTCTAAACAAGAAAAAGTGGACACATCAGGTGTTCACCATACATACCATGCACATCCTCCACCAGCTACATACCAAGCACCTTTAGTTGAGTCACATCCTTTGAGTGGTATAATAGGTGTGTATGAGTCCAGAGCTTTAGCTAGACCTTTGATATCCTTCTTAGATTAGGAGATTATGGAGGATAATTCAAATTATAGTGTACTTTTTATCATAGCACATATTCATAATCAACCCATTCATAGTGTCCTCATAGATAATGGTTCACATGTCAACATGTGCACTATTACATTATTACAACATTTGGTTTATTTATAGTAGGATATTACTCCCATAAATATAGTTATCAATAGATTTAATGGGCACATACAAAGTTCATTGGGTGAGATTACACTTCCTCTATAGGTTGGTCCCACACATGTGGCCACACATTTCACCATAGTTCCCAGTGTAGGAGTTTTTGACATGTTACTTGGTCATCCATGGATTCAAAAAAATTGAGTAGTACCATCTATAGTTCATATATGCATGGAATTCATTCATGTTAATCAGGTTATTATAGTTGGTAGAGTTCCATATGATTTACCACTCCCACTTTAAAGCCATCTACTTTTTAGTCACCAATTTCAATTACCCCTTTAGTTATAGTTCTTCCTCAAGTAAATATTTAGACATAGTTGATGCATCCATCACTAGTATAAAATGTTCACACACCTTTATAGCTTTGATATTCTAGACAACTTCCAGCTGCAGTATTCACATCCATAGTAGATATCATGCATCTATACATAAATCACATGCTCAAAAATCTTCTCCTACTTCTAGATGGGTCCCTAATATCCCTATAGTTGCATCCACTTCTCAGAGCTATAGGGGGACCCCACATTTGGTTTCCACTTCAGAGATTTCAAAGAAATTACATTGTACATAGATTTTAGCTTCACAATCTCATACATTCAATCATGCCTCATGATCACACATGATTCATTTGTTTGATATAGGACACCATGACAAGGGGTCTAATATGAGACTCATTGGTTAGTATCATTTCTTCACATTTTTATTATACATAACTTATATCAAAACACAAAAAGAAGATACATTTTTTTTTCAAAATACAAAAACATTCAAATTTATCAAAATACCAAAAAAAAACATTTTGATTGTATGCATCATCCATGCTTTACATTAATACTATGATGTTAGGACTTACATTTTCTATTTCATGCTATCGTATGCTAATTTATCTACATTACCATGCTTCACTTGATCTCTTTTGAGTGTGTGCAGTGACATCTATCTACTTGATTATTTTACTCTACCCATTGAGGGGGCATTCCTAATTTTACATTTGAGACACACATCAATAGGCATACCCACTAGGGGCATCTTCTACATGAAAACACCATCCAAGTTATGTCAATATTACACTACACACTTTGAGTTATCATAATGATGTACATTACTTACCAGAATACATAGATTACTATATTGACATTTCACTAGTATCTAGCACTTATGTATCTCTTAACATATACCTAGTCTTGTACTAACATGTCTTATATACTTTCACTTTTTGAATTGATTATTTAGGTGTATTTGTATTTCTAATTTACTTTCTTTCATTCCTTTCTTAAACGTATCTTATGTGATTGTATCTCTAGTTCTAGTTTTGCTTCTTGTATGTGGCTTAGGACATTTGCTAATGCCCTTTGATTCTTTTTCATGTATATGTACCTTCAGATATTTGTCAATGTTCCTTGTGTATACTCTTCTATGTGAAAATCTTTGATTATTTCAAATTATATGTGTATGTCAAATTTAAACATGCCTTGTATGCTTGCTTTCCAATTTGAGTGGCATATGCCCATGTCGCTTGTTTGCATGGCCTCTTGGCCATCCTTGTATACTTCTTGCTTCTTGTTTCATGATTTATATGCTTGTTTCTTGATTTATTATCCATGTTTTCAATGCCATGATCCACATCATACATTTACCTTGATTTCTTGGATGCCATGATGGACATCATGCTCCATCCCTCCAACTAACAACTAAAAACTAAAAACTAAAAACTAAAAATTAACATCTAACATTTCTTATTTTTGTTTAATACATTATACATGATTTTACATTATTATATCAATAGGGGTATGCCTAAATATATATATATATATATATATATATATATATATATATATATATATATATATATATATAGGCATACCCCTATTGGTATAATAATATCTCAATACAAACATTGCTATATCTCGAGACATCTTGTCAAATATCACTATTGTATCATGTATCTATACAACAGAACACACTTGCAAGACTCTTTCTCTAAAGGTAGTCATTATAGGTTCACCATTCCTACCATCAAAAGAGGGGGAAACAAATAGGGGTTTTGTCATAGAGATCAAAGATCCTACTAGTAAAAAATAACAACATTTAGATCACCCAATTTAGAATCTAGAGGCTAAACCAATCAAAACAAAATAAAAAATAGTGAAAATTTTAGATCGACAACCAGTTTTAACACATGACAACAACACTAGAAATAGACAATAACACCAAACACAAGGGTGTCCTAAGTTTGGTACTCTTATCTAGGTATAAAAACACCCAATTTTTCTAGTAATAATAAAAAAGTTTAGCTCAACTACAATTTTTGCACATCTAGATCAGTCAGAATCAACAATTTTAATATAGTTTTCTTAGAGAATATAGATATAAAGGGTATCATGCATGACGTGATGGCTCTCACATATAATTTTAGATTAGGTAATTGACATAACTTCCAAATAAAAATCCATATTAGACACCAGTGATTAGGGGTAATGTGCCTGGTATATTGATCTTCTTTTGTTTTTGAGTTTAGTTTATTACCCAAGAATTATCAATAGTTGTAAGCCTTACTCCATATGTAGGTGGTTGACATCATTCTCAAGTTGAAATTTCATATATGTTTAACTTATTGAGTACCCAATTTCCTAATTTGGATTTCACATAAGCATATTGCATTAGTTTTAAAGTGGATTTCATACAAGCCTAACCTCCATCTTTCAAAATGGCCAAGAGTGGCCTAGTTTCTAGCATATTTTCAACTATCCACACCACATTGTCATATTTTTAGAGCATCCATGGGCTCCATGAGTCATCTCATATGAAATATATTCTATACCATTATCACTTCATAGCTTCACTTCATAGGGCAAGGAGGGAGCCAAAGGACTAGCTAGCCTTTTAATTCTTGAGGCACCTATTCAGAGGGATTGGACACACATTATAAACATTAGTTAGCACATGCATGATTCATTAACTTCACTTAGTTGGATATGGTGGAACTAAAGGGCCTGCCTTTGCATTCTTGATCCACCTTTTATGGAATTAAGCACTCATCTCCATTTGTGATATTATTATTGATTCAACACATACCTAGCATCATCTAGCATAATATAACATCACAAAAGGTTTTATATTAGTTTGTATACCCAATGAGGTGTATTCTTTCCTTTATCTTCCTCTTTATCTTACCTTACTTTATATGTTCTTATTTTAGATATAGTGTATCTATTAATAAGTGATCTACTCTATGTCTTTCATTACAGGTTCACACTTCACAATGTGATCTTTCTATGCACATCCAACATCACATAGCTTCATGATCTTCTCCCTTATATGTAAGTTTAGGTATGCTTTACACTTTTATTTATCCTAGTATTTCACTTTGATAAATCACTAGAATAAATGGGGGTAAATGTAGTCATATAAAATGAAAAATTTGGTTACTTGAGTGTGGATAATAACACTTGATCCATAGGTCCTCCTACTTGTTGGCATAACCCTTATAGGATTTTATTTCACTAATTTTAAATCATCCATAACCTTCTAAACTTAACCCTTATAGACCTAGGTATCTCTTTTAGGACTAGATCCATCCCCTAAGGTCTCATTTCCTCTTTACGATAGTGCCTAACTTGGATAGGAGCATTGAAACTTAGGGTGTCTTGTTTTTGGTGCTATCATCTAGGTGAAAATTTGGTTCAAATAGTCATATTCTCCTAGATTCTTATCCTAATTCATGTTGACCTAACATGAATACATTAAACCTATGATCATTAAATCCTTATAAAAGGCCATTCAAAGTCCATTTAGAAGGGTTGGCACTCATTTACAAGAGAGAAGCAAGAATACAAGCAAGTACACTCAAGAACTTTTCCCTATTCTCTGCATACAAACTTCCAATATTATTCAAAGCTTATTCAAACCCTTGCACTAGTCCCTAATCATTTTAATTACACCCAATTTTGAATCTAATTGCATTTTCATACCTAATTATACCAAGCACTTTAATGGGAGAACTTCATTAGCTTGATCCCTCCTAAAAATATTGGTATGTAAGCAGTGTATCCACACACAAGGTGTGAAGTGTGTCCAATGTATCCTTTACACACTAACCTCTCCTTTATATTTACCAAATTTCCTTTCAAGTCCAAGCATAAAGATCTCTTATGGCTTTTAAAGATTAAAACAAATGCATAATGAGCTCCACAAACTCCCAAGTTTTGATATTTCACTGATAGGGTAACATAGACCTATCGATCAAAACATAGAAAACTCAGATCACCTAGACAATAGTGTTGAAAAAGGAATACAACACCAAACAATAGGGTATCCCACTTTTGATTATCCTATCCAACTATAAAATGAAGTTCAAGAACCTATTTCTAACACTGTCCCGATTTTGTACCTAAATTCTCAGGCCATGTCTTATACTAGGTAGCTTAGAATAACCTGTCTTATTTTATCTCATTTATTACTATTTTTAGAAAAGGTAAAAATACAATTTGTTTACATAAATTATTATATTAATTATTTCACATTATTTACTAATTAATTTTATTCTATACCTATTTATTAATTAGGAATAAAAATCCATTATTCTAAAAGATAATAAAACATGAACATTGATGTTATTAGGTAAAGATAAATGAGGATTGGTAAATTGGTTAGAAGGGGGAGTTGGTTCCAAAGATTAGTTAGGAATAACAGCTTGAATAGTGTCATAAGAGTTTATGACACCATCATTGGTAGCATGATGATTCTTGTTCTTGAGTAACAAATGAGTACCTACAGAAGGTTGGGGTGGTTTGAATTGATGCATATGGAAATATTGATGTTTATCTTGATCAATGGCCTCCTCTAAGGTATGTGGAGAGAGATTTTAGACATGATATTACAACTTGGGGAAAAGAGCATTGGTGAAGAGATGGAAAAGGTTATCATAGACCATGTTATGTTCACATTTGTTAGATACAATTTTACATCATTTAATGAAATCTTGGGCTATTATAGTTTCATGTTGCTTATAGTTATTAAAATGGGCCAAGGTATTCTTAAGAAGATCATTAGTTCAGAACTCTTGGATAATAGAATTTACTAAATCTTCCAAACTAGTAATATAATGAGTTTTAAGCTGGTTGTACCAATCTAAATCATCACACATAAGAGTTTTGTATAATAGCTTGGTAGTGGTAAAGGTATTTAGTTTGACCTAGTCTTTATAGAGATTTCCAAATGATTTTAAATGAAGTGTAGGATCGATTAAGCCATTGTAAAAAATGGTAGGGGTGATACCTCCTATATCAGTATTAGCAATTTGAGATGTAAGAGGCTCATTTTGAATATGCTTGATTGTATTATTAATAAGAAGAGGTTGAGGGATAAGATTACCATGGGAATCTTGAAGAGGAGGTGGGGGAAAATTTTGATTATGCATGCCTCAAGGCATTTTTTGAGGGTGGGTTTGAATATGGATAAGGTGGTTTTGAATTTCCATCATTTGATTTTCATTGTTAGCATGAAAAACATTCATTTGATTAATTTTTTGTAAAAGGAGTTGATGGGTTTGACTTGAATTTTTAGCATTATTTGGAGCATTAGAATTAAAATTAGTGGCTTGGGTACCACTATGGGTGTTAGTAGGATCTTGAGAAGAGTTGTTAGAATGTGAGGCACTAGTGTCATAATTTGTTTATGTGGAGAAATATGTATTAGTAGAGGGATGAGAAGGAATAACACTAGAGGCATGATTAACATGGGTAGTAAATAATGCACTAGTGGAATAATTAATAAGAGTGGGTCTTGGAAGAGTCCCACTAGATGTAGAACCTACCATGCTAGTATAGATACTAGACATAGAGGTAGAGGAAGTCAAAGAAGAATAAGTCATGGTATAAGAAGGGGTCAAAATAGAGGGAAGAGGTTAAGAATCAAAGAATATAGTATCCCCAAATCCATGTGAGAACATGGGAGAAGGTTAATGAGGCTCTTCATCTTGACCACTAATCATGAGATGGTAAATGGTAGAAGAATCTTTTCCTTAATGTTGAGGAAATTTAGAAAAGAAGAAGAATATTTTAGGTGTATACTCTAATTTAGGTTTATCTTCAAGTGAGAAGAGAGGATTATGAAGTGAAGAGGATTAAGGAGGGGTCCCATAGTTTTTAGTGTAACTGGATATATGAAAATTAATTTTATCTAGGAGAGGATCCATAATTAGATTATGGGAGACCCTATGAGGGTTGGTAAGACTCATCATATCCATTAAATTCAACTCAATGTTTAATTTAAACAAGAATTTCATTATGAGGGAGAGAGACTAGATAAGGTAAAGGTGATACAAAATCAAGGAAATACAAAGAGGAAAATAAGAGTATAGAGTCAATCGGGTTGACCTATTACTAAATATAAGGTCTAAAAGCTAGGAAAAAGGGATATAGAGTAAAGAGGGTCAACCTAGTACTATAATATAGGATATAAAAAAGTCAAATAAGGATACAGAGTCAACAAGGTTGACTTAGTATTGTATCCTATGGGGTACAAAATAATACTGGGTCAACCAAGCCAATGTAGTACTATAGATAAGAAAAATAAATAATATTTAAGAGACTGTGTCAAGCATAACAATAATGTACTAAAAAAATAAAATAAAAAAATTAATTTTGAAAGTAAGAAATGAAAGGAAACACAATCAATTGGGTTAATGAGGATGATCCAGTTGAGGCACACAACACAAAACCTTACACCAACGTTGGCCAATGCAAGTTTTTACAACACAACATATAATTAACAAAGAGAAAGCAATCAAATTGGAAAGTAAATTCATATTAAGATGCCATACTAAATTTTTTTAGATTATGTGAGTGTTATTTTAAGTTTAATAGGAAGTTGGCTAAAATTAAGGAACTAGAAAGTAATCTATGGATGGTTTTAGGACATTTAGGATAAGAGGGATCTGTGTTAGTAATGGTAATGAATTAGTATTGGGTCCTACCCCCTCACAAAATAATCCTATATATATAAGGGTATCAGGTGCTTTTCTAGTATAAAACATTAACCATGTATTTATACTTGGCTAGAAAACCAAGTTAACTTCCCCCTTTGTGATGAAATCCAAGTAGGTAGACCTTGGGTATATAATTATTTAAATGCATTTTGAAATTATGTGATTGGGTAGTGTGTGAAAAAAATATAAAAATAGTGTAACTAAATATTATATTGAAAAACCATCTAATTAGACTATGTGATCTATTCTAATCATGCAAGCAACTGAAAATGAAAGTGTGAAGTAATTACTAGCATATAGATCTTAATTCTAACTTTAAAACATAGTACAATGTCAGTTTAGATGATATTATATGTAGACATTATAGAATAGAGTCGAATATGTTGCTACTATACTAATGAAGCAAGGGTATTTTAAGAACTATATCGGTAGTGTTGACCTAGTCTTGAAAATAGAAGATATAATATAGAACTAGGTCAACTAGGTTGACCTAGTTTGCTATATAAGGGTAGTTTTAAAAACTATAAATTGTGAAAAATAGAACTATAATGAATAAATAAAATGATAGAGAAAGAGATAAAATAACCTTGGTAGTTTGGAAGATGCAAAGGAATGTGAGATTGTTGTTAAAGTGCCTTGATTTTTACTTGTAAATTCTACTAACTTTATCAATTGAGTCAACTTGATTCTATAGTTCCCTGTTTGCTAAGGCCTATCAAGATGACTATATTGGCTTGGTTGATCTAGTATGTTTTTGGAAGCCTATGAAGATGATTATACTAGCTTGGTAGACCTAGTATGTTTTTTGAAAGCCTGTAAGTGTATTATGTCAACCTATTCAATCTAATAACATGTATCTGATGAAGACCTACATAGAAAGAAAAAAGTTTTTTGATGCAATTGTGTGTTAAACATGGGCATAGAAGTTAGAAACTATAACAACCCTATCAGCCTAGTATCACACATATATAAAAATAATAAATAAAATGATAAAATAAATAAAAACATGAAAGAAAACAAGCAAGGGTTATATTCACATTGAGTTCACCAAAGTGTATGAAATTAGAAAGGTATCATGTCTATAAATCAATCCTAACTTGGAGAAGATATATCATACTTACACTTTTGATTGGGGATACATTATATAATTGGGAATATGACTAATATGTGGATCTACTAGACCCAATTAGGGGATCTATTATTATAATAAAAATACAAGGGAGGGTTTCAAAGCCTCCAGTCAAGCACAATCACACAATAATCCTAACTAATCCCTATGTTTTCATATTCACTAAACTAATATAAAGTAAATTCTAATTTAGTGCTAACCAAAGCTTGTGGCACAAAGTGGGTAATAAAAAATAAAAGTAAACATTCATAGAAGACATATACTCATATCAATGTATACATAATTCTAATGCATGGAAGAGAAGTACAAATGCATATTTATCTACTCATACAAAGGAGGAACAAAGTTAGGAATATTTACCTTTGAAGATGAACCCACTAAGCCTCAATCTCTCCCTTGTCCAAGGTGCTTCATATTATATTCGAATTTAGCAGGCTCAATTCAAGGGATAATCCCTAAAAAACTTGTCTTTTTCATATCCCATTATCTCTAAGCATGCAAAATGAGGTTGATAAGTGCATCTTTGCATTGGTTTTTCCCAATAAAGTTAATCTTTTGAGGGAATTTTGCATCCCATGTAGTTTAAAGAATTTTCTCTGAACTACACTTTGCTTCTTTTCATGTTGAGTCAAAGAATTTTTTAGATTTTACATATGCTTTGTGCAAAGTCAGATATTTTTTTTGACTTTACATATGCAAGGTCACGATTTTTCTCTGATCTTACACATGGGACCTACCACCTATGGTAATTAATGGGAATTAATTACCACATCATATATATATTATGACTTGTAATTTTTTTTACCATCTTTTTATCTTTATTCTCACCATTTCAAGGTCATTTTCACTCTACCATCATCTTTTTTGAGCTTGCCAACATGCCCCCTATTGTCATTTTTTGCAGTTACCCTCATTTGCATGTGGAATTTTGAGCATACATTTTAGGTAGGGTTTTTTTTTTGTTTTCTTTCTTCTTATTTTTTCTCATTGTTGGTTGGTCTTACCACATAGGTTTTTGATTGTTTTCCTATCCCAAAAATTCCCCCTTTTTTTGTCATTTTGTTTTCAAGTCAAGAGTTTTATCTAAGTTTTTTCCAATCCCCATGCATCTTGAATAATTTTATTTGAGTTAGACTTGTCCTTTTTTTTACCCCATGTGCATTGGATAATTTTATCTAACGAGCACATAATTTTTTGATGTACTTAGGAGAAAATTCTCCAATGTACATAAATTTAACCAACCCTACCTCATTTTGTGCAAATTAGAGAAAATTCTTTGACATGCACAAAATAATCAAATTGGATTCAAGTCAGAGAATTTTCTCTGACATATATCTAATCATAATCTATCCTCATGTAAGTTAGAGAAAATTCTCTAAATTGCATGAAAGAATTTTTTTCCAAGTTATGCAAGTCAGAGAATTTTCTCCAACTTACATCTCAAAACTTTTCAACTCTCGTGCAATTCAGAGAAAATTATCTGAACTTCACAAACTTCATCATATCTTGTGTAAGATAATTATTATTTTCCACTTTTACATTTTTATAAAAAGAATGAAAAATTCTAACTTTGGATAACCAAAATTTCTTACTTGAAGCTGTATGATCAATGTCAGATAATTCTCCAAATAAGAAGATAATGAAATACAAGTTTCAAGGTGTGCTTCCATTATATGTAGTCAATTCAAATGTAGATCAAATTGGGGACACATAAATTTGCCATTGGTCAATTCAATTTGATGTATCATGAATATCAACTTCACAGGTAACATCTTCTACTATTCCTCCTTCCACTCCCACTATTCTAGACGCTTCCATAATACCTCTCCAAACTATTCTCTCATCTCCCCCTTCACCCCCAAATGTTAATATTTTTAAAGTTCCTTAGTATAGTACATTAGACAAAGTTTTTGACTCTTTATCTAATTTTCCTATCCCTTCTAAGTCAATAGAGTTAGACACTAATTTATATATCACTCAGCAAGATATAGACAAGTTCATGTCTACTTCATCCTCCAAATTAATAACCAAGGCCTCCTCCACCCTCATTTCCATCATGCTAACAAAAACTAAAATTTCCACCATTCTCACTCCAACTTCACCTATAATAACTACCATTCCATTAGTATCCATCCTATTACCCACTACCTCCATCCCACTTTCCATTACACCTACCTTGCAAACCATTGATCTTCTCCCAACATCCTAAGCTTTAGCATCCTATAGACAAGGAGATCCATCTTCTCTTCCCCCTTGGATGACATCACAAAAACATAAGAAGAATAAGTAAGTTGTGGCACTAGAAGACTTTGATATTGGTCAGCTCCAACCAATGAAGCCAAAAATGGATAAAAAGGCTAAAATAATGTCAAGAGTGATTGTTGAATTTGGTTAAAAATATGTTGAGGTTACAATTCCTCTAAAAGATAAGAAAATTGATGATATCCAATTATTTGATTATGTTATTAGATGAATAAACTTGGGAAAATAAACTCATGAAGGTGCAAAAGAAGATTTATAGGTAGCAATGGCATCCTTTCTTGAGAGATATGATAGAGATAAAGTGATTAAAAATTAGATCAAAGTATAAGTTGAATAATTAAATTTAGTTATACTAAATATCACACAAACTTATAAATATTTGGAACCTATTGGGGGTGATATTACTGAGAAATCGATTTAGCAAGTTGATAAAATTAGGTCACAAGGTCGGGTAGTCGATGCTTGGATGGAAAGGTTGATAGCACAAGGTAATCAATGGATAATATATATCATTAATTTTCTCAAAAAATTGGATGAATTAAAAATATAAATACAACAAACTCTAGATACTCTTTCTCAAGATTCACAATTGATGGATAAAGATATTCAAACATGGACTCAATTATGTCAATTCAAGATGGAGATTTTGATTGAACAAAAGATCATTTTAAACAAAAAATTGTATGTAGAATACAAAGAGGAAATGGTGAACAAAAAATAAGTTCTCCTCAGTCTAATAAATATTCTTGAATAATCCCAAGATGTATGCACTAACAAAGGACTGGACCTTACAAAGAAGATTGGAGAACTTCCTTGCCAGGTGATTAATGATTCTAAGGAAATTATTCCTATTGAAACAATTGTTAAAGAGTTCACTTCTTTGGTTCACATAGAGGCTAAAACAAGGAAATTTACACTATATTCCATTGATAGATTGATTAAAATTCAAGTGATAATAGATAAATTGTCAAGAATTCATAGTTAGAAGTAAAGACTTGTCAATTAATCTAACAGATTCTATCACGAGGATTCTCATTTTTTCCAAAAGTACTTTAGGGTCAGATAAGAAGGAAGTTTAAGCCACAATGTAGAGATACAAAAAATATATGGAGAAAAATAAAAGGTAAGAAATTCCTGTGTCCAAGGACACTTAGTTTATTTTTATTTTTTTTATGTAATTTTGTTCAATGTAAATTACATGTAGGAAAAGTACACAGTCTTAAGTCAAATTGGACTCTGTCTTAGAATAAGTCAAATATTTATGTTTTTCTTATTTTTTTCATAGCTCCTCTCTATAAATAATATGATTCTCTTTGTAAAAGGGATCACCAAGAGATATAGAGGTGAAATGTTGTTGAATTGAAAAGTAATTTTGAAACTTTGTGTTCATATTGTAAGTCTTGAATTTCATTCAAAATAAGAAAATCAAGTGATATTTAAATATTTGTTTTGAGATCAAATTGTGGTGTGTTAGAGATGTTATTATGTCTTTTACATTACATTTTCTTGTTCTTTTACTGGATTATGGTGTGAAATTTCTATAAAATGAAAGGTGTTAGCAAGCTGATTTTAGAGTCTTTGAGCTACTTTTTAGTTATTGGGTTTGTGTTCATCATTGAAAGTGAATTAATATGGAGACTTTGGGCTATAAGTTATTATTATTTTATGATTTTTAATCTTTATTAGAAATAAGGTGAAGACTTTGGGCTGCACTTTATTCCATCTGTTCACTTTACTTCGCTAGTATATTTCTAGTTATTCTTTTAACTAACTAATATGAATATTAGTTATTATTGCTCTATCAAGTGATTTTAAATTTTATTAATATATTGTATAAAAAGGAATAAATTTTGTAAGAAAACATTAATTTTTAAAAATGAGAATTGGATGATATGACAACACTCACTATGATAAAATTAGTGTAAATAATAACTTGTTGTTTTAGTTAGCAATATAAAGTGAGCCTCCCCTTATCTTGAGGAGAGATTTTATCTCATCACACTATGGCTAAAATAACATTTTTTATACAAATGTGTTGGTAATAAAATATTCACCCAACAATTTTTTGTAACTTCACTAGGGAATGAACACACAACCAAGTTTTACATTCATTCAGTTGACATAGGACTAGCACCTTATTGTTTGCTACTATTTTTCTATAGTTAATCTCTTTTATTTTTTGGATAATTTCACGATATAGTGAAGTAAAGCTACACTCATGATATAAGGGTAGTGGGACA
The DNA here is from genome assembly GCA_037957365.1 of Torreya grandis. Lineage (NCBI taxonomy): Eukaryota > Viridiplantae > Streptophyta > Pinopsida > Cupressales > Taxaceae > Torreya > Torreya grandis. The sequence continues at coordinate 2,773,656 of JARHVA010001091.1, read as the reverse complement.
CATTGATCCTAAATTTGAGTTGTTACAAGAGCATAACTTTGATCTTTTGCTATCACGTACAAGGTCACCTCTTCAACATATAAGAAGTTTTACACCTACCAATATAATATCTCTTATACCAAAAGATGATTCTAATGTTTACATGATCTTGCCTATTTTGACTTTACAAAGCTTTGTTATTCCTCCCTATAATCTACACAAAATGACTGCTCAAGGTCCATGGGGGATTAATTTTGGTCAGTTGAACTTGACACCTCCATCTCATGAACTTCCTCGTGGTTTATGATTTTTTTTCCCAAATTTCTATGGTGATGTAAATCAACATCTGTATGAACATATTGCTGCATTATACATTGCATACAGGGTGCTTAGAGTTAAACATGAAGATGTTTCTATAAGATTGTTTGTAAAAACACTCCAAGGTGTTGCTATTGATTGGTTTTACCATCTTGAAATTGGAACCATAAAAAATTAGGCAATGCTTAAGGGTAAGTTTGAAGCAAGGTTTAAGCCTGTAGAAGATGCTCACACCTTATTGGCTCAACTTACACAAATGAAGAAATAAACACATGAACCCATGCATGAGTTCATGGCAAAGTTTAACAAGTTGAGAAATAGGATTCAAATAGTTTCTCAACCTACACCTGAGAACTTAAAGTGCTTCTTCATCAAATCTTAGTTGCTTGAAGTGAGTTTTCTTTTGTGAAGAGCAACCCCAACTGATCTTGATGATGCTCAAACCCTGGACACTGAAGTAGAAGATGATTTAATTTTAGCATGAAAAGTGAGAAATAATTCTATCAAGCCTAGAGAGAAACCCTCTATAACTTTACCTTCTACTCGCACCACAGATCCCCTAGTTTAAAAGTTAGAAAATGAAGTGCTAGTACTCAAGAAGTAACTTTCTCAAGGTATGTCTTTTTCTCCATACAAAGATGCTCTAAGGAGGACATACACAAACACTTATAATTATTCCAATAATGCTATAAGGAATCAAAATTAGAATAAACTTTCTCCACCATAAACAAGGCTTGCATTGGAGGCACCTTCAGATAATGTAATAGTCAATTGGTTGGAACCTAAAACTGATGATATTCCAAAATTTAAATATTTTCTAGAAGAAGATGCAACTCTCTTCATAGGAGATGAAAAAGGAGAAGTTGGTGACTCTGATATTAGGTTTCTAAACTTTGAAAAAGAAGAATCTAAACAAGAGGAAGATATACATGGCGAGTCTTATGCCATCTTTACCCATTCATAAAGTCAAATAAATCAATAAAAGGTTGATAAATCTAAGACCAAGGATGAACTTCACAAGGAGGTTATTATTGCTAAAAGAGGAACTCCTTTGCTAGTTCAACCAAAGGACATAGTAATGGATAAATAAGTGCTCCTCCCCATTTGACTTTTTCTCCTTCTACGTCTAGACCCAATGCCCAAAACTCAAAACTTGAAAATGAAAATACCTTGTCCTCCTTGGTTGCATCATATCTAGATTTTGATATTATAGACCATGTCAAGAAGACAAAAATACAAATGTCAGAGGCTATGTACCTCCAATGTAATCTCAACCAGTTTTAAAGATTGGTAAAATTTATAAAGGGTAATGGGATCAATCTTGATCAGAGCTCATTTAAGAGTGTACCAATTAACCCTAATCTAAGACCAAAGCAAAATAGCTTGGTTGTAACTTTTTCATATAACTCTAGAAAAATAGAACCTTTCTATATTTCCCTATTTTTCAATGGTTAAAAGCTCAATAATTATGTTATTGATTTGGGTGCTTTTAATAATGTGATGTATGCCAAGGTGGCTATTGCCTTGGGCTTAACCTTGATAAAGACTTTTGGCTATTTCTTCTCAATGGAAACTAAACAAGTACCTCTCATAGGCCAAATCAAAGATGCATAATTTACATTTGTTGCTTTTCTAGAGAAAAAGATCAAGATGACAATTTTAGTGGCTAATGTTCTAGCCTCATATGGAGTTATGTTAGGACATAAATTTTGTAAATATGTTGGTAGTGAGATCAACATGGATTGGTCTGAGGCTAGAATGCCTATCAAAGGTGTAATGTAAAAAATTCATCCATAAAATATGGAAAAGTATACTATGACAAATACTTGAGGATTCAAAAGCTTGGATTCTTTTTGAAACTTTTGGAATGAGTATGTATTTCTTGACCACAGATGAAGATCCAATATATTCAAATGATATTTAAAAAAATATTATGAAATAGGTGAACCATCCACTTCAAATGAAGAAGTTTCATATTTTGAAACTATCAAAGTTTAAAGTTCAAATGATGTTTGGACTTTATAATTTGAAGGTAGTTGTTCTTCAACTAGTTCTGGAGCTAGGATAGTTCTCATATCCCCAAAAGGAAAAATCCTCTCATTTTGTTTCAAGTTATAGTTTGATAACACTAATCATACTACTGAATATGAATCCTTGTTTTTAGGAATGGAGGTTGCATAAAAGAAAGGAATTAAAAAACTTCATGCTCAAGGTGATGATGAGTTAGTTATTTGTCAAGTCAGGAATCTATATCAAACAAATAATGAAAGACTAAAGCATTACCATAATTGAGTTTGGGATTGCATGGAAAGTTTTGACACTTTTAATATATCAGTAGTTCTAAGAGAATATAATGATAGAGTTGATTCATTAGTTATTTTAGCTACTCTATTGATTCCTCACAAATATTTCCAAGGAAACAAGTATACCATTTAGTTGGTTTACCAACCTAGTATTCCTGATAATGTCAATCATTAGTAGGTTTTCAATAATGATGAGCAAGTCATCTCATTCTTGGAGAAGGTGGAAAATTTTAGTGAGTTATATTTTTAAGGAAGTGACTCTACCCCTAAAGAGTCAATTTTTGAAATTAATGAGTAAATTTGTGAAGAAATATTGAAGCTAAAAGGAAATAGGATTCCCAAAGGGTTGGTATCTTTGGAGATACTTTTTGATAAACATGATCAATTCATTAAACATCAACAATCAAAATTAGATTCATCTACAAAAATTGAGCAAGTCAATATAGGGACCGAAGATCATCCCAAAATGATAAATATTGGGAAATGTTGTTCATTGGAAGAAATGGAGAAGTTGGTGAGACTCCTATGTTGGTACATTGATGTATTAGCATATTCATATGCTGATCTTAAATCCTTCCAATTTAAGGAAGTGCAACATGATATTCCTCTCAAGCCAGGATCTCAGCCTCACAAGCAAAAATAATGATATTATAATCCCAAAATCTCAATTACCATCCTCACAAAAGATGTTGAAATATTATATTATCTTTCCTATTTATCATTCCACATGCATAGCTAATATTGTTCCTGTGAGAGAAAAGAATGTAGAAATTTGTATCTGCATTAATTTTTGTAATTTGAAGCAATTATCACTTAAGGATGATTACCCATTTTTGGTAATGGATAAATTACTAAAAATGGTGATAGGTTCAAAAATGTTATACATGAAAGATGGCTTCTTAGGATATAATTGAGTAGAGATCGGTGAACAAGATCAACACAAGATAACTTTCACTACTCCATAGGACACTTTTGCATATCACATAATGCCTTTTGGACTGATCAATGTTGGTGTTACCTTTTAGAGGGATATGGAATTGTATTTTTGAGATATAATTGGTAAGTTTAATATATTCTACCTAGATGATCTAGCCATTTTCTCAAAAAATGCATCAATATCATTATGACTAGTTATAGCAAGTGCTTGAAAGATGTCGTGAATATGGGATATCCCTTGATCCTAAAAAAACCATTTTTTGGGTTATTGAAGGTAAGATATTTGGATAAATTATGTCTAAGGAATGAATCAAGAATGTTCTTGAATGGGTCAAGTTAATTCAGAATCTTACTCTGCCATCAAGTAAGAAAGGAGTTTATTCCTTCTTTAGGAAGGTTAACCCTTACAAAGATTTGATCTTGATTTTGATAAAAAGACACATCATATTATTGATATGATGAAAGGGAATTAAATAGTACATTGGAATGCATAAGGAATATTATCCTTTCATGATATTAAGGAAGCAATTACACTTTCTCTTGTCTTAGTTTGCCCTAACTATACCAAATTTTTTATCATATATAGTTATGCTTCAGAATATACCTTATTTGCAATCTTGGTACAACCAAATGAAGAGGGAATTAAATATCCCATAGCTTTCATGAGCTGCCCTATGAAGCCTCATGAGCTTAAGTATTCATCTATGGAAAAACATGCTTACATTGTGGTGAAAGTAGTGAAGCATTTTAGGTACTACATCTTAACTCTCACATCATTGCACTAGTACCAGATTCTATAGTTAAGTCCATTTTGACTCAACAAGAATTTGGAGAAAAAAGAGGTAATTAGATTGCCAAGATCCAAGAGTATGATATGAAGATCAAGACTAGAAAACTTATGCATGTAAAAGGTTTGTGTCAACTCATGGTAGAGATCAAACCATGAGAGATACCTAGTAATAAGGGAGATACAGAAGAACATCCCATGGTCTTGCTTATGAGCACAATGAATGAATGGTATTCTAACATTGCTCATTTCCTCACATATGGAGAATGTACAGAACATTTGTCTCATAAAGAGAAGAGGACAATTAATATCAAGGCTAAAAACTTTGTCCTTTGGAACAATGGCTTGTATAAGTGAAACATTGATGGAATTTTTCTATGATGCATATATAAAGCATATCAAAGTAAGTTGTTGGAATATTTTAATTATTTGGCTTATGGAGGACATTTTCAACCCTGATCATAACTCAAAAGATTTTATGGGAAAAATATTATTAACCAACACTTTTTAAGGATGCATATGCTTGGGTGTGTAAATGCAAGAAGTGTGAGTAGTTTGTGGGGAAACCCAAGTTAACAACGTTACCTCTCAAGCTAGTAGTCATTGAAGAACCTTTTCAAAAATGGGGTGTTGATTTCATTGGCATGGTGAATCCATTGTCAAGTTTAGGTCATAGTTATGTTCTTACAACTTCAGATTACTTCACCAAGTGGGTGGAGGCAATTTTGACCAAACATACCACTTCAGAGGTTATTTGTAACTTATTCAAGGAAAATATTATCACAAGAATTGGTGTGCCAAAAAAAGTTATAAATGATAATGCCACTTGCTTCACATCCCAGGAGATAAATTAGTTCTATTTTGAATATGGAATCATTCTATCTCACACATCGGAATACTTCCCTCAAGGAAATGGTCAAGCTGAGTCAAGTAATAAGAACTTGGTAACTATCATCAAGAAGTTGGTAGAGAAAAAATAGAGAACTTGAGATAAGGCATTATATGATGGATTATGGGCTGATTGCATCACTCCTAAGTGAGTGATTAATATGTCTCCTTTACAACTTTTGTATGGATTAAATGCAAAAATACCTATCACATTGGAATTACTTGTACTCAAACTGGCAAAGGTATTTAAAGATGTAATGTTTGAAAGATCTCTAGATAAGTGTATTATTTACCTTTCCAAGATAAATGAGTAATGTACAAAGGTAGTGGACTACATTACTAAACATTAAAGTCACGTCAAGGAAATTTTTGACAAGAAATCCAAGTCATGAGATTTCCAAGTTGGAGATCTAGTTCCATTATGGGACAAAAGGAGAGAACCAAAAGGAATGCATGGAAATTTTGATTCTCTATGGAGGGGTCTTTTTCTCATTCACCAACTCAGTGGAAAACAAAGTTTCTTCTTGGCATACCTAGATGGAACACCATTACCATTTCCCTAAAGTGGGAAACATTTAAAGCTTTTCACTCATTTAGGTTCTAGATAAGTTTGTACATATTGTAAATATCTATATATTCTTTATTTTTGTTTTAGTCTAGTCAATTGCCTGACTCTATGGCCCAATGGAGAAAGGCACTTAAATTTCTAGGATTCTCTTTCTTTCAAGTGTTTCAAAGAATGCCTAAAATAAATTCCCTAGTCAGAGCCCATTGTTATCTATGAATTTAGCAAGCCCAATTCAAGAGATAACCCCTACAAAACTTGTCCTTTCCATATCCCATTATATTTAATCATGTAAAATCAGGCTGATCACTACCTCCTTATATTTTTTTCCCCAAGAAAGTTGATCTTTTGAGGGAATTTTGCATCCCATGTAGTTCAAAAAAATTTCTCTGAACTACACTTTGTTTCTTTTCATGTTGACTCAAAGAATTTTTCTGATTTTGCATATGCTTTGTGAAAAGTTGGAGATTTTTTTGACTTTACATATGTAAGGTTAGGATTTTTCTCTGATCTTACGCATGGGACCCACCACCCATGGTAATTAATGGGCATTAAGTACTACATTTTATATATATTATGACTTGTAATTTTTTTTTAATTTTTACCATCTTTTTATCTTCCTTCTCATTATTTTTGATCTCATTTTCACTCTACCATCTCCATTTTAGAGCTTGTCAACACATCCCCTAGCACCACTTTTTGTAGTTACCCTCATTTACACATGGAATTTTGAGCACACATTTTGGGTAGGGTTTTCATTTTTGTTTTCTTCCTTATTATTTTTTCTCATTGTTAGTTGGTATTACCACCTAGGGTTTTGATTATTTTCCTATCCTAAAACTTCCCCCCCCCCCCCATTTTTTTATCATTTTGTTTGCAAGTCAAGGGTTTTATCTCAGTTTTTTCAAATCCCCATGCATCTCTAAAAAAATTATTTGATTTGTACTTGTCCTTTTTTTCACCCTGTATACATTAAAGAATTTTCTCTAAAGTACATGTTCTCTTTTGATTCACTTTAGAGAAAATTCACTAATATACATAAAGTTAACCAACCCTACCTCATTTTATGCAAGTTAGAGAAAATTCTCTAGCATGCACAAAATAATTGAATTGGATGTAGGTCAAAGAATTTTCTCTGACCTAAATCCAATCTTATCCTATCATCATGCAATTCAAATAAAATTCTTTGACTTGTATGAAATAATTTTTTTCTAAGTTATGCAAGTCAAAGAATTTTCTCCGACTTATATCTCAAAACTTTCCAATTCTCATGTAGTTTGAATAAAACAATCTGAATTACAAAACATTCATCATATCTTATGTAAGAGCATTGTTCTTTACCACTCTTACATTTTTATAAAAAGATTGAAAAATGCCAACTCTGGATAACTATATTCTCCTACTTGCAACTATCTGATCAATGTTAGACAATTCTCCAAACAAGAAGATAATGAAGTATAAGTTTTAGGGTGTGCTTCCATTATCCATAGTTGATTAAAATGTAGATCAGATTGGGGACATAGAGATTGTCCATGTGGATACGGTTGAGTTCTTATAGATACTAGGAAGATATCCCATTACATCTCATATGCAACTGGTACTTAACAGTGAGATCCACTTGGCTAATGCATTTCCTATGTCAGCATAGAATTCTAAATTCATCCTAACCATTGCTACACATTTTGATAAATAAAGTAGATCAGTCAAGGATTTGGATAATAAAGTGGTCATTTACCTTGATGAGGAATATTTTGATAAAATCTTTCACCTCTATGAGATTTAAGAGTATTTAGAATTAACTATGGAATCAACTCAAGAATACTATGACAGAGATCCTGAGGCACAAAATCTTAGAGCTATTCATCATTGGCATAAAGTGTAGAGAGCATGGGGAGTGATGTTTGGTAGTTTCTTAAAACCATGGAATCTCTATGGGATGGGGCCATTAAACTTTGGGAGCTTGAATCATTGCATTCAATAATTAATTAAGTATTCCTCCATTTCTTGGAGTGTTATCTCATGTCAACCCAGGAAGATCCATTTTGAGATCCTAGTAAAATGAAAATACATCATGTGGTATACAAAATGATCTTCCTATGGAACTTTAGGGATGATGTGGCCCTATGCACGCACTCCAAACACTGATGAAGTGTTAAAATGGGGCACGTAGAAGCAAAACCAACCATGTAGTAGGATCAAAGTAGAGAAGAAGATAAAAATAAACCACATGGTAGTAATCCATCAAAGCTAACGATAAATTGGACACACATCTAAAAAACATGATTTTAAATTGGATGGGTCATATGACTGTCAAAACCATCAAAATCTAAGATTTGACTATGCATTTGATTTAGTTTTTAGAATCAACTAATGAATAACCCTACTTGGCAATGTAGCTGAATAAAATGGTAGAATTCATTGGGGATGTGAATATCATTATTAACTAAAGTGGGGATGTGAATATCATTATTAACTAAAGTATGGATTGTGCATCAAAATTAAGCATGAAGCACAAATGACAAAACATATTACTTAAATAGGTGTGTTTCTAACTACACATTACATGGGTGGCTGACTATCCTAATACAATCTTAAATGCATTCCCTTGTGGGAATTCATTCTTGATTTGGTCTAGTATGGTCCTAAATATTCTCATGATGCAATTGAGTGGGATTCATTCCTAATTAACCTCAAGTGGGCTAGCCACATTGATGATTATTTCAATTGCCCCATTAGTGGGTAAATTTGAATTTAAATTTGCATTTGAACTCCTTAGACTTGCATGCCTATATAAGATAAGTTATTATACTTTAATAAGGTTTAGGTCTTTTTAGATTATGAAAGGAGACATAATGAACTAGACATTTTTTTATTTTTTAAGATAATATTTTCCCTTTTCCTACTTCAGCCTTGTTTTCACATATTTATTTTTTGAGTCTTTGATTATTACATGAATTCTAACATATTGTTAATCAAAAGGAAGAATATTGATAATTGGAAGATTGTTCAATCTATGTGGTCATTATCTATGCATTTTTTATGGTAGTTATGTCCTTATTTCTTATAGCCACTCTCCCTCTAGAATTTTTCACCATGTTTAGTTAGAGTTGTTCTAGGTCTAGTTCAATTGAATATTGGTTTCATGAGATTCACTTAGCTAGATAACTCTAGGTTCATCTATGTTTTAGCAGGTGTTTTATCTCTTTATCCCTAATTTTTTAATCTTTATTTATGATCAAGTTAATCTAGAAACATAACAACTTGAATTTAGCTATTTATCTTGATTGTTTTTATGTATATATATCAAATTTTAACAGCATTATTATATTGTTCCATTCTTAGACATGATAAACTAATGAATGAAGTTAGCTTATGTTAAGAATTAAATCTTATAAGCTTTATTTCTATTATAAACTTATCCCAAGAGAAGTGTGTCATCTCTTTTAAATCCCTTAGTTAGATTTAATTGTGCCTTAAATCATTAAAATAGGCCCCTTTCATGGAATATTTCACTTTAGCTAAATAAGTTATGATTGGTATACCAAGACATGGTACATTTAGACCTTGGGAAGGTATTTTATTCATAGGATCTCCATCCTTTTAGGAGAAGTCATGGATTAAAAACCTATACCAAATTGTTGGCTATGTCAAAATGCACATCAACACATATTTCATATATCAACCTTTCCATTCTATTAGATATTCTATTTATTATTATTTTCTTCTTTTTTATAGCTTGTGTGTCAATTAATTATTCTATGTATTGGTGTTCTTTCTTATGCATATGAAACATCCAATATGTTTCTTCATAGTATACACTTAAAGTCATCACAAAATTTCATAAAGTTCTGCATGGACCAGTATTTTTCCATTTCAACTTATCATATGTCCCTTTTTGAAATCTCTCTTTTATAAATTATGATAAGATTAAGTGTTTGTCCTGATACTTAACTTATTTTCTCTTTTGATCTATATATTTTTTGTATGGCATTATATTATTCTCTAATTATTCTCTCATTTTTTATGAACTTATATCATATGATCTAAAAAATATTCTACTAAAACACTTATCTTTTTCTCATTCTTCATGTCTCATAATTTTTAAGCCCCTCTTGGACTCCAACCATAAATAATTTGAAAGGATGTCTTTCCTATACTTTTATTCATAAAATTATTATATGCGGACTCAAATTGTGTTAGAACATTATCCCATGTTTTAGATTAAGGTAAAAGCAGGTTTTGAAGGGGCCCCAAAACCCTTTACATCAAAAGAGAGATAAACTTTTAAGCACAACCAGGTTTCTAAAAAGAAACCTAAAACCAGAAAAAGCAAAACCAGGTTAAATAAGAAACTGAAAATAGCAAAAAAGACAAGATGTAATAGCTGACAAAACACGAAATGAAATGCCAACAAACAAGATCAACATCCTACAAAACCTCCCATACAAATGAGATTTTTATTATTTTTTTTTACATGATCGAAGATTCATATCTAGAGGGGGGACCAAAGGCTTAGACTTCTTCTTCTTAACTGCTGTCCATCCATCCTCTACCTTAGCTACCTCAGCAATCCATGCCTTAGAAGATAATGATCCATGAAGCCCAGGGGACACAGATGCCTCAACAGAATCCTTATGAAAACTAGCCAAATAATAGCTCCTAGGAAGTTCCTCCAAAACAGGGGAAGAGACCAAAGCCTCCTCAATAACTGACTCAGAAAGATCACTAATCTTGGTCACCACTGGACCTTCAATAGAATCTTTCCCCAGTGAATCCTCCTCAACCATCAGCTCGGAATGGATACTACCTTCATTCACGGGATTAACCGGAGCTTCCATGGGTTGTTTAGCTAAGTAATGTTCAGATGAAACCTCAGACCACCAAGAAGGTGTTCATTTGGATTTTGATTTCCCAGCTATACAATGAGCATCAATATGACCCATCAGGTGGCACTTTCTACATCGAAAAGGTAAGCCCTCAAAATCCAACATTTGTGTCCAAGTACCCCTTGGGGAATCTAGACAAATCTCCTTAGGAAGGCCCTTAGAAACATCCACCTCAACCATTAAGTGTGTGTAGGTTGAATGGTAATAATCTGCAGTATTTTCATCCACAAATAAAAAATCTCCTATAGCATTTTCGATGGTTTTAAAAACTGATTCATGCCAAAGATGTATTGGTATATTAGGGAGCCGAACCTAGATAGGGATCTTGTTAAAGGTTTTCGTAAGAGGATTAAAATCCATATGCCACCATTTGGCCATGAGAGGATATTTACCTTGCCATAAAAAGTTATTGTTGCACAAGATTATCCTCCTGTCCTTGGAGCTTTGGAAGAAAGCTATAAAGAAACCTTTAACGCATGGGAAGATTTCAACATTTTCTTCAATAAGTGGCAACCAGGTCCTGGAGATCTAGCCATGTAGATCTGCGAGAGAGGGCCAAAAGCCATAGAAATAAAAAATAATAGCCTGAGAAGATAGATCTTCTACCTATTTGAAGATTTTGTCAACTATTTTAGGATCTATAGTTACCCTAATAGGTTTTATAGCACTTACAGGTGAAACATGAGAAAATTCAAATGATGCATGAGGAAGAGCATCATGTACTCTGACTTCAAAAGTAGCCACATCAGCAAAAGTTTGTCCCCTGGAGCCTAGGCCTAAACCATGAATAGGAGAACCTTTAGCAAAACACGTAGCTGGGATAGAGCCCCCATCTGCTAAAGAAATCATAATAGGGGTGATCTGAACCCTTCCCCCACACACAGAGGGTGACCCTCCTGTAGCGTTAACCGTATCCACGCCTGCCTCTGATTCCACGACTATCAGCTTCAAATTTTGAGGTCACACGCGGGCGAGATCCAGAGTAGCTATCTGCATGATGCATGATCTAGAGCAACTATTTACATGATAACATTATCCCATGTTACTAACCTACCTTCAATTAAACATATCAAAATATTACCCAAACTCCTATTGACTACCTCTATTTTTCCATTTGTTTAAGGATGGTATGCTAAATTGAACTATTTTTTAGTAATTCCACTTATTCCCCAATATCCTCTATAAATTTCCAACAAATTTCACATTCCTATTTGGTACTATAATTTGTAGTAAACCATGTAGTCTTACAACTTCTTTGAAAAAAAATAACAAGGTTTGTTGCATCACTAGTATTTATACATGTTATAAAATGTGCAATTTTAAAAAATATATTAACTATCAAAAATAATGAATCATTTAATTTTTTGTGTTCTAGGCAAACCCAAAAAAATCCATACTTATATTCTCCCATGGTTTTTTAAGAATAGGCAATGGTTTATACATCATTGGATTATGACTTCTCCCTTTTGATAATTGGTAAAATCTAAAATCTTAAACAACTTTTTGCATATCTACACTCATACATGGCCAAATATAATTCTATGCCACTTATGTTAATGTTTTTTATTAAAAAAATGACTTTATAAACCTCCATTATGTTTTTCCTTGATCAATTTCTCTCACATTGAACCTCTCAATATACATAATTGCCTTCCTTTGAATAACAACCTTCTTAAATAAAATACTCTAAACATGGTGTTCTATCTTACTCACTGATTTTGTACATGAATTCCATGTGTCTTAAAAATATTCATATTATTCATATTACTATTTAATAATATTAAATAACATGACTTCCACTCTTACTTATTTCAACAAACTAACTATTCTAATCAATGTATCACCATCTCTATTTGACTTTCCACTTTTATGTTTAAAAAAAGTAACTTTTTAAGAATTCAACCCATTTCAAATATAGTTAATTCAACTTTCACTCACTAATAATGAATTATAATGTTTGATCTATAAATAATATAGATTTATTTGGAAAAAAATAGTCTCTTAATTTCTTTAGCACTTGTATAATTTGATAGAGCTCTTAATCATATATTGAATATTTCCACTTTGCATCATTAAAAATTTGGTAAAATATGTAATAGGTTTTCCTTATTGACTTAATACTTATCATATTGTGGTGCCACTCACATAAAAATGTAATTGAATTACCTTATTTAAATATGGTATGCCAATAATAGTTTATTTATAATCCTCTTCTTTAACTATTGGAGACTATGTTATACTTATATTGGCCATACTAATTCTATATTATCCTTGTGCACCACAACAATGATCACTGCACAAAATACACTAAATTTGTTTATGAAATTCTTATAAAATCTTGATAGTCCATGAAAATTATGTACTTAAATGTATTATGTGGTGATACCTAATTCATTATATCTCACACCTTTTCTAGATCCATCTTTAAACCTTCATGAAAAATAAAAAATATCAAATATACCAATTCTTTCTATATGAATTTATATTTCTCAGATTCACTAGTAACTTTTCATCTCTCAACCTTTCTAGCACTTTGTGTAAATGTCATAAGTTTTCTTCTCATGTTCCATTAAAAAATAATGTCATCAAGATATATAATGACAATTTACTTAAAACTAGTTTAATAACTTCATTCATTAATCTCATTAATGTACTTGGTGTATTAGTTTTAAAAAATGGTATAACCAACCACTCATATAACCCTTCCTATGTTTTGAATGTTGTTTTTCATTCACCATCCTCTCTTATATCAATATTTTGGTATTCACTCTTCAAGTCAGGTTTTGTGAATATCTCACTCTACTCAATAAATCCATTAAATTATCCATGTGTGTCAATGTAAATATATACTTTATAATAGTGTTATTAATTACTCTAGAATCAGTACACATTATCCATTATCAATTCTTCTTAGTTGTTAGTACTACTAGTAGAACACATGGGCTCATAATTTATCTAATTAAACTATATTCAATAACTCTTAAACCTATATTTGCACCTCTACATTATATTCTAGACTCAATCTATGTGTTGCTTTCTTTAGTAAACTCAAACCATCTATAAAATTCATTTGATGACTTATGATTCTCATCATAACTAATCCATATGGAAAATAGATAGATAAAATATCATAAAATATAATTAGTATCTCTTTCAATTCACATAGAAATGTTTATTATCTTACTACATCTATGGTTTCTTGTACTAGTTTTGAAATTAATGCAAAACATATGTTTAGCTTCATTTATTTCATAAATTATATTAACTCTTTTGTGCTCTTATCCACTACTTCATACTTATCCTTGAAAGGATTCAGTGTGTGTACTAATTCATCTATCCAAAATGTAAATTTATTATCATGGCCATCATGTTATGCTCTTCATTTAAACTAATAATTTATTCCAAGAAAAATATGGCAAACATCCATAGGCATTATGTCACATAATACCTCACATGTATATGCATCAATATGAAAACTTATTAGACATTTTTTATCCACTAAAACTTGCTATAATTTAAAAAACCAAGAAACCTTATATGGGTTTAGTTATAATATTATCTTCAATTCAAGTTTATCTACCATTTATTATGAAATAATATTATATGTGCTTCCACTATCAATAATTTATTTTTGACATTCATCTTCAGATTTTGATTTACTAATGAACAAATTTACTCTCTATAGAGGACTATTTTCTTATTCAATAGGATTCATAAATACCCTCTTCATCATGAGATCTTCTCTTGTCTCTAGTTCATCTATGTTATGAATAAAAGCAACACTTTGTTCATTTAATTGTGTGATATCAACACTCATACTAGTTATTCATTTAGTATTCATATGAGGATGCTTAAATGATCTATAGCCAATCTCACAACATTTGAAACATGTTCCATTAAATCCATGACTTATACTTTGTGCATAGTATCCTCTATCACTGAAGTTAACTCTACCTCTTTAAATATTTATATCATTATTCTTTGAATTATTTGCTTCACCCTCTTAAATGTTCACATAATAACTCTATGATTTCCATGTCTATGGGTGAATCTTTTTATTCCTTGTGTTTCTCCTTGTTATTTTCATGATATAATTAGTTGAAAGAGATATTTATGAATTCACCATGTTATCTAATATTTAAAACACCAAATGTGTGTCCATCCTCAGTGAAAGAAAGAGTAAGTTGAAAGAAAGAGAAATTTAAATGATTGAAAATATTAAAAATGACCACCTCCATAAATAGTGAATAAGACAATAAGAGGCAAATATAGGTGGTTAAATTCCTAAACAAACACCATATTAAACAAAAAATAAAGGTGAAACAAATAAAATTTAAAAAACATGTCTCACCCACCATTTAAGTTAATTTAGATCTTTAAATAGCTTAGATTTGGGTGTCATGATCTAAAAAATATTTAGTATCATGTCTCTGTTATGGTTATTCAGTATTTTTCAATCTCTATGGCCTCTCAAACCTTTATTTTTGAAAACTATTCCTCTCTAGATAAAATCTTGGCTTGATGTAAATAAATGTGGTGTTTCATAATGTGAGAGTGTTAAGCAAGGAAAGAATTGTCAATTCTCATATACTGAATGTCTCTAGTGTGTTGTTTGAGTTCAATTTTTAGTAACCTACCAATTTATCTAGCATAAATAACCTCTCAAGAAGAAGGGATCATGTAGGCTACTTTTTGTGTAATTAGATCAAAAAAATCTATTATAGAATTTAAATAGGTTCTAAGTGTGTTTTAAGGTTTAAATTTAGTTTGTATGACTCCATTCTTCACAATTATTGAAATATTTTATAAGATGCCTTTTACATAGGGAATAGTTATCCTAGGTGCATCTAAATTTTTGTTATCATCTGAATGTCTTTGATTTCTCATATTGTGAAAATATTTTTCAATTTCCCATCTTGGACAATCATTCTTCTTTAATAATTATCAAGATAATATTTTTATTTTGGAAATCTTCTACAAAAGATATATATATATTTTTAAGTATTAACAGAGAATGATTCTTCAAGATGGGAGAAATATTTCACAAGATGAGAAATTAGAGACACAGATAATAGAATAAATTTAGATGCATGTAGGATTAGTATTCCCTATGTAAATGACATCTCAGTAAATATTTCAATAAATGTGAGGAAGGGAGGCATACAAACTACATTCAAGCCTCACAACATGCTTATAACCAATTTATATTTTTCAAAATATTTAATTGATCTAATTATGCAAAGGATTCTACATCATCCCTTATTCTTGTGGAGCCCTTTATGTTGGATAAATTGGCAGGTCACTACAAACTAGACTCAAATAATATTCTAGAGACATTTAGTAAACAAAAATTGATAATTTTTCCCTTTTTGAACCCTCTTGTCCTATGAAACACCACATTTGTTTTGATAAGACTAAGATTTTAGCTAGAGAGGATGAGTTTTGGAAATAAAGGTTTAAAAGGCCATAGATCTTCAAAAAATACCAGATAAACTTAACAAATACATGGGACTAGATATGGGGGGACCATGGCACCCAACTATAAACTATTTAAAGATCATAATTAAATTATACAATGGGTGAGGTATGTTTTTGAAATTTTGTTTTTTTTCACCTTCATTTTTGTTTGCTATAGCATTTATTGAGGAAGTCATCCACCTCTATGTTCATCTTATTATAATATTCACTATCTATGGAAGTGGACATTACTAAGATTTTATATAATTAAAATTTATATCTATTTCAACTTACTCTCCCTTTCCCTAAGGATGGACACACATTTGGTGTTTGAAATGTTGGATTACAATAATCTTGACATGATAAATCCATAAATATCACTTTCAACACCTATCATTATGGAAATGTGCATAACATTGTGATATAATTTGCTCTACCTTAGTTGTACATTGATAGGATTATGCTATCATTTTTATATCATACTGAAATCATCGTAAAAGTCCATGAAAAATACATTTACATATATGGATATATTTGCAGCATCGTATTTCACATAATCCACTCTAATGGTTAGTCTATAATACTTTTTTGTTTATTATTTGTCACTCTTTTACCTTTGTCTCAAGTTTTAGTGTTTTAAACAAATTCATATTATAATCTATAGGGATTATTTTAAATTTTGAATTTGAAACAAATATATTCTATGTATTAATATTTTTATTTACTTTTGTGCACTCTCTTAGTTTTTATGTATTCCCACCATAAAGATTCACGACTTTTCAAATTTGCACTAAAAAAATTAATTCACTTACGATATTTCATACATTAATACTCAAAGTATTTCTCTAACTCAGTGATCCAATAAATGATCTCTTTAGAACTCAAAATTCTAGAATGACATCCAATGTATAACTTTGGTTTACTTTTCATTCTCATAATAGATCCCAAGAATTGATCTTTTGGTTTGACATTGAAGGTAGAACTTTGGTTTACTTTTCATTCTCATAATAAATCCCAAGAATTAATCTTTTAGTTCATCGACCTATTATTCTACATATTTATCTTCATATGCTTATTTTGTGAACTCAATATAAATTTCATCATGTATTATGTTAAATCTATGATGATGTGTAGTTTTCATAGCCTAATTTTGTGTTTTTTTTCTCTCATCAATTATACTAGATCTTTTATTCTAAGTGCTCTATGTACTCAGGCTATTCTACCACCTAAGCCTCATTTATGTGTCATTTACTTATAAATATTGATATTTATACAAAGTGATGATCTTAGATCAAGAAAATATGTATACCTTCTTTCTAATAATTTGATAATATGTATACACCTACTTTATACCCATTCTCATAAATGTGAAGAATAACAATCAATAAAAAGGACTATAACCTTGCTCTAATACCAAATGATGTAATCATTGTTAGGGGTCTCAATTAAAATATGTCTTATAATGCATAACCATAATAATACACACATAAAAATTAGAATTAAATTCAAAAATAATAATTTATATCTATGTTATATTTAAATACAAGGAAATATAACATGCACAGTGACAATAATGACACCACAATCTCACAATGAGATATATTACAACTTCAAATCCATAGATCTTAGCTTTGATAACTCACATTATTTTCAGATATTCATAAATATATCATTTTTTCCCATAAAATAATTTTATTATGATGTGTATGGGCATGCTTAGATCAACACAAGATGAACATGCTTACATTAAATTTTTTACCCCACTAAAATCATTAACACACCTTAATGCACCATTAGCATTATATGTATCCACATTCACAAGGAAAAGTAGCATGTTAGAGATTAAAGCATCACAAAATATATCATGAACATTATTAAATAAATACTTGTAATCTTCCATTATTTTTTCAAATTATATATCAAACAATCAACAATAATTCCTTTCAAAGCATATTATAAATAATAAAAAAGTTGCATAAATTTTTTCACCACATCACATGAATTTAAAGTCAATAAATATCATGAAATATTTGTGTTATAATTATTTTGTATTCTTAATAATTATATGAAACTTTACCATAATCTCTTAAAATTATATAAAAATCAACACATGGCTTGTACAATGGTAGTCTAATCACCTCAATAAATATCACCTACTCATTTATCTTTGTGGTTAAGAAGAAACATGACCAAATACCCTATTACTCAATATATGTCATAGATTGATAGAAACGTACCACAAATATATGCACTAATACATGGAAACACAATATCAATACAACATATTATACAAATATTCAAATAATTACTTGGATAAAATATATATACAACTTTGAAAAAATATGCATATAACATTACAAGAACAGGTGTGTTTTCAAGCAACACAAATGTACACTAAACATGCACATACACAAAGGTAATGCAAAATAATACAAATATAATCTATGTAACCTAAAATATTTTTAAAAAAAACTTTTTTTATTAGCATAAAATTATTGGTTTTGAAATTCCCTAGAGCTTATAACATATCATAAAAATAAAATGATATAGACCAAAAAAACTAACAAAAATATATCCTAAAATCAACATAGGCTACAAATCATAATTAAAAAAAAATATATAGATGATTAAATTCAAGTCAAAATAGAACACATAGCTCCACCTCACAAATCAATCAAATCCATGATACATTTTAAAACTTGTAGTTCTTCCTATAAGACATGAATATTTTTAGATGTATAATACCTCATAGTGACCTTATCATCATATTCCTTTTCTTTATTTTGTTTCTTCATTCATCTATCACTCTCATCTAGGATTCTTTCCACCTTTATCTTCTTTGTCTCCTCCCAAATCTCAAATCTAATTATGATGTTGATGAGAGTTTTTATTTTTAATCTCCTAAAGTTTACCCTTCATAATATCCATCTCATTCCCAAACCTTTTAATATTGAACCCTAATATAATCATGTCTTGTTTCAACTTAATATTATCCTACTAAAAATCCATAAAATCCTAGTTGTCTCTTTTGTGATCAATTATCAACTTCTCTACTATGTCATGAATCTCCACAACCATATTCATAATCTTATTGAATTCCCTTCATAATATCCATCTCATTCCCAAAACTTTTAATATTGAACCCTAATATAATCATGTCTTGTTTCAACTTAATATTATCCTACTAAAAATCCATAAAATCCTAGTTGTCTCTTTTGTGATCAATTCTCAACTTCTCTACTATGTCATGCATCTCCACAACCATATTCATAATCTTATTGAATTATCCTACCATAGCATTAGGTAAATTAATATGAGTGTTACTATCATGTTTCAAATTATATATCCTTTCCTTAATGAGATACCCTTTGGATTCCAAGTAATCCAGACTAGTGTTATCACTTGGTAACTTACCCAACTCTAGATTCATGGGATTCATTAATATTTTTTCTATTTGTATGATATACAATTGGTTTGCACATCTTTCTTATAAAATGAAGGGTCTTGGGCTAAGTTATTTTTACACCCATGATCCCATTGTGCCAAAGTTTTATCTTATTCCTCCCTACCATCCCTATTATACACTTCCTCAATTCCAACCTCACCATTTACATAGGATAATCCATAATATTATCAATGATAGGGACCTATAATAGATAAAAATCAAGATTAAGGTTTGATGAGTTATCATATTAACATCCACAAATAAAAAATCATTCACCTTATTTTCAAGGGACCTTAAATGGTAATATGGGAAGATGATTACCACTCCATCCCTTAAATTATTGAGGAATATTTTTTTATGAATATATATTATTTAACCTCCCCTCCATATCAATTTATTTTATCACTCACATTAAGAATTTCATCCATGGATTAGGTGAGAACATGTAAAAGATTCCATCTTCAGTCTTGTGAATAATCTCCTCAAAGTAAAAACTTTTGAGATCACTTAATTATTTATGTGTTGGTATATATATACCATAGATCCCTTAGTGTCCATATATATATATATATATATATATATATATATATATAATTTTTTAACTTCTACCAAAACTCCCCTAATTTCACCATTTTATCTTTATAGTATTTAATAAAGTATACAACGATCTTTAGAATCAATTCATTGATTTTTTCCATGTATCTTGTTAATCTACTTTTTTTAGAATATTCCACACACTTGCTTTTTGCACAAACTTACAACAACACATTTGCATAGAAAAAACCCTTGTATATAATAACACTTATACAAATTCTTAAACAATCATGTTTTTTGTTGATGTAAGATTTTTAGTGAATTTGGATGATCATAAATCAATAAATAAATTTTATTAAAGTGATTTAGTAAAATAAATAAAATATTAAATAATTGTAAATTGATCATTAACAAAAAAAATTCAATGATGTGGGTCTACTAATACACATAATTCAAATATAATCTATTCATTAAAATATAAATTATCATAAATTCAAAAATATTTGTATTAATAAAAAAGACACTACAAAAAACATTTTTTCATGAGAGTTTTTAATAAACTTAACAATCATTTATATATAATATACTTGAATTATATATATTTTTAATCTAAATGTAAAATAAATATCCATTCAACACTACCCCAAATTTATCACCATGTCCACATGTAGAAAAAAATAGCTCATAAAAACCACTCTATCCAAGCATAAAATCATCATCATACCAATTAAAAGCACATGATAAGGTAAAATATTCACTTGATTCTAATTTAAAAAATATAAAAAATTAAAATTGTATGAAAATACCATCATCAAAATTTCAAAAAAGTCTCACTATGTTTGAATTCATAATATAAAAATTGGAAAACTATTGTCAAATCCATAAATTATTTTCTACTTCATCATGATATACTAAATTATGAATTTTTTTGTCCCTATCAATCTCATACTATGAATATTCCATAGGATTCATAGGCATTAAATTCTCCCAATTCCACCATATTTATTATTCACCTCTAATATTATATATTTCTCAAATAAGTGACCAAAATTGAAATGAAGGGTTTTTGGAATGTTTATGAAGTTGAGTTATAAGGACAAATTAATGGTATTTGTGGAATTAAATTTACTTTATTTATTATTAATAGGTGGATTATTAACATTGGTAGTCATTATATTGTGAGATATTTGGTGAGAAGAAATTCTTGATGAACTATGCCAAGAAAAGGAGAGACCACCAATTATTTTTTATAAAATATTTCCAAGTGGGGGTGTTTAAATATTGAACTTTTTACATACAAAAATACTACATGGTTTGGCATTCAAAACATCTCAAATTAATGGATCATTGACATCAAAATGAAGATAAAACCTTGTGTCATAGACAAATATTCAAATAAATACATTAGAGGCCTATTTACCCTTAAAGATATAAAAAAGTGTGTTATGATCTAGTGGTATGTTTTCATCTTAATAAGTGTTTATTCTCCATTTATTATTATTTCATGAGGTACATGAACCCTTTTCTTGAATAAAATTTAAAAAGGTTCATCATATTAATTTTATGAGTATTCACTAATCAAATCATACTCTCAAAGTGTCTTTCATTCTCATTACAATATTTATTACATATCGAAGTTCACTTATTAAACCAAAAAAGGTTAGAAACATCTCACAATGCTCCAAAATTAATTCATTCACTAATCATTTCAAATATTTTACTCAAGCAATTTTGATATTTCAAAATATAAATTTCATCACCATGCTATGTATATATACATTTTGAGATAAAAACCATAATTGAGATAAACTAAATAAATGTATCAAATGAATGACATTTAAAATGATCATAATAACAATTTACACTAAAATCCCATTGAAATTTCTTTTCTAAATGAACAATTTGAGTATATATTTAATTAATATAGTATTAACTATCACTACATAAAGCCTTTCAAAATTATTTAAAAAATATAAATTTTATAAGTATTATAAGCATGAAATGTTTTAAGGTAACATAAAAAATATTGTAATAATTTTAAAAATCTTATAAATTACTATTATCAAAAATATAATTGTTTCTAAATAAATATAAATACTCAAAATGAAATGTTCCAACATTTTAATCCTTCACAAATAAAAATATATGAAATAAAAATGATGCAACTTATCATTATATATAAATACGATGTCACTTATCAATATTAATTAAAAATAGATGCACTTTTAACCATAATAAATAAGTCTTAAAACTAGGGTTTTGAAAGTAAATAAAGTGATATAAGTTTGATAAGGAATTTTATCAACACCCAATTGACAAAAAGGTGCATATTCCAACCCAAAAAACTTTAAATGAAAATATATGCTTCAAACAAAAACAATAAAGAAAGGAAAACGTTCAATTCTATGTTTCACTAATATTTTTGTCAAGAAAAAATTTAGAAATATTCTACATTTCAAATAATAGACCTAGAAAATATATTCCCTTGAAAGAGTAAGTGTTCATCACAGCCATCACCAAAGATAGAGTTTTATATTTAATGATAAATTGAATTCCACTTCATTGATATTTACAAAAATTGAAATATAGAATTAAAATTTCATATTTGTAAGTCTCTAATGCCACACAAATCCAATATCAAAGGTTTATTCCTTTATTGAAAATATATTAGGGCTTTTACACACTGTGAGCTTGTTGGAGAAACTATCTTAATGTGATAAAAAATTATCAAATTATATTTATCCATCATAATATATTTATATTCAACAAAAAGTATGTTACACATATAGGCCTTTTGAGGAACTCATTAAACTCATAACCACCCACTAAATTCATAATTGGCAACATAATTAATAACCACTTACTTAACTACTCATCATAACTTATAAAACATGTATGTACTAAATATATCCAACATACCCCTCCCATCCCTTGTGCAAACATAGGTGAATACCACAACCCCCTACCCTAGAGATTTGCCACATCTTGATTTTGTTGGAGAAACTCTCCTGATGTGAAAGAAAAATGCTAAAATTATCTTAATCCATCATAATCAATGTATTAAAAAAAATTTACGTTACATAAATAGGCCTGTATATTCACTAATTAAACTCATAACCACCCACTAATTTTATAACTTCCAACATAATTAATAACCACTTATCTAACTACTCATCACAACCTATGACACATGTATGCACTAAATATCTCTAACACCTTTCCCTTAGAGCATACATGGGTGCCCAATGTCAATTTCACCTGATAATGTATACATCTATAAACATATATTGATATTTTAACAATTTCTAATAAAATACATTTACATATCAAATGGTACAACATGATAACACAAGACATAAAACTAAACATTAATATAAATAAACACATATACCTAATAAGAGTATTAAATAAAAATACTATTCAAAGGAAACTACTAGCCATATTATCACATATAAATATATTAATCATTACATTATAGCATATAAAACTAGCTAACAAAACCTAAAAATAATAAGTCTAAAAACCTAAAATAATTAATCTTCCACTACCACCACAACTAGCTTGACTTTTTATTCTCTATAAGTCTGGAAAAAAAATAATTATTATAGGTTTTAAATATTATCTAAGACCAATTATTATTATATTACTCATTGTGTTATGATCTCGCCTTTGTGCACCCTGACATGACTATTAAGTGTTAATATTATCATGTGTATAGTTAATTTTTGCACTCCCTTAATTAGTTATGTTGTGTTATTGGATTTTGATGCTATGATATTCAACTATAGATTGATGTAATTATCATGTTTATGATTCCACACTTGATGATGCATTTATCATGTTATAATTATACACTAGTGATAAATGGGTTATTTTATTTACTTGATATTGGATTATAGTTTGTTACTACTTTATTATCTTATTGATTTTTAGATCAGATACTATTGATGCCTACACTTGGTGGTTGAAGGTACTACTTATGAGCTAGGCTAGATGTTGGTGTCTGATTTTTGGGTAACAGAGTGGTTTTGAGCAGTCAGATGAGTTCCAATAGGTAACCTAGTATTTTTGATTTATGTCATGACCTTGGATAATGGTATTATTTGTTTGTGAAATCTTATGTTATTCTCGCTTGGTTGCTCCTTGATTTATGTATCCTATCATATTTTATTGATCCCTACATGTTGTTTAGTATTGTTTTTGTCCACTTAGAATTCCCCTTTTCTCTCTCCCACATACACCTCACCACCCCATCTTTGTGGCACTTCACTCTTGCTTAACTCAAACTCCCAATGGACCTACGTAGACCTACCTCCCCATGACACCCATTCCACATGATGTAATTCCCTAGTGTCATGATAATTATTAGTGATTGGGTTAATTGGTCATATGGAATTTAAATATTTAATAACCTTTAAAATAGTATCTCTTATAATTATTTTAATTTTTTTTTAATAGTTTTATTGATTTATTGGCATTTTAAATGACATTTATTTTATTATTTGAATTTCTAATATTTATGATATTATTTTATTGGCTTATTATCCTTAATTTGAAGAAGGGGTTATTAATGACCATGCCTTATAAATTTGGGAAGGTGGAGATCACATGGGAGAAGGGGGTTGATAGAATTAAAGGAAGAGATATTTTATCTCTCAACATTGAATGTAGAATAGATGGGGAGTGGGATGAATGGTGTATGGGAGGAGAGTTGGGGAGTTATGTGTGGAAAAAGGAGAAGTCAAGGGGTAGATAAAGAGGATGGGGAAGAAAAAATGGGAATGGATGCATAGGGGAAGAAGAGAGGGGAGAGAGGCATAAATGGGATGAATGGACAAGGGGAGAAATACATAGGAGAAAGGAAAAAAAGATAACACAAGAAAAAAAGGAAGAAAAGGGATATGTAGGGGTAAAAGAGGATGACGTGTAGGGATGAATAAGGTAGAAGGGCAAAATTATGGAAGATATATGCATGGGTAGTATAAAAAGGAATACAATAGGGGTGCAGGAGGAAATATAAATATAGGATGGAGAAAAGGAGAAAAGGGGTGGATTTTTGGGTGTTCAACTTATATGGCTTGATGGATTTGGATTAAATACTAATTTTCTATGGAAAGGAATGAGGCAAATCCTACAATGTTTTATACTTATCTTCCCTACATGAAATATATAAACAATTTATTAACTGAAAATAGTTATCTTCATGAATGAAAGTTATTGATATTGAGACCCACATATACATTATTTCCATTATTATTTGACACATAAACTTTCCAAAATAGAATCAAAACATAAAATTAGGGTTTGATAAATACTTGTTTCGGTTATAATCAAACTTGGAGTTTCATTTAAATCTTTGAGGATATTATTCTCTTATAATTATAGTCCTCTAATTTAAACTAAAGTGACCTGGAAAATCAAATACCTATGACCAAATTTTATTTTGACTAAGGAAAGCCATGAGTATTTTATGGGCTATGTTTTCATATTTTATGCACCCCTAAATGAATGGTTTTCACCTTTATATCCATATGTCTACCAAAAAGTGGATTTAGTGATGCATTTTGGTTTGTTAATGACCCTTGCACTTACTTAGGGTGGCACCAATGTGTGTTTCCCCTTTATTTTGTTTTATATGACATGTGTTTATACTCTTGGGTCGACATAACCTATTATGAGTGGCTAATTATTTAGATGAATGATTCAATAATTAATACATGAGAAATGACTTGGGGTCTATTAAATCTCTATGTAGATTTCTCATTATAGTTATAAAATTAAGATCTAAACTACATTCATTTAGGGTTTTAAATTTGTAGGGTAGATGTTTTTGGATTAACATTATATTCCTCTAAATTATAGGAAGTTGATTTGGGCCTTAAATAAATTTAAAGAGCTGATTTGTTATGTGGATAATGGGATTTTGGATTGTATTAAATTTTACCTATGATTTTATCTGAATTGGATGCATAAGTATATGAAATGGCATGCTTTTTCCATATATACATACACACATGCATGCATGCATAAATACACACACACACACACACACACACACACACACACACACACACACACACACACACACACACACACACACACACACACACACACACACACACACACACACACACACACACACACTAGTTTGGGAAGAATTGATATATTGTATTATTTTATTTAATGATTTGGACCTAGTTGGAATAAATTGACATGAAGCATTGGTTGGTCTTCTCTTCTTATAATTGATTATTTATATTACCTTCATTAAGATCAATCAGATTATAAGAGAAAATTATGTATGTGGTTTTGGTGGAAGACACATGTGTATAATTGTTAAATGCTGAACCATTACAACATAGACAAGATCAATTGGTTATTCCTCCTAACAAAATGATTATAGTGAATCCTTGCATAAGTTGACTTGGGTTAAAATTACCTATGTGGTTGTGATTGAAACCCTTTGTGTGTTCATATTGAATTATTATATTTTATTGGTCTTTGATATGAGATCAATATGTTTATGTATTACTGAGCCATGGGAATCAAGTAAAACCTTGTCAAAATCACCTTTTTATAAATAGGGTTTTTTATTTTTAAATCTAAGATAGTTAAATGGCCTATTGTCCCATTTACTCATATTGACATAATTTTAATATTTGAGGATCATACATGGTAATGATACCTCATGATGATCCTATGAATATCCTATATTGATCATGGCTTTAAAAAATGTTTTATTGTTTGATTCCCTATTGTGTTAATTGTTGCCATTCAAAACTTATTGACATTATGGGAATTAATATGAATGCATGGATTGATTTTTATATGTTTCTTGTTTTAGTTTTAAACCATTTATGATTTATTATTGATTTAGTTTTAATTGATTGTTATATTCTTTAATTATTGCCTTGAGAAAGTGGTATGGTTGAATTGCCTAATTATCTTGCTTGGCTGATTTTATTTGTTGGTCTTTGACTTGGTTGAGTAGAAGTGTTAAGTTATATGTGGTGTTTTATATTCTACCTTATGATTGCATTGAGTGTACCCTTGATTAATCACCATTCCTAGACTAGACTTGAATAACAAGTCATTAGTTTGTATGCTTGGGTTATATATTTATAGTTGTGAGGCTAATGGGTTAACTGCATGATTTGAGGGGATCCAAGTTGGTCATTATAGATGTTATAGATTCAGATAAATTTTATAACACCTTCATATATCTTTCATCATCCTATAATAAGTTGTTCATACTTCTAATTTCTAGTGATGATAGATTGGTTATTTCCATCTCACCTTGGAATGGTGATTGTGTCTTTTATTGGTGTTATGTTATTGTGTTGTGATGTCCTTTAATTTGGTATTTGGATTGCTTAAAACTACCTCCTTGAATCTATTTGTTGAAACCACCATCTAGATGATGGTTGGGGTGGTAAGGGCCACCAATGGTTCGGCTCATAGGGATAGTTGGGAGGGTTATTTCAATTTAGTTATTTTTTGCTCCATGCTTGGATGATTTTACATCATTTGAAGTAAGTTGTGGTGAGTTAGTTTATTTTATTTATTCATTTTACTTAGTTGTTAGTGTTTAATGTTCATTAATTCATAAACATAATTAATATGTTTTAGATTAAGGTAAAATCAGGTTTTGAAGGGACCCCGAAACCTTGAAACAAAGTAAGAAAGATACATCAATAACGCCTAACAAGAAAAACAAACTTAAAGCCTACTACAGAACAATATCAAAATCAGGTTTTACAGGAACCTGAAACCACCAGACTAGACCATAAGAAGAAAGACCCCAGGTTTTATAGAGACATATAAACTCAAATAATTTTTAAAATCTAAGAACTAGATATTGGAACCAATTATAACATCTAGCAAAAGGGACCAAAATAATATGAACAAAAAGACCCTAGTCTTCTAATTCCAGGATCATCTTCACTGTCTCCTTTCCAATCATTGCAGTGTCTAGTATGGATATTTCAACCAAAGTAGAAACATCTTGCATAGCTTTCTTCCTCGAGCTCTGTCTGGTCCTTTTACTTGGCCCCTCCAAGGATTTTATTTCCTCATTAGCTCATTTTCCAAGGTTTGTTGCAGTAGCACATATGCTAGAAGTAACCTCCTCCATCTTCATGCTACTTTCCTTGATGAGCCTTCTGAGATTATTCTCATAATCTTTAAGTTTGATAGGAATATCTCTCATCTGCATTTCCATATTATTGATTTTATTTCGATCAGCTTCCTAATTATGTTCCATTATTTCCATTCTCTTCTTTAGCCCCATTATTTCTTTATACATCCACGAATCGACTTGAAGAATGGCATCAACTTTGCATTTGGCCAATTTCATAAAGGGAAGCTTACTATCCTTCTGCCCAACATCACTAATATCTTCTGTATTCTCTTGTGGAGTGAATTCATCATTTTCAATTTGATCTTCCCTTATCATTATTTTTTGTTCTTTAGTATTAATAGGGTTTTCATTTTGGACAGGATAATCCTTTTCTTGTTCTATTATCTCCATAGCATGATTGGAGTCCTGAACCATATTTTCCTTCTCTATTTTTGAAGCTAGATCATCAAGTAAAATATCGATTTCTTTTTCACTTCCCCCCAACACTCCCTGATTATCCTCATGATCAGAATTTTCCTGTTCTATTTTTTCCTTTGTTGTATCCCCTTCTTTTTCATTCTCACTTTTATCTTTACCTTCCAAATTAGAATTGGAATCCCCATTATCCTTCCCTTCCTCTTCCTCCAGACTCTCCTTATTAGAAATTTTTGTAGTTTTCCACTCAATTTCCTCATCAACAATTTGTTTTTTAAAATTGGAGGGTTTAGGTTTGAGTTTTTCTTTCCCCTTTACATTTCCATTCTTCTTACACTGTGAATCCTTGTTTTTGTCAGAATGAGAATTCGAGGCTATGGCATTATTTTTGCAAAAACCCTCTATAATTAGAATCAATCCTTCATGCAAGATGGGATGAGATTCCTTTTTTCTATGAGCAAATAGAATTTGAAGCAGTGAATAACACAAATAGAAAGGAAAGGAAATTTTGTCTTTGTGCCTAAAATGATTAATAAAAACAAAATGAAATTTATGAACTCTTTTGCTTCTACCATCAAGGATGAAATACTCATGGGTGCAACATAAAACTTCTCTCCAGATTCCTTTTATCTGCTCCAAGTCAAAAAAATCTCTGCTTTTTTCCAATTGCTTCTCCTCAGCATCTGTCTTCAAAATTTTTTTGTATGCCTCATTAGAAATACTGGTCTACTTAGAGAATTTAATACCCTCCATTGGAAGCCCCATGACCTCTGCAATGAAGTCCTCAGTGAGCTTCACCGTGACACCATGGAGAGTTACTCTATTATCGACCCAATTTTTAAAGAATGCCATCATAATGTGGGGTTTAGAACTATGCAACCACTCCATATAACTCACCACCTTCCCTTTCTAAAGAATCTTCCAAACATCCTGTTTAGCCTTCCATTCTTCACAATTTTTAGGCTCTTGCTTCCGTGGTTCACCCTTCATTTTGTAGAGCAAAGAATATTCTAGCAATGCCCAAACACTAATGACTGAAAAATGGAGCCAATTGTTTTCTACTTGAAATGAAAATCACCTATATGCTGACACATGCGATAACCATATTACATTCTCATGAGTGTACCTATTCAATGTAAGTAATCTGTCCATCATGAGGCTACTCCACTGAATCATTAACTTGCTATTCCAGGCAGATCTTTCCCTCCTTTGAATGAATGGCATCATAATTAATAAGCACTTTGAGATCAATGTGCTTATTTAATGCATCATGCCATCTCACCTTTTTCTCTATTCGAACTGCATGATTAGCTATCCAGTTATCAACCCCATTGGCTTCTCGATAAGTATGGGATATGGTCACTTTTTCAAATTTTTTAATTAAGGCTTTAATTTCCATCACCATAGCCTCAATAGACCATGAAATTGGGTTTTTATTATTTAGGATGTTTATGATATTCAAGGAATCACCTTCCAGCCATAATTTGGAAAATCTTGATTCAACAGCTAGTTTGATGGTGTAGAGGGCTGTAATAGCTTCAACAATATAACTATTCGACTTATCGATAGGGATAACATTATCATCAATTACATTTCCCACATGATCTCTCAAAACTCCTCCACATCTCACTCTTCATAGATTCCTTTAGCTACTCCATCAAGATTTCCTTTGATCCATCCAATAGGAGGAACATTCCATTTTACACCTGATCTTAGATTATCAGTCTTCAAATTAGGCCTTTTAGATCGTAAGGGGTTATCAAATTGAAAGGTTTGATTAGGATTCCTCTATGATTTAAAATTCTCCTTAATTATTCTAATAATATTCTAACCCAGCACCCATCCTAGAAGTTCTTTACTTCTAAATATTCTATTGTTTCTTTCTTTCCATATGCCCCACCATATATGAGGAAGTGTTAGTTTCCAAATAAAATGAACATCAATATTCTTTGAGGGACAACACCAACTTTTAAAAGAAATATCTGCACTTTTTTGATGAACCCATGTTATACCCCAAAAATTAAAGATCTCAGTCTAGACTTGCTACGTGTAAGAGCAGTGCAAAAACATATGGTCTCTATCTTCAAATCCATTTTTGCATAAAATACACTTGTTAACCACATTTATTCCTATTTTATACAAATTGTCAAGAGTCAATATTTTATTTTGAAGTAGAGTCCAGAAGAAAATATTAATTTTGGGGATGAGCCCCTTCATCCAGGCACAAGACCACAAAGGTTGATTACCATTTTCCTTTGAAATAAAAATAGTGGATACTCCACTAGGATCATCATGCCAAATAATCTTATCCTCAAGATAGGGATAAAGAGAGACAACATTGAGAGGTAATTGAATATTACTGAGGTCTTGATTAACATCAGTTAAATTCACCTAGGAATTATTTTTCCAATACTGACTAACCAATATACCATATCTCTACTTACATCAATCAACAACATCCTTATCTTGAAAATATTCTATCAGAGGATAATTTTTTAACTAGACATCATCCCAAAATTTCACCTTTAGTCCATTACCAACTTTCCAGGAACATCCTTTTTCTAAAGTTTGTTTGGTCCCTTGAACAGCCCCCCATATGGAGGAGGGGCAAATTACATCAGGGTAAGAAAAGAAATTAGAAAGGGTATTAGCACTGAAGAGATACTTATGTTTCCATATAGTACTCCACTCTTTGTTTTCATGGTAAACTCTCCATCCCAATTTAGCTAAGAGAGCTGTGTTCATGCTTCTAATTTTCCTTATTCCTAATCCCCCTTCCCTAAAATATTTTCAAATGTTATCCCAAACAATTAAAGGCATCCTCCTTTTTTCCTCAGTACCAGTCCATAGAAAATTTCTTTGAATTTTTTCAATAGACTCTACAAATTTAGTAGGAATTCTGAAAAGACTTAGTGCATAAGTGGGTATACTTTGAAGACTAGCTTTGAGAAGGGTTAACTTTCCTACCTGACTTAAAATATTTCCTTTCCATCCCACAAGTTTCTTACTGAACTTATTGATAAGCTCCTCCCAAAAGGCATCAGGGACTTTCAACCCAAGAGGAAGACCCAAGTAAGATGAGGGTAGAGATCCTGTAGAGTATCCAAGGATTTTAGCAATTTTATTTTGCCTCTGAATAGGGGTGTTAATAAAGAACACTGCACTTCTATTCTATTTAATCAATTGACCAGAGGTAGAAGAATATAAATTAATAGCTTGCTTCAAATTTCTTGCTTCCTTGACTTCAGCTTTACCCATAAAGATATTATCGCCAACAAATTATCCATGATAATAAATTAGAGGATGGGAAGAGGGTTTTAAACCCTTAAATAAACCTTTATGGACCAAATCCCCTATATATCTTCCCAAGCAATCAGCCATAATAACAAAAAGGATGGGGGATAAAGGATCACCTTGTCTCAATCCCCGTGATGGATTAAAGAAGTGGGATGAACTTCCATTTACCAATACAACAATAGAGGAAGTAGAAATCAATTGATAAATAATACCAACCACCTTTTGGTCAAATCCAAAAGCTAAAAGACTATTTGAAAGGAATAACCAGTCCACCCTGTCATAAGCTTTAGCAATATCAACTTTCATTATGAATCCCTGATTATTGAATAGGACAATGAGTGAATGTTCTCATGATCTGTGATAATAGAGCTAAGAATTTGTCTACCTGGGATAAAACCATTTTGCTAATTAGCAGTTATCAAAGGGATCACTTGAATAAGTCTGGAAGTAAGAACTTTGGAAATAATCTTATAGAAAGAGTTACAAAGGCTAATCGGTCTAAACTGATCAAGAGAATCAGCACCAATCTTCTTAGGAATAAAACACAAAAAGGTGGAGTTAACTTCCTTAAGCATCTGTTTAGCTCCAAAGAATTCCTTCACAACATCACTTACATCTTTACCAGCAAATTTCCAAAGTTTTTGAAAAAAGAACATGGGAAAGCCATCAGGTCCAGGAGCTTTATCTCCTCCTAGAGAACAGACAGCTTTGAAGATTTCATCATCCTTTGGAATTGAACTTAACATTTTATTCTATTCCTTCAAAACCAATGGAGGAATCACTCTTAGAATTTCAGCCTAACTATCCATATTAATATTAGGATCAGCCTTCATGAGGGATGAAAAAAAAGACTCCATTTCCTCCTTAATATCCTTTTCCTCTATAATCTTCAAATCTCCCTTTTTTAGGTATGATATATGAATTTTAGCTCTATGCTTTAGAGTGGATAGATGGAAAAATTTTGTGCTTTTGTCTCCTTCACTCAATTATAACAATCTAGATCTTTATCTCCAATAGATTTCTTCTTTAGTTATAATATCTTGATATTGAGCCAACTTCTCATTTTCTTCAATAAGGAGATCATGATTATATCCATCCTTCTAAATTTTTTTCTAATTTTTAAGAATTTCCTCCTTAATATCAATCTTATTCTCAAAGATATTTCCAAAACTATACTTATTCCACTTTTTAACTTCCCTTTTAACATTTTTGAGCTTAGACTCAACTCTAAAGAGGGTCGTACCCTCAATATCAATATTCCACCATTCTTCCAGTTTACTTTCAAACTGTGGGTGTTGGATCCACATATTTTCAAATATAAAAGGAAAATTCTTCTTATAATTTATTTTAGCAACAGTGAAGATAAGAGGAAAATGATCTGAACCTATTTTTTGGCAAGCTTCTAATTTGCAGATGAATTCTTTTGTCCAATCAGGAGAGATAAGGGCACGATCTAGCCTAGCCTGAATACAATCATTACCAACTCTCTTATTACTCCAAGTGAACTAAATTCCCTAGAGTTCCATATCCATTAATCCCTCTTTGTTTATAAACTCCATTAAATCTAATCTCCCTTCCATTTGATTAGCATTACCTCCCATTTTCTCATGATCATAGAGAGGTACATTGAAATCTCCCATTATAATCCATCGTCCCCAATAGTCCTTACTTTTAAAATTGGAGATAGACTCCCATACCTTTTTCCTAAGGTTCTCAGTGTTAGGAGCATAGATATTTACAATATACCAACCCTGCTTCTGATCCACACTAGTAATTTTTACAATCATTAGATATTTACTAGAAATCATAATAGTTCTAGAGTAATAATTCTTCTTCCATAACATCAAAGTTCCCTCTGAAGCACCTTCAGAACTACTGGCATTTATTGAATAATTTTTAAAATCTTTGATCTGTTTTGCTTTCTCTTTATTCATCTTAGTTTCTTGGAGCAAGAGAAAATCAGGCTTTTGTTCTCTAACAAAATTCCTAATAATAATATCCATTTTATATGTTATTTGGATTTGATATCATATATTTATGATTAGTGTCATGTGATATGATAACCTGGTTGTTAGTGAACACATAAATAAAGGAATGCAAGATTAAATAATAATAATATGAAATTGTATATTTTTGAAGGTAATTCATTACATATGTAAAGTCACTAAATGTTAATTAG
The DNA here is from genome assembly GCA_037957365.1 of Torreya grandis. NCBI lineage: Eukaryota > Viridiplantae > Streptophyta > Pinopsida > Cupressales > Taxaceae > Torreya > Torreya grandis. The sequence goes on along the minus strand of JARHVA010001091.1, from coordinate 2,739,528 downwards.
TTTCTCCTATTACTAAAGTATTTTTTTCCCATAACTATTGCAAAATTACTCTTTGATTTGATCATGTGATCTTATTAAGTGGACATAGACTTCATGATGGTTACTAACTTAGAGTAATCTTTGGACTTTATCATTACATTATGGGTTTCTTAATTAGTCATATAATATTATTTAGCTGAATAAGATTGGTTGATGGGTAGTATGAGTAAAGTTACTTGGGCATATCCAAATGTTTACTTGATATATAAACCTATAAACTTTGTTAATAAATTAAATTGGAGTAATGATTATCATTTATGTTATTTAATAGATCATTAATTTGGCATTTAGGAATACTTGAGTGTGTTGGATTAGATCATTAGTAATCTAAAATCTTAACTTGTATAATAGTTGTTGAATGAAATTATCTAATGAGATCCTTGGATATGTATGTATATATGATTTATGGTTCATCTATACATGTGGTGGTTACTCTTATGATAACATTAATTGATGATATATTCTTTAGTTGGGTTTCAACATTCATATGGGATACATATAGACTTATGTATGTTTCATATTGTGTGTGTGTGTGTGTGTGTGTGTGTGTGTGTGTGTGTGTGTGTGTGTGTGTGTGTGTGTGTGTGTGTGTGTGTGTGTGTGTGTGTGTGTGTGTGTGTGTGTGTGTGTGTGTGTGTGTGAACAAGTTTAGATCAATGAGATTAATTTGTTAAGGTTGCCTATTATGGTAGTAGGATCATTTTTAATGTTGGGACAAACTACTAGTTTTTGGTTGGATAATGTAACCTTGAACTATTTTTAAATTGAATAAGTAATGTTACGTGGTGCATCCTCCACTGCTAGAAGGTTATACACCTCTATATGGCTGAATATTATATTTATGTATAGCTCTTAGGAGTTGAATATGACTATTATTTTATCCCATTATTGGCTAGAATTTTCTCATTGAGTAGACATGGCTATTGGTTTGAATTTGGTATGTGTAATTAACCATGTGTAAACCTTGATGCATATATGCTTCTGTAACCCAGTTTATTTGGAACTATTATATGCATGAATAAGATGTATTGGTGTGTAAGTGAAAATGTTACTCTTTCATTATTGATATTTCCTAGTATGATGTTTTAGATTAAGGTAAAAGCAGGTTTTGAAGGGGCCCCAAAACCCAAGTACAAGGAAAGAAAGAAAGAGCATCCAAAACCACAGGCAAAGCCTAAAAACTACAACAAGGAAGAAGCAAAAATAGGTTTTTAATGGACCTGAAACCACCAGAGGACTACCGGTCAAAACCCAGATTTAACAGAGATCTGGCTACACCAAAGGCATAAGATTACAAAAAGAAAACAAAGAACAGGACCAGTTTCATAACCAACAAGAGGAACCAGATTATTCATCTAGTTCCAATATCATTTTCATAGTTTCTTTTCCTTTCATAATAGTATCCTAGGTAGTGGTTACCGCCAACATGGCTCCTTTTTGTGTAACCTTCTTTCTAGAACTTTGTCTCATCCTTTTACTAGGTCCCTCCAAGGCTTTGGTCTCCTCGTTGGCTCTTTTTCCAATATTGATAGAAACAGTACAAATATTGGACGTAACTTCCTCCATTTTCATTCTATTGTCCTTAATGAGTTCCTAGAGGTTATTCTCATAGGCTTTGAGCTTGACTGAGATCTCTCTTATCTGATTTTCCATATTGTTAATTTTGTTCCATACAGCTTTCAGGGTATCTTCCATAGTTTCCACTTTCCTTTTGAGATCCATAATCTCCCTACACATCCAAAAATCAAGTTGGAAAGATGCTTCTGCTTTGTAATTAACCCAAGTCATTGGTGTGTGTGTTTCATCATTCTATTTTTTCCCTCTCCATTCCTCCAAATTTTTATTGGGATTGTTCCTGACTTCTTCAAAGATATCCTCTCGACCCTTTTGTTCCCACTCTTTAATTCTAGTTTGAATTTCCACATCCATATCTTGATTATCATCCTGACCTGTAGTTTCCTTTTCATTCTTTGAAGCTGGGTCCTCAATAGGGCCATCCTGGACAAATTCATCCTCTGACACTTTTTGATTTTCCTCCGTATCTTTTGTTCTATTTGCAGAATCCTCCTCTATGTTGACATCATCTTTTTCATTCTTCTCAGGACATTCTTCATCCTCATTAGAGTTTGTATCCCAGCTTTCAGTTCCTTCTTCTTCCTCCAAGTTTTCCTCCCTAGGTTTATCAATTCTCTCCCATTTCGTTTCTTCTTCTACATTCTACTTTTTAGTGCTAGGGAGCTTGATTTTGCCTTTCCCATTTACACTTTCACTCTTTCTGTTCCCTGACTCCTTGTTTTTCCCCTATTTGGGGTGCTTTACCATTGCATTATTCTTGCAATAGCCTTCGATTAACAGAATAAGACCTTCATGTAGGATAGGGCGCGTTTCCTTTTTCCTATGAGCATATAAACTTTGGACCAAGGAGAAGTGAAGATAAAAGGGAAAAGACAAACTTACCTTGTGCCTGAAATGGTTAAGGAAGACAAAGTGGAATTCGTGCACTCGCTTACTTCTTCCGTCCAGGATGAATTACTCCCTTATGCAGCTTAAGACATCCCTCCATATCCCTTTAATCTGATCCAATTCATAGAAATCCCTATTCTTGACTAGTTTTTGCTCTTCCTCATCCATCTTGGGGAACTTACAAAAGGCCTCATTCAAAATGCTTGTCTACTTGGAGAATTTAAGTCCATCCGTAGGCAGCCCTATAACCTCAGCGATAAAATCCTCTGTTAGGTTCACTGTGATACCATACAGGGTGACCCTTTCATCAGTCCAATTTTTGAAAAAAGCCGTAGTGATATGCGGTTTTGACCCATGGAGTCTTTCCATATAGCTCGCAACTTTTCCTTTCTACAGAATTCTCCATACTTCTTGTTTATCTTTCCATTCATCACAGCTCTTGGGTTCCTGCTTTCAGGGTTCTCCCTTCCTTTCACGTGCCATACTCATTTTCTTTGAAACCAAGTTGCTATGGTCTTTACAATGATCCCACCTACTGCCAAATTGATTAGAAAGTCAACTTTGTTTGTGCTTATTCAGGATCCGCTTCTCACTCTTGATTGCCTTCCTCTTTAATTATTGTTGTCCTTTCCCCACGCTGCCACTCCTCCTACCCATTATATTTCTATTACACTCCAATCTTTCCTTCCTTTGCATGGGTTGCATCATGAAGAATGAGCACCCTCAAATCCATGTTCTTTTCTAATGTTTCATGCCACCTCACTGTTTGACCTGCCCAGACTGCACAATTAGCTAGCCAATCTGCAACACCATTGGCTTCACGAAAGGTGTGGGTTATAATCACTTCTTCAATTTTTTTTATTAATGTTTTCATCTCCATTACCTTATCCTCTATGGTCTAAGACATAGTATTTATATTGTTAAGAATATTTATAATATTCAATGAGTCCCCTTCTAGCCACAATTTGGGATATCCCGATTCCATAACTATTTTGAGGGTCCAAAGGGCAGCTGTAGCTTCAGCAATGTGGCAATTCAATTTACCAATGGGGATTACAACAGCATCAATTACCTTTCCCATATGGTTTCTCAAAACTCCACCACAACCTGCATTCCCCGGGTTCCCTTTGGCAACACCATCAAAGTTTCCTTTAATCCATCCTTGAGGGGGAACATTCCAAGTAACTCCTGATCTGGGATTATTAGGTTTACCTATAGGATTATCCATCCTTAAGGGATTATCCACTTGGAGAGTTGAGCTTGGATTCTTTTGTGATAAAAAATTCTCCTTTAAAGCTCTAATGATGTTCTGTCCTACCACCCATCCAGGAAGTTCTTTATTTCTAAAGATTCGGTTATTTCTTTCCTTCCATATTCCCCACCAAATATGGGGAAGAGTAAGTTTCCATAAAAAAAGAACTTCGGGATTCTTTGAGAGGCAGTACCAGCTTTTGAGAGATAATTCCACATTTTTGTGGTGAATCCATGTAATGCCCCACAAATTGAGAATCTCCTTCCAAACTAGCTGAGTGAAGGAACAATTCACGAACATATGATCTCTATCTTCAAGGTCTTTTTTACAAAGAATACACCTGTTTACAATATTAATTCCGCATTTCTGTAAATTATCCAAAGTCAATATTTTGTTTTGGAGAAGGGTCCAGAAAAAGAATTTGATTTTAGGGATGAGCCCCTTAATCCAGGCTCTCATCCATAACGGTTTGCTACCATTTCCCTTAGAGGTGAAGATGGAAGAAACTTTAAACTGTCCACTTGGCTCATTGTGCCAAACAATTTTATCTTCATGGTTAGGATATAGAGATATAGCATTTAGGGATAATTAAATATCCTTGAGATCTTGATCATAGTCAGTGAGGTTAACCCAAGAGTTGTTCTGCCAGTATTGGTTAACCGTTATTCCCACTCTTTGCTTGCATCTATCTATAACATCTTTATCTTGGATTTCTTCCTGTAACGGTTTTCCTCTTAACCAAATATCTTCCCAGAACTTCACCTTTTTACCATTGCCAACTTTCCATGAGCTTCCTTCTTCTAAAACATGTTTTGTCCCCTGGACTGCCCCCCATATGGCAGAAGGATGAGAAATGTCCGGAGTAGTAAAGAATTCAGGGAGTGACTTTGCCTTGAATAAGTACTTGTGCTTCCATATTTTACTCCATTCTTTATTTTCCTAATAAACCCTCCACCCCTATTTAGCTAAGAGGGCTATATTCATACTTCTAATTTTCCTTATACCAAGTCCACCATCCCTGATAGGTTTACAAATGTTATCCCATGCTATAAGAGGCATTCTCCTTTTCTCCTCAGTACCTGACCAAAGAAAGTTTCTCTGGATTTTTTCAATAGCTTTAGCAAATTTAGTGGGGATTTTGAAAAGACTCAAAGCGTACATAGGTATGCTTTGAAGACTTGCTTTGAGGAGTGTGAGCTTTCCACCTTGGCTTAGAAGATTGCCTTTCCATCCCGCTAATTTCTTACTAAATTTGTTAATAAGTCCTTCCCAAAAGGCTTCAGGAGCTTTCGACCCTAAAGGGAGACCAAGGTAAGAGGAGGGAAAAGAACCTATGGAGCATTCTAGGATTCTTGCTATTTTGTTTTGTCTATACTCTGGGGTATTAGTAAAGAATAATGTGCTTTTGTTCCAATTAATTAGCTGTCCAGAGGCAGAGGAATATAGATTTATAGCTTCCTTTAGAATTCTAGCTTCTATGACTTCAGACTATCCCATGAAAATAGTATCATCCACAAATTGACCATGGGAACATATTAAAGGATGCGAAGAGGGTTTCAGGCCTTTAAATAATCCTTTATGAACTAAGTCCCCTAGGTATCACCCCATACTATCAGCCATGATAATAAACAGAATAGGGGAGATAGGATCCCCCTATCTTAATCCCCTAGACGGATTGAAAAAATGAGACGAACTCCCATTTACCAACACAGCTATAAAAGTTGTAGATATCAGCTATTTGATAATATCAACCACTCTTTGTTCAAAGCCAAAGGCAATAAGGCTATTTGAAAGGAATAGCCAATCCACCATGTCGTATGCTTTAGCTATATCCACTTTCATTAGGAACCCCTCTGTGTTTGAGCTGAACAGTGAGTGAATATTCTCATGTGCCATTATAACAGATTTGAGGATTTGTCTACTTGGAATGAATCCATTTTGCTGATTAGCTATTAATGAAAGGATCACTTGAACTAGTCTGGTCGTTAGAACTTTGGAAATTATCTTATAGAAGGAGTTGCACAAGCTAATCGGTCTGAACTGATCAGGGCATTCAGCTCCAGCCTTCTTTGGAATAAGGCACATAAAAGTGGCATTAACTTCCTTCAGCATCTGTTTAGCTCCAAAAAATTCCACCACATTGCTGACATCCTTACCTATAAGTTTCCAGAGCTTTTGAAAAAAAATGGGGAAACCATCTGGTCCAGGTGATTTTTCTCCTCCTAAAGATCTAACAGCTTTGAAGATTTCCTCCTCCTTAGGTATAGAAAATAACATATTATTCTGCTCCTTCGAGATCATTAGAGGAATCACTCGTAGGATGTCAGCCTGGCTTTTCAAGTTGATATTTCTATCAGCCTTCATCAGGGAAGAGAAAAATGAGATCATTTCCTCCTTTATTTCCTTTTCCTCTGTTATCTTCTGATCTCCTTTTTTCAAGTGATGAATATGTGTTTTCGCTCTGTGTTTCAAAGTGGAAAGATGGAAAAACTTAGTATTTTTATCTCCTTCTTTCAACCATTCCACCCTAGATCTTTATCTCCAAAAGGTTTCCTCCTCACTTATAATGTCTTGATATTGTACCAATTGTTCACTTTCTTCTCTATGGGATTCTAGGGTATATCCATTTTGCTAAATTTTTTCCTAAATTCTACTGATATCCTCCTTGATGGTCTTCTTTTTCTCAAAAATATTTCCAAAACAGTCCTTATTCCATTTCTTAACTTCCTTTTTAACATTTTTGAGTTTGGAGGCAACTCTGAAGAGAGTTGTTCCCTCAATAGGTATATTCCACCACTCTTTTATTTTTCTTTCAAACTGTGGATGTTGCATCCACATCTTTTCAAATCTGAATGGATGGTTCTTTTTTTGGTTCAATTTGACCGCTATGAGGATAAGAGGGAAATGATCCGAGCCTATTCTATGGCATGCTTCTAACTTACAAGTATAGTCTTTTATCCAGTCTGGGGAAATAAGAGCCCTATCAAGCTTGGATTGTATACATTGCTTGTCAAGTCTCTTATTGCTCCAGGTATACTGAATTCCTTGTAGCTCCACATCCATTAAACCTTCTTTACTTATAAACTCCATGAGATCAAATCTTCCTTCCATTTGAATAGTGTTACCACCCATTTTCTCATAATCATAGAGGGGAACATTAAAGTCTCCCATTATAATCCATCGCCCATAGTAATCTTTGCTTTTGAGTTTTGAGAGAGTTTCCCATACCTTTTTCCTTTCGTTCCTGGCTTTGGGGGCATAGATATTTACAACATACCATCTTTCCTTTTGGTCAACACTAGTTATATTGACAGCCAAAAAATTTTTACTTTCCATCAAAATAGAAACAAAATATTGATTTTTTTTCCATAACATCATGGTTCCTCCCGAAGCACCTTCAGAGCTACTGGCCTTAATGGTGTAATTTTTAAAGTCTTTGATCTGTTCTACTTTCTCTTTACTCATTTTAGTTTCTTGAAGCAGAAGGAGGTCTGGCTTTTGCTCTCTGACAAAATTCCTAACTAAATCTACTTTATAAATGCTATTTAGCCCCCTAATATTCCAACTAAGAATTCTCATTTATTTTTATTGATTAGGAGACATTGCTGCAGGGTTGCCTACTTTCCATCTGCTATATTGTGCTTACTTTCCAACTCTCTATTCTTCTTTGCAAATTTTTTCCCAGGTTTATTTGAATATCCTACATCTAGTTTAAATTTGGCTTGCTTTTCAGATCCTTTTCCTTCTTTACTCCTAAGAGGACTATTTACTTTCGCACCACCATTTCTCGTCATAATGTGATTAGTATTGTTCTTTTTCTCTCCTTTTATCTTTTGGTTTTTTGAGTTTTTTCCAACCTCTTTCATTTCTTCTGCCATTAGGGCCTCTTTCACTGGAGTGTTATTTTCAACCTTTGATACCTCCTACTTTTCCCCCATCTGAACTTCACTCAAATCTCCCTCTCCTTCTTCTATGTTGTTCCCCCCTTCAGGTAATACTTCTCCTTCCTCTAATCCTTCATTATCCTTTACCTTAGAAAATTGATTTTCTAAACTTTGGGTGTTCTGGTTTAGGAAATTAGCTTCTTCTTCTGTTAGAAGATCTGATTTTTTGTCCTCTGATCCCTTCCCCTTCTCTTCCATCAGGGAACTAAATTTTTTTAATAGGGGATCTATTGTTCCTAACAAATTAAGGTCACCCTCTTCTTCTGTTGCAGAGATTTTAACCTTATCTATGTGTTGGTCAGCTAAGGCATCTTGAGTCTTCCTTATCTTTCGATAGTCTTCTTTTACCTTCCATATTTTCTTTTGTTGAATCTTTATATTTTTCCCTTCCTAAATTTTTTTTGAAAGGGGTCTACCCCTGTTGGGACAATTCTTAACCCAATGCCCCTGTTTCTTGCACGCATAACAAGAATTTGGCAAATCTTTGAAGACAATCTCTTGGGTTTTCTTACCAAGCTTAGAGATTAATTCCACTTTTTTGGGGAGATGATTCAGGTCTACCACTTTAACATAAATTCTGGCACTTTGGAGTTTAGTTCTTGAAGTCGTGGCGTTATCCACAGCCACTAACTCACCAAATGAACTAGCAATTCCATTGAAAATGTCCTCGTGCCAGAATTCTAATGGAAGCCCAGGTAGTCTAGCCCATATAAGGGTAGTTAAGAAGAATGAGTCTGATAAATCCATTTCTGGTTCCCATTTCCTGATTGTAAGAGTGATTTTTCCAAAGGACCAGGGTCCTTCACTCATAATCTTATTCAAATCTTCTTTACAGTTAAAGATAAAAGAGAAAAAACCATTCACCATTGGTGCAATGTCTACTTCTCCGCGTATAGCCCATTTCTTTCTGATCATAGATCTGAGTGAATCTATATTTGGTCTTGCTCCTAGAAACTTTCCAACTAGGGTGAGATCCATTAATGATACAGAGAAATCAAGTAGAGGATCTGGGATGAAAATTTGAAACTCACCTTTCTCCCAGCATGATTTAGATGTCACCGGTGGGAAAAGGGATTTCCCTGTCAGTTTTTTCCCAAACAACAATGACCAAGTCCTTTGTTCAGGGGCCCCTATCTATCTTTCAGAGTTCTTTTCTATTTTATAACCGGATTTATCTTTCACTTTCTTTGTGAATTATTCTAACACACTTTTCGATGGTGAATCTCCGGCCCCACTATAGGACTCATTAACAGATGAAAGCCTTCTTGTGTCTGTGTTAGTTAGTAAACCTGACCCTCCACATTTTCCTTCTTCCTCTGCTATACTACCAGGATCTGTTCCTCCTACCAAATTCTCCCCATTTCTTTTCCCGATCATTCCAAATTCAAAATTTGTTACTTCCTCAGCTGTCATACATCTTTATTAAATTCTCTAAATATTTCCTAGTATGATGTTATACGAAGTGAGTTAATTCATTAATGAATTACTAAAGGAAATGAGAGGTTAATGTTGTAAAATTTAATCATGTATAATAAATTCTTGATTATCGGTGTGGCTAGAATTATTTATGTAAGTGTGTAAGTGGAATGACTACTATACCTCCCTCACTAAAACATCAGTTAATAAAATAATCAATGTTTTTTGATGTATATATATATATATATATATATATATATATATATATGTTGGTTACCATGTACATTAGGTGTTTTGATCTCTAATTAATTATTGTATTGGCTATTTGCCATTATGAAATCATTTATATTGATTATATAAATGTCTTCCACTATATCATTATCAGCTAGATGATGAATTAATCTTGATTGCATCTTCATCTATTTATTTATATCATGGAAAGTATGTTTATAATTTGATTGGAATCTCTTCATGCAAATGGTATTTTGTTGTATGCTAAATAGACTTAACATAATCCATAGGTACTCAACTATTACTAGTTGTTATTTATATTTAGCATGTCAATGCTTGCCTGATTGATGTCTAGAACATTATTTCACCTATTCTCTTGCCATGAACTCATTATGACCCAACATTGGCATAGAAGGTTAAGGTTAACCTTTTTAATTGTGCATACATGGTTATGATATGCTAGTACTACTTGTTTCATCAAGCAAGTTTTGGGTCTGTTACACATCCAAAGCATACTCTAATATGCAACTTAAAAAAAATTAGGGTTATTTCACATTGATGGTCTCACCTTTCATGACTAGGGTTCCATCCTCAAATATAACTTTTATATATTATTTAATCAAATTTGGCATGCCCAAACACAACTTATATGAATAATCCTCTTTCACAACATCATAGTCTGACCTATAATTATCCAATGTCTCCATCACTAATGGAGCAAACTAATCTAACATGAAGTTCACAGTCTCCATTATTTGTTTTAAGTTCCAATCACAAGAAAAATATCAATTTTTTTAAAGGGGATAAATCTATCCACATCTCTAATAACCATGTGAGGTAACAATGTCTGAGATTTTATTAAACGCCTAAGAATAATTTTTTTTATATATAAAACCCAAGCTTACAATTCCTCCTCTCAAATTTGATAAAAAATATTGTTTTAGAAAGTATAATGTGTATAATTTTGTTGAAACCAATCATCATTTGATGGTTGTATTTTAGAAATCACTAAAGTATAATGTGCAAATTTTTCAATGGAACAACAAAGAAATATAACAATATACTAGAAATGAATGCCAAACATAATCACAAGGGTTCCATAATTCTAGTCAAAATCAATTCCTTTTTCCACTTTTCTTCTTGGAATAGAAAACAAGAAAACACCTCACCTAAAATAATATGCCCTATGGTTGTTATCCAAATCCAAAGTTATTTATAAAGCATCTTATTGTTCAATAAAAATAAGATTATGTTGAAAAAAACCTATGGTAATTAAAATAAATTATGTTTCCACAAAAAATCAATGCTATAAGTAAAAATGCCAAATTAAATTTACAACTTTCAATGTTATGAAAATAGCACATATTTCTAAGAAAATACAATATAAAATGTCACTCAAAGTACTTACAGGTCAATGATGAATAAATAAATGAAACTTAATCTACTACAAAAATAATAATGTTTACATATGGTCTACACGACATTGTCATTGAATGGAACATTAAAAGAATGGAGGAATAAATAACAATGGGTTTTTCACATGATATGCACTACACACAATTATATACCCCCTTAAAAATTAAAATATTTACCAGAGAGGTCTCTCATAAAACTTTCACTAATACTACATGTTGGAAAAACTCTCATGATGTGAGAAAAAAATGCTCAAATTGTTTAATCCATCATAATATCTATATTAAATAAAAGGATAATTACATATATAGAATTTTTAGGGAATTAATTAAAACTATGAACACCATTAATATAATAATTACTTACTTAAATAATAACCACTTAATTAACTACTCAAAACAACTTATGCCACACATACATAATATATATCTATAAAACCATTAAAAATTTAAATAAAAAATTCAATGTATTCCTCAATGTGCTTCTAACTCCCAATAACGTATTTGTATTCAATGTGCATTAAATGTGTAATTAGAGGCGCACAGTGTAATTTTTTTCCATTCATGTATGGCATGTACTTCATACATTTAAAAATTGACATAGTGACAAAACAATATTACCACCTTTTCATGCATTTTTTTTTGAAAGATTACCAATGTGCCAAAATAATATGTCAAGGTTTTGTTATCTCCTTTATTATATTAAAAATCATTAATCATTCAACACATGTAAATAAATTTGTATGGATCCAATTTTATTTATGATTGTTCCACTTGTTACTCTCATTTATGTAATATTAAAAAGGTGATTTTATCAATAAATATTAATGTAATTGTATTATTTTATTAGGTTTTTTATATTTAAACTTACAGTGAATTGCATTCGTATTTGAAATGACTTCCACATTAAAATGACAAAAATAGGGAAATTACTACATAAAATTTCATTATTTACATTTATGAAGAAAAATGTTTATGTAATTGTTGTAAATGATAAATCTATACAATAGAGATATTAATTATCACTTCTTTAACTTCAAGTGTTATTTTTTCTACACCATCATCTATTTGATAAAATTTGACCTTTGATCTCTTTAAATTTCTCTAATATCAAATCAAGTAAAAAAAATGTATTTAAGATCCTAATTTAATATAAATATAAGCATCAAAATTTAGACCCCACCAGATTTAATGGTGTTAGTAAATGAATACAATTAAAAATAAACAATTTTTGTTTGAAATAATTTATTTAAAAAGAGTGAAATTTTGAAATAACACTGGTGATCTTACTAATCACCTTTAAGAAATAATCATGAGATAAAAATTAAAATATTTGGGAAATTTTGTAAGAATATAACTAGGTAATATATTTTCCTAAGTTTCTAAGCATGAATAAATTAATTACTTATGTATAATAGAGATTCAAAGTTTGGTTAGCATGATATGAAGAAGGTAATGGGAAAATATGGAAGAAAGGGATGAATATGTGATTTTTAGGAAACCTATCACATAGCTTAGGTCATTAAAGTATTAATTTAATAATATTAAAGTTATTATCATTACCTATAAAAAATTTTAAGTATATTTAAATTATTTAAAATTTGATCTATTAAATATATTTACAATTTTGTGTCTACAATTTCATGATTATATCATTTTTTATTTGTATTATTAAAAAATATTTATGTATTCATTTCATGATGATTATATAAAAACATAATGGAAAATAAAAAAAATAGAAATGAAAAAAAGAAAATGAAACTAAAAAAAGGAAAAGCAAAATTCACAACAAAATGTGAGATCAATCACAAAAATTATGAATGATGACCATTGACTTATCACAAAACCAATCTATATATAAATATTTTAAATTAAATGCATTTATTTTCAACACAAAATCTATTTTGTAAGGACCCAACCATAAATAATCAAACTTATGATATTTACATGGGCTTTTTTGAACTTTATCTCAAAATAAGACCATATCTCTAATCTTAAAAAAAATTTTAGAGACCTTTTTGTCAAAAAAATATTAAGTTTTTATTATGATTTTTAAATTTTATTAAATTAAATAACTTTAGATTCATTTAATTTTAAAATTTTATTGATTTTTTTGTTATTATAAATCAATATTTTCATAAGCATATTATAACACATTCATAACTGATAATATTTCTAATTGTATTGGTATAGTAGCTTCAAAATTGTATGCAAGCTTAAAATGGGAATACTAAGTTCCATGTTTAATTTTAGTATAGCTAACCTAAAGGTATTCAGGTATTTTTGTATGTCAATTTCATTTTTTTCACATAAAATTTTTCATAATAGAAACCAAATTTTGGTTTGTTGACTCAAATTTTATGATAGAAATGAAATTTTGGTTTGTGGACTCAACTTTACTATTTCTTTGAGGGTTTAATTTAGAATAATTAATAAAAAAGATCCAATAACATCCAAATAATTCTATTTAAATAATTTTTTGAATTTCATTATCATAAATAATTTAAAAAGGAATATTGAATAATAAAAAATATAAAATTTTAACAAGTTAATTACTTTATATGTAAAAGATTTTAAGAACAAAGTATTATGTCCATTTTTTAAATTAATTAGTAATGGTTATAATATGCCTATGATTAGAAAAGGATGGAGGATCAATATCATAAACAAATTCAATGTCTTATTTGGTAAAATATTTCTCAAGAATAATAAGATTTAAATGTAAAGATGAAAAATGATCCCTTTCTATAAATAATTGATATTTCATACATGGAAAAACTAAATATAAAGAATATTTATACAAAATTGGTTAATAATAATAAACATTTATAATTTTATATACTTCAGCCTTTACATTGTAATGGACACCATAAGTACCTTTACGAAAACTTATAAGAAATTGTTTACACTGATCAATTAATATACATCTTAATAAAATTCCATCCTATTTGTAAATAATAAATATGAATTATTTAATTAAAATGAATTTCAATTCTTGTAACCCTAATGTTATTTTATATCTTTTGTTTAGGGAATCAAGACATATTTGATTATAAAAATATAAAACTAGATTATAATACCAATATAATTGGGAAAGAAAAATACAAATCTTGTATTTCTAAACTATTTTTTTATGATATGACTTTTTTTATGGTCTAAAAGTGAGGTTTGGCTTAAATTTTTTCATTTATAAAGAGAATTAAAACATTAAAATATGCTCATTACCAATAAGATGTTTAACTAAATCATTACTTTTAATTTATTTACATGTTTTAAATTCAAGATTTAATTATTATATTTTAAAGATTTACTTACTTAGTTTTCCATCAACCATGGGATGTTTGAAAAGGTATGACAAAATAAGGACATTATAATGTATTATGAATCTATTTAACATTAAAATATATATTTAAATTTACTTACATTAAAATTAGAAAAATTAAAAAGAAATAACTAAAAGATACCTAGTTTAAACACTTTTGATTATTTGGATCATGTAAATTATGGGCCTTTCTTATTTTTTGTAAGTGATCATAATACCTATAACATCATTGGTTATATTTATTTATAAAATGAGAGTTTTACTAAGATCAAGTCTAGATAAAATTGGGGCACTTACAATTTAGTTTTTGATATCATTGAATGTTGTATATAAAATTATATCCCATAAGTAATTATAGTTTTTTTAAAAGTAAAATGTGAAAATAATTATATTTATACATGAAATCAACAACTAATTTATGTACAAAATTTAGTTTATCAGAGAACAATGCAAACAATATTGATGTTTAGGTAGAGGCAACTAACAACATTAATTTGATTAGATTCAAGTAAAATTATGTATATAGAGATGAGATGACCTAAGAACTTATCTTATATTACCCAAAAAAACTCATTTCTTAGGATTAATAGTAATATAAAATATTATACATCTTATTAAAATTTAACATATATGATTAATATTTTTATTAAATTTATTAGAATGGATAATAAGGTCATCTAAGTAAAACCTAAATGGTAATTTCAATTAAATAATCTAGGGAAACATGTATTTATTTTTAAAATGTGGCATAAACATTAATCAATATAAATGTCATCCAATTAAAATAAAAACTACATAAAAAGTACTTATGCATTTAGTAAAGTTATTTTTATATCTCTCTTCAACATTCAAAAAGATTTGATAACAACTTAAAAATATTTTTAATAAAGATCTATACTAGAAAATAGAAAATCAACCTTGACACTAGCATCATTTAAATATCTATAATCAACATAAATTTAAATGTCATTTTTATTTTTCATAATAATACTATATTTTATACTTAATTGGAATATATAATTGGATAAATTACAAAACCATTTAACATTTTGTCTAAATCCTTATTAATGATGTATTCCAACAAGGTCTTAACTCTAAAAGGTTTTGTCTTGATAGGTTTTATACTAAATTTCATAGGAATGTCATTTTTTATAATCATAGTATCATGAATTTAAGATAGGACAAATAAAATGTATCTAAAATTTATTTATAAATTTTAATAAATAGTATCATTTATTTGTTTGTACATTATATGCTTAAATAGTTGTAGGATATTTTTTAATGGCTAGGTTGATTGGGATGGTTTATACAATTATCTATCTAAAAATAAACTAGATATATAATAGACATACCAAACTAAAATGTATTTTATTTCCAACCAATTGTAGCTAATCACTATAGTTTAAAATATAATCATCATTATCAAAATAATAATATTGTATAAAACATATACTCATTGCATTAAAAAATAAGTCAATTAATTTCCAAATTAGGGACCTTGAAAACCTCAACAAAATTATAAACAATAGTTTTTAACTCACTAATAATTGTATTAGATGCATAAAAACTAAGTTTATCAACATGAATATTGTATTCCTTGAGTATTTGAAACACATTAAAGGCTTAAATTTTTTCCATTATAAACCAAATTTTGTGATTGTATATATGCATATTTAATAGATTTATCTTATAGAATTTTCTAACATATCTGCCTATAAACTCATAATCATCAAAAACATATAAATATTTTATATTCAATTCCATACATTTTAAAGTCATCAACATAAATCTTCAAACTCACCAATATTATTTGTGGTTTCAAAAACCAATTAATAAATACACTTGTTTTTTTACCTATAGGTTAAATAATAACTATCTCTACCCTCAAACTCATTTTTGAATAATAAACATCAAATAAAATGGTCCAAATAATTTATTAAGCATTTTATATGCCATGCTACTTATTCAAAATAGTTCAAAGTCAAAATTCTATAAGTACCATGAATTCTATAAGTACCAATTCATGTTTAAACAAAGAAAACACTTGTTGGAATATGTTAAATAGGTGTACCATACAAATATATTTATGCATGAAATCAATTATATTTTTTATTGGAACCTAAGATGTGTCTTCACCTTAAAACAACATGTCTTCTGACCAAAATTTTCTTAGCAACATAATGTTTAATAAAACCTTATCTTTATTTGTAAATTTTAAACCTAAATATATGTGTTTAATATTTTATTATGTTCTTATGTTTATTGGGATGGATAGTTCCTTATTTATAAAAAATTTGGGTTGATTTTGAAATGAAAACATAAATTCTAAACAAGTACTAGGTTAGTTGGTCATTTATTTCCATTTAGCTATAGATAATCACTAAATTTAACAACATAATCATTATTATCAAAATATTTTTATTGTATAAGATAATCAATATTTCTCCACATTAAAAAAATAGACTAATTTATTTCCAATTCAAAGATTTTAGGTATGAAAACTTTAATAAAATTTGCTTTAAAAATTAGTTTTAATTTTACTAATAGTTATATTAAATACAGAAAAATAATTTTATTACCACTAATATTATATTTCCAATTATATGAGACATTAAAGGCTTCAATTTTTTCCATTAGAAACTAAACCTTTTGAATGTACTTATACATACACGATTAATCTATCTTATAAAAATTTAGTTAACTTTTTTAATGAAAGTCATATTACTAAATACTTTTAAATGTTTGACAATAAATTTTAAAATAAATTCAAATCCTAAATATAAATATTTAAAATCAACAATATTGTTTATAATTTTAAAATATAATTGGTAAGCATACTTGAAAATATTATCTATAGATGAAATGAGAACTAAACTTACCACATTAACATGTGAAAAAACACCATCAATCAACATGATCCAAATAATTTCTTTAAAAACTATTCTAAGATCATCCAAAGTCATAACTTTATAATTTTAATTCTAATCTTATAAAAATAAAATACTTGTTAAGATATGTTTACTAAGCACATCATACTAATGTTCTTTATGCATGAATGTAATTCATTTTCATATAAAAATCTAATTCATATATTTTCTTAGAAATTCACTTTTGAATTTTAACCAATATATTCTTAACAAGATAACATAAGTTACTAAGATATATATATATTTTATATTTCCCATGCACCTAATCTATCCATCATAGGCAATACTAATTATTATGTCATGAAACTCATTACATTTTTTTAATTTTTATAATTTAAAAGCCTATGAATTTTCAATTATTATCATCATAATGTATGTTTAGTGTGTTAAAAAATTGGACTTAAACATAATAATATTTGAATCACCAATTTCAAGAATGTCATTATGGATAATTTTATTATAAATCTTTAAAAAAACATAAAACAGAGGAATATTACCAAAATTAAGATTAATATATTGATAACAAAAAATATGTCCCCATTGTTTTCTAGGTAATTCTTATTAAAGGCCAATAACATTTTAAAAATAAAAATTATTATACATTTATGATATCTAATTAATGAGGAAGACAAGTAACATTAAATAAATAATAATTTTCCTTTACTTTCATCAAATATGTGACTATATTGTAAGATATAGAAGTTTTGTTAGTTTAAACATAATTTATAAGATTAAAATAAGTTTTTGTTAAAAATTATTGTATCCATTAACTAGAGGAATTTTTATTTGGTAACTTCTGATTGAAGTATTGGTGGAAGAATTAACTTGCATTACAAGTTTACCGTTTGTTTTAAATTAATTATTATGAGAATAATGATTAATTATGAACTTTGATGCATTCAAATTATCTTTATAGATAGTATTGTAGTCATTTTTTTCTTATTTTAATCATCTAAATGTTAATAGTCATTGTTTCACTTGAAGATTATACAAAACTACACATGTTTACATTGTATAAAAATTCAAAATAAATAATTTCTTCACCTTCAAGATATTTTCTAAATTTTTTTACAATATTAAAATATTTAGGATTTTGATTAGATTTATAAGAACTACAATAAAAAGCTTTTGATTTTATTTTATTCTTTATTATATTCATCATTACTTTATACGTAAAAGGTCGATCATTCAATTAAAATTTAATGATGACCATATAATTTTCTAAAATATGAATGGATTTTAAAATTTATGCATTATAAAAAAAAATCTAGTAGAATTTATATCTTTGAAATCACTCTATTTTAGTTTATTATCATATCATATGTAAAAAGTGATAGTTTCATCATGTTTAATTATGTCTTTATCTTCTATATCTATTATGTATTTTAGAGGAAGATCATTACAATATTACAGTGTCGATAACCTTGTATGAATTCTCACACTTGTTATAATTTTTTATCTCAATCTAGTAAATCTAATTATGAAATCATAAACTATTTCACTAAAGTCAATTGAGATAGTAGGAATTCACTAACAAGTTTTGAAATCATCCTAAACCTTACCAAAGAAAATTTCTAACCAATATTCTATATATTTTAAATCCTTAATGAACTTAGGAGGTAAACTGATGAATATTTTAGTTTATGATACTTAAAGTGGCGCATACTAACCTATAATATTTCAAATAATACTTTCATTATTCATCCATATCTCCTCAATATTTAAGAATATCAAATATTTTCAATTAATGGATTTTAACAAATATGTTATCAATATCAGTTATATTAAATCTAATTAAATATTTTTAATTAAGGGATTTTAACAAGTATTTTATCAATATCAATTGGATTAAATCTAATCTAAGAATTTATTAGTGCATATTCAACATTAAATATAAACTCATTATAAATGAATTAATCTTCATCCTTATCTTTATATAAGTCATGAATGATATTCTAAATTATATTTATAGGAGGTTATACTCCCATTTCTTAAATAATATTGAATAATTGTCAGTAAGTTTAGTTTCAAAATCAAAGATAAAGATATGGATTGTTGGTTTGGGATTAGTAACCAAAAAATGTAATCCTTATTTTTGTAATTTAATAATTTTAAATTGTGTTTTTATGTCTTTTATAAAGCTTATTTATGACTCAAAGGTGATATCTTATTCATAATTAATGACCTTTAAGATATTATAGAGGAATTTAAAAGTATTAAACCAATTTTATCATACCATATTTGAAGAAGGATAAACTCTTTCATCAACAATATTAGTTCAGAAACATGTGGAACTTCATTAGAGAAAATAAAGATTTTAAAGATTTTATGGGAGAGTAAAAATCACTCAAAATATTAGGTATAAACTCATTATAAATGAATTCATATTCATCCTTATCTTTATGTAAGCCATGAATGATATCTTAAATTATATTTATAGGAGGTTGTGATTTCATTTATTAAATAATATTAAATAATTATCTTTAGGTTTAGTTTTAAAATTAGAGATAAAGATATGGATTATTGGTTTGGGATTAATAATTAAAAAATATAATCCTTATTTTTATCATTCAATAATTTTAGATTATGATTTTTTCTTCTATAAATATTATTTATGATTCAAAGGTGATATATTATTCATAATTAATGACCTTTAGGATATTATATAGTTATTTAGGATTATTAAACCAATTTTATCATACCATGTTTGAAGAAGGATAAACTCTTTCATCAAAAATATTAATGTCTAGTTGAGAAACATGTGAAACTTCATTAATGGTTATAGATAAAAGAGAGATTTTATGGGAGAATAAAAATCACTCAGAATATAAATTAATTTTAAAAAATTTGTAATGGAGTCATCAAATTTTTTTATGTTAATTTTTTAAAAATTCAACTAAATAATTATTTTAGATATTATTATGGTTAAATTAGAATCAATCATGCTTCATCACAAAATGATTAAAGATTAATTTAAAAGTGATAAAATATAAACTTAAATATGTTAAACACAAAAAATTTCCAAAAATAAGATAAACTGAAAAATATATAAGAAATTAAATCAATTAACATATAATGTCAACTTAACCCAAATAAATTATCAGAAATATCATTTAATGAGAAGTGAATATATATCAAAATATCTTCACAGACAACATTCCAACTTTCCAAATAAAACATATAACTTATATATTTATTTTTCACTCTCCCAACTCATTTCATATTGTATCTAACTTTCATATAAAATATTTTATTGACTCAATAATTAAATGAACCCTATAGATGAAAATGACATCTTAAAGAGTCAAATTGGGATACTCTCAAATTTAATAATATATTTCATAATCTTTTATCAACTCTTTTAATTTTTCATTCACTTAAAATTTAAAATCATGTATCTAACTTGTATATTATCAAGATTCAAAGAATATTTTCTAGTAATTAAAAAAAGTCTCGTGATGACAATATAAATGCCTAAAATATGAAAAGGAAAACAAACAACAATCTAAATAAAAGAAAGAGAAACAATAGAAAAATATAATAATAACCTTAGTAAAAGAGAATGAAAGATTAAATTATCACATTAAATTTAATAAAATATAAAATCAAGTGTATTAAATATCAAAAATAAATATTGCAAATAAAATCAAACACAATAGATAGTATAATTTGAGCCATTATAAAAATAGAGGAATATAAATATTTACTGATAAATCAAAATCATATATTTTATAATTATTTATAAAATATGATAATTGAAAAAATAAGATAAATTAAAATTTGGTGTAAATTAATAAAAATAATATATCATGCATTTACAAGAATTATTCTTTTATTTCAGAAAAAATACAATAATGATTTAGAGTATGTAACTGAAATTTTTTCAAGTACCAAATATATTAATACTTAAACATATTTTAGATAATCAATTAAGAAATAATTTATAAAATATATGTACTTCACTACACCAATTTTATTACTTCACCATTAGATAATTTTCTATTTGTTATTCCTACAAACTTATACCTAGTCTCAAATATTTTGCACATAGATATAAAATGCAGTATGAAAAACTTGTGAAATCATTATACCTATATTAATTATTCTCAAATATATATTTTTAATCAATTTAAATATTAAATAAAAAATTAATTATAACTTAATTTATTTAAAAATATATAATTGTGTTTAACTTAAATAAATCCAATTTGACTTTGTTTTAAGTCATTAGAATTTAAATAATAAATCACTTATATTTAAGTGAGTTATAAAAAACTCAATTAATAACTCTAAATTGAATGGTAACATAAAATAATTCAAGGCTCATGGATTAATACCACAAATAATTTAAATTCAACATTAGAATAAAAATTATCTGAATCAAAATAAAATAAACTATAAATAAATATTTTTACATTACAATTAATCATTGAACTTGAAAATTATTTTTATATTTACTATTTTTATTATTTTTATATTTACTATTTTTCAATCAAATTGAAAATTAATATTCATCTTATACTACCCCAAATTTCTCACCATATCTAAATTTAAAATAATTTTGAATTCATGTAAAACCACTCTATCAATGTATAAAATTGTTATATTACCACTTTAAAATATATGATAAGATAAACTACTCGCTTTCATCAAATTAAAAGGAGACATAATATTAAAAAAATCTCTAAATATCATCAATAAAATATTAAAAGAAATCTGAATATATTTGAAATCATATATAAAATCGATAAACCAAAATTTAAAACCATTAATTAGTTTCTAATTCATCATAATATACAAAATTTATTAATTAATTTTTGTATTAGTGTCATATTCCATATGATTCATAGGCATATCAAATCTCACAAGTCCACAAGATTCATTATCCACCACTAATTTTATATTTTTATTCAAATGAGTGACAAAAAGTGGACTTGAAGGGCTTCTAGCATGTTTATGGATCTAAAAGACTATTTTTTAAGGCACATTTTTGGTGTTAAGGGAATTTAAGTGGTTTATTTATCAAGAATATGTAGTTTATTAGTAGGAATGGTAGTTTTATTAGTAGTCAATGGATTCTAGGTACTTTGGAGGGAAGAAACAATTAGTAAACTATACAAGAAAGGGAAAGAAGGAACACTATGATATTTAAAGTTTGTGTGTAAAAGCACCATGGGTTGTGTCATTAAAATAAACTTAAAAAAATGGATCATTGGCATAAAAATGAAGGGAAACCTTTATTATGTGTGTTACAACCCCATTTGGGTTTAATTAAAATAGGGTTTTTTTACTTCATTAATTTAAATGAGATTTATCTCAACTAAAATTAAGTTACTTGATATTTAACTAAATACATATGAATAATTCATACATTTAATTTGGTTTATTTAGTTAATGATTAAAGTAACTTAACTTTAGTTGAGAAAAATTTGGTTTGAGTTAGTGAGGTAAATAAAAAAAATTGCCTAATTTTGGTTAAACCGAGTAGGGTTATAACATCATGGTATTAGAGTTGAGGCTCAAACTCTAAGACTTAATGAGTCATATAACATGTTATTATCCTTATTTAAAAAAAAGATGAGAATGGTGAATGGTAGACTAGGTGGTGAGGGTACTTCAAATACTAGCCCTCCAATTGATCCAAATTAGTTTGACACATAACAAGATGTGAAGCTAGATTAGATCCTCATAGACATACATGAAACTAAGGACTAAATCATGTCTTTAGAATAATAAGTTCATGGACATGTTGAATAAGTTAATTAGGAAGAACCCAAAGAGCACCTTATTCAGCAAGAAGCTTAGTAAGATCATAGGCATAAATTGGTTCCATAAGATACAAGGGCTCATGTAGTTATAGATCTCACATGAGATATAAATAAAGTTAATCCTCACATATTCGATGGAACTATGTTAGGGGATAGTGTAAAAGCTTGGTTGATAGAGATGGAGAAATACTTTGAGATCTTCAATTACTGTAAATTCACCAAGGTAGTTTAGGGAGCATATTAGCTTGTTAGAGAATCAACAACATGGTGGGAAAATAAGAAGCTCGAGATGAACCTCATCTCCACTACCACCACATGGGAGAAATTTATGGTTTTGTTTAGATCATGATGGTTGTCCTAGCTATATTTTGACCATGAGATGACATATTTTTAGAATCCGAGATAGGGAGATATTTTAGTGAATAAATATTAGGAATAATTCATTAAGATCCTAAAATATGTTCCTCGGTATCAAGTAGACAAAAGGTTTCAAATTTGGAAGTTAATTATGGGATTAAAACCCAAAATATGATGTGAGGTAGATGTGTATAGGCCATATATGATGGATTAAGTATTGAGAAGGTAGTAAAGTAGGAGCTAAATTTCAAGTCTCTTACTTAGGTCAAAGAGAATTTCAATAAGAAGTTTGGAGGATCCATATCTACCCTTAAAAATAAGAACTAGAAAAGAAACAAAAATTGTAAAAACTAGTTCAGGAATTAGAATGCTAAATTCAATAACTTCTTAGGTAATAAGAAAGAAAAAGGAGGTTTCAAGGATGGTTTCAAGGGAAACTACCAATTTGAAAGAAAAGGACCACCTAGAAGATGTTTCATCTATGGGGGTGATCACTATGACATGGAATGTACTCAAGGAAAGGTAGAATGTAAAGATAAGGGTTATATATAGTAAGGGACCTTTCAGTAGATAATCTATGTGGTCATTAACAATTTTTAGGCTAATTTTCAAGTCTCTCCTATCGAGGTTGTAGTTATTCATTTTGGTCATCCCATTTTCATTTTGATTGACACCAGAGATATATAATGTTTTCTTTATCCTCGAATGCTAAATAAGTTATCTAAAAATATGGTATAATGGTAAATGCATGGTTAGTACAATATGGGAATAAGTCCAAGCTCAAAGTTGATAGGTGATTAATAAAATCTGAGATGAAATTGTTTAAATTAACATAGATAGTATATATTTGTGTAGCACCACATTTGGAGGATCCATATTTACCCTTAAAAATAAGAACTAGAAAAGAAACAAAAATTGAAAAAACTAGTTTAGGAATTAGAATGCTAAATTTAATAACTTCTTAGGTAATAAGAAAGCAAAAGGAGGTTTCAAGGGAAACTACCAATTTGAAAGAAAAGGACCACCTAGAAGATGTTTCATCTATGGGGGTGATCACTATGACATGGAATGTACTCAAGGAAAGGTAGAATGTAAAGATAAGGGTTCTATATAGTAAGGGACTTTTCAGTAGATAATCTATGTGGTCATTAACAATTTTTAGGCTGATTTTCAAGTCTCTCCTATCGAGGTTGTAGTTAATCATTTTGGTCATCCCATTTTCATTTTGATTGACACCAGAGATATATAATGTTTTATTTATCCTCGAATGCTAAATAAGTTATCTAAAAATATGGTATAATGGTAAATGCATGGTCAGTACAATATGGGAATAAGTCCAAGCTCAAAGTTGATAGGTGATTAATAAAATTTGAGATTAAATTATTTAAATTCACATAGATAGTATATATTTGTGTAACACCACATTTGGAGGATGCATATCTACCCTTAAAAATAAGAACTAGAAAAGAAACAAAAATTGTAAAAACTAGTTCATGAATTAGAATGCTAAATTCAATAACTTCTTAGGTAATAAGAAAGCAAAAGGAGGTTTCAAGGATGGTTTCAAGGGAAACTACCAATTTAAAAGAAAAGGACCACCTAGAAGATGTTTCATCTATGGGGGTGATCACTATGACATGGAATGTACTCAAGGAAAGGTAGAATGTAAAGATAAGGTTTGTATATAGTAAGGGACCTTTCAATAGATAATCTATGTGGTCATTAACAATTTTTAGGCTAATTTTCAAGTCTCTCCTATCGAGGTTGTAGTTAATCATTTTGGTCATCCCATTTTCATTTTGATTGACACTAGAGATATATAATGTTTTATTTATCCTCGAATGCTAAATAAGTTATCTAAAAATATGGTATAATGGTAAATGCATGGTCAGTACAATATGGGAATAAGTCCAAGCTCAAAGTTGATAGGTGATTAATAAAATTTGAGATTAAATTGTTTAAATTCACATAGATAGTATATATTTGTGTAGCACCACTAGGATCATGTGATGTGATCTTAGGGGTAAACTAGATAGCTTATTATTAAGCAAAGGTAGATTTCTACCTCAATAAGGTAGATTTTTAGGATGATTTTTGGAATCAAAATCAATTTTAAGGTGATAAAAAGGAGTTAAATCTTAGGTAGATTTTTTCAATTCAGTTCAATAAGGCTCATAGGAAAGGATGTGAGGCATTTATCATTAAAATAAACAAGATGGAGGAATATAATGAATATTCCATTAAATATTATCCCTTTTAAGGAAATTTTAGATGTATTTCAAGAGGAATTAATGGGTTTACTACCCAAGTAAGAGTTTGATTTCTTGATAGACATCATACCTAGTTCATAATCATAGTCCAAGGCACCCTATAGGATGATGACTATAGAATTGGTTGAGGTAAATGATCAATTACATGAGTTGTTATATAAGGGGTAGATTCAGTTGAATGTGTCACTATGGGGTGCAACAATGGGTTTTTTTAATAATAATATGGTACCCTTTACTTGTGTATTTATTAAAAGATGTTGAACAAGGTGAAAATCAATAACATGTATTCATTGCCTCGCATTGATGATCTTTTTGATCAAATATCTAGGGTAATGATTTTATCCAATATATATCTCTGAGAAGGGTATCACCAGCTAAGAATCCAATAGGATTATATTCCCAAAACAATGTTTAGAACTTGGTATGGACACTATGGATTTATAGTTCTTCCTTTCAGGTTAACGAATGCTCCAACAACATTCATGAATCTCATGAATATTGTGTTTAGGTAATGAAACCAAAAACTAACAAGACATTAAAATTACCAATAGGCCAAATTTTAGAATAATAATTTGTATTAAATAAATTGATGATAATTAAAAATCTAAACCATGCTTAAATAAGCCTCAACTCAACACTTCACGTTTATAAGAAAAAAAAAACTAAAATCTAAAAAAACTTCCTATTTTTAGAAAAAAATAAAATCTAGAAAAAACACCTTTTTTGGTATCTTTTGCATAAAATCACACACGAACCTAAAAATTTATTGAAGTATCCTAAATGATAAAATTAGCCTATGGGATGAAATTCAACTGAAGTTGATGTTTGGTTCTAAAATTATATAATTTTGAAAAATAGAAAATTCCCTAAAAAAACTTTAAAAGTTAATTTCAGACTCTCAGAGGATCACATTTGGCCTCTAAAAAATATTCAAATCAAATATAAGAGGATATAGTGGCTTAGGGATTAATCAAACATTTTGATATGGTCATTTTGGCATGTGAAAGAGCTCAAACAGAGTTATGATTCAAAAATTATGGCCTCCAAAAGGTTGGCCAATTTTTTTTGCATCATTCTCCTCTGGTTGAAAACAACTCAGCTCCTGTGAGTTTCCCTAATTATATTACTTCTATTTTTAATTTTAAATATTATTCAACTAGCATTCTATAATCCATATATTGTATTCTTGCTACAATTATACCCACTACACCAAATACTTGTTATAATTTCCTTGCCTTGTGCTTACTGTCTTCATATCCAAAACTTGTACTATTTTTTCTTTCTTCTTCTTTGGAACCTACTGATCCCAATTTAATTATCCATCTTCATCATCTTCACCATCTTCTCCATGGAATTCATATAAATCTAAAACATTAATTATGGGAGATATATGAAAATTATGTGGTAAACTCACCTCATATAAATTATCATTGATTTTCTTCATAATTTTGCATGGTCCAATTTTCTTGTACTTCAACTTGTTGTATGTGCCTTTTTGAAATCTCTCTTTCCTTAAGTAAACCATTACCAACTCTCCTTATTCAAATACCTTGGATCTTCTTCTAACATCTGCTGCTATTTTATATTTCTCATTACTTTCTTGCAACTTTCTTCTTACTCCTTGTTGTAACTACTGCATATGTTCTGCAAATGCTTTTGCATCATCACTAATTCAATCTAAAATTGAAAATTATACCAAATATAGAATATCCATAGGATTTTTGACATAAAAAATTTGAAAATGTGACTTTCTTATTGATCTATTCACTGAATTGTTATATACAAACTTAGCTTCTGGTAAAGCCAAGTCCCATTGCTTCAGTTTCTCTCCCCCTATGCATCTCAATAAATTTCCCAAGCTCCTATTGAAAACCTCTATCTACCCATCTATTTTTGGGTGATATGCACTACTGAATTGTAGCTTAGTACCCATCTTCTTCCATAAATTCCTCCAAAAATGACTTAGAAATTTTGTGTCCCTATCTAGAGTAATAGTTTTTGGAACACCATGCAATCTCACAATATCTTTAAAAAAATAATTTTGTAACTCTTGTGTCATCATTGGTTTTATTACATGTAATTAAATGAACCATTTTAAAATATATGTCTACAATGAAAAAAATTGAATCATTACCTCTCTGTGTGTTTGGCAATCCCAACACAAAATCCATACTCAAATCTATCCATGGCCCTCTTGTAACTGGTAATGGCATGTAAAGTCTAATATTTTGTGCATGTCCTTTAGCCACCTAACATATTATTCACCTTGAAACATACCTTGTCACATCTCTCTTCATATTTGACCAAAAATACTTTTCCTCCACCAAAGCTATTACCTTTGTCTTACCAAAATGTCCAGCCAAGCCACCACTATGTAATTATCTTATTATATTGTCTCATAGAGACCCAAATAGAATGCACAATTGTTTCCCTTTGAAGAGAAAACCTTATTACATAATGTACTCATCATGAATAACATCCATCCTACCTGTTAATGGATTCTTTTACTTCTTAATGACATTACTAAAATATGGATCGGTATCATATAATTATTTAATAGCTTTGAATATAACTACTTCACTCACCATATTAGTTAATAATGTTTCCCTTTTTCTCAATGCATAAGCTACTTGATTCTATTTTCCTAATTTATGTTTCAACATAAAATTATACCCTTGTAAGAAATAAATCCACTTTTCATGCCTACTATTCAACTTCTTTTATGTATTCACATACTTTAAAGCCTCATGAGTTGTAAATAGTATAAACTCCTTAGCCACCAAGTAATTCCTCCAATGTCTTAATGCTTGTACAATTGCATAAAGTTCAACATCATAAGTAGTATAATATGTTCTTACCTCATTCAATTTCTCACTGAAATATGCTATTGGCTTTCCTTCTTGACTCAACACAACACCAATTCCCATAAATGAAGCATCAAAAGCACCTTTTATCTACTATAACCTCATTCCCTATCCTAAAACATGAAATTTGGTAAGGATTAGGATGTTTTTCACATTTAATATTTTGTTTCTCTATCATTTCTTTAGAAACCATATTTTCACAACTAACACCATTTATAATTACTTTGCATACCTTTTTACCTAAAGTACATCTTATTCAGAAAATATTTGATCACAACTATGCATCACCACATTCCTTATTATGCACTTGATCCTTTCTTGGATCAATCATGGTTCTTCTCATCATAAGTTTCTCTCCAACATCTACTGGTGTAACTTCAGTATTTTTCTCTTTTATTTTTGCTTCAACTAGATTTAATCTTGAGTGATCTTGTTGCCTCCTTTATTGATTTTAATAGTGTGGACACTCAAACACTATGTGCGCTTCTTCTCCACATATATAATATATATAAGATCTATTATGATTCAAAAACCATCCTCTATCACCACCATAACCTAATCCTCTTTGAAATCCAAATCATCTTCCTCTTTGTTGGTATTAAAACCCTTACTTATTACCATCTTGCCTTTCTACACCACGTGATGATTCACCTTTATTGGAATTAAAGCCACCTCTATTGGTATTAAAACCACCTCATCCCCTTATTAGAAGGTATCCACCTCTTTTTGGACCAGCAGATGTTCTTTTGAAATTATGTCTATTTTACTTTTCTTCTGTCGTCAAAGCTAATTGATAAGCCTCCTCCATGTTAAGTATTCTATGAATGTTTAATTCATCTTGAATAGAAAATTTCAAACCATTTACATACATTGCAGCCATCTTATATTCTATTTTATCATGTTCCACTCATATACAAAGCTTATAAAATTCATCTGTATACTCTTGTATACTATGATCTTTTTGCCTCAAATTTTGAAATCTTTTGTATAAGGTTTGCGCATAATCTACAAGAAGAAATTTCTCCCTCAGCTTATTCTCCATATTTTTCCATGAATTAATCTTATCTTTACCTTTTCTCTATCTCTCTTTCTATAGGTGATCCCACCAAATCATTACATGACCTTTCAATTTCATGCATGCAAACTTTACCTTCTTGTCTTCTCTCATAATCTTCCACTCAAAGAATTTCTCAATGTTATTCATCTAATCTATCAACTCCTCTAGTTTTAAAATACCTCCATAATATATAACATCAAACTTGATTCCTTCATTCCTTCGTTATAAATCTCAAACCATCATCTCTTCTATTGATGGTGGCTACTCTTGCTATTCATCTTCTTGTTGAACTTCTTCATCATCTTTGTCATCACAATCTTGTCTTCTCTATTGATTGGTGATAACCTC
The DNA here is from genome assembly GCA_037957365.1 of Torreya grandis. NCBI lineage: Eukaryota > Viridiplantae > Streptophyta > Pinopsida > Cupressales > Taxaceae > Torreya > Torreya grandis. The sequence goes on along the minus strand of JARHVA010001091.1, from coordinate 2,709,858 downwards.
TATTAATTGTTGAATTTACAACTACAACTCTTGCATATTCTAGTTCATTTATGAAACACCTCCTCATCCTCTCACCATTATTTACTCCTCCAAGATTCAAACTTGTTTTGATACCAAATAATGAAATTGAAAATTAACAAGACAAATTAAAATTACCAATAGGCCAAATTTTAGAACAATAAATTATATTGAATAAATTGATGATAATTAAAAATTTGAACCATGATTAAATAATCCTCAACTAAGCACTTTGCGTTTACAAGGAAAAAATTAAAAAAACTAAAATCTAAAAAACTTCCTATTTTTAGAAAAAATTAAAATCTAAAAAAATTGCCATTTTTGGTATCTTTTGCATAAAAGAACACATGGACCTAAAAATTTCTTGAAATATCCTAAATGCTAAAATTAGCCTATGTGATGAACTTAAATTGAAGTTGAATTTAGGTTCTAAAATTACAATTTCAAAAAATAGAAAATTCCTAAAAAAATTTAAAAGTTAATTTTAGAGCCTTAGATGATCGCGTTTAGCCTTCAAAAAATATCAAAATCAAATTGTTGACGCAGTGGATTGCACCCATGGGCAGGAGGCTGAGCTCTTGCCTTCCACACACAACAATGTAAACTCCCCTCTCACCTATGGGACCGGTGAAGCTAGAGGGGAGAGTCTCTAGATAAGGGCTAGCTCCCTTTGATGCATCATGTTCATTCTAGTAAGTGCAAATGCATATATATATATATATATAATGGGGGGGGATGAAAAGGGAGAAAGATTGTGGGAAAACAAACTACTCTAAAGAGGTGATGCACCAAAATAAAGTCAAACTTCTCACATTCACACTTAAAATCAGACAAACACATACATACACTTTAGACTTGGTAGAAGGACCAAGCTGTAAGAAAATCGATAGGGAGGCTCTAATGGAAAATATAGAAAATAGAGATTCACCAAGGTGCTATGAAATGCACATTGTAAGTAATTTCTTCTATTTTTGCACTTCCAAATATAGCTCTTCTTGTCAGCTGTAGAAATGGCACCTTATAGACAACAGGTATGTTGGTGTCAAACCTATGAAAGCATCAAGAAACAATGACTAAACACAAACTAACACTCGAGACATACACATAAATATCTATCCAAGATAGAGGTAAAAAATGCATTTATTGATTTAGGTGAAATTTTTCCAGGGCTACGCCTTACAAATGTGAAAGATAATTACAAAAATGACAAGTCCTCAATATATAAGAGAAGAAAGGAAGCCTTTTGGTGCCCCTTTTACAAGTGACCCCAAGGTAGGCACTGTGCCAACCACTGAAATAACTTCTTGAATCAACACCTTCCTACATTACATGGATCACTCCATCTACTTTTATATGATGGCCATTCTACTATCAGGAACTGTATTGATGAGCCATGCCATTTTCCTACTCTGCAGTGCATAATGAAGAAAAACTAGTTGCACTGACCACTGTCGTGCCTCCTTGATGATTGCATGGCAGGCACTATGTCAACCACTGAGATAACTTCTTGACACCTCCCTGTGTTACTTAGATTGCTTCATCTACTCATAAATGTGAATTAAAGGAAATGGGTCACATGGTTGGCCATTCACACCTTCTAATGGTCAATTTATAGGCACTGTATCACCTACTGGAGTAATTTCTAAAATCAACACCTCCCTTTGCCACTTAATCTATCTGCTTGCTCCTACACTTGGCACTTTTGTCTTTTTCCTATCTTGTCTCTTCTAGCTCCTTTGGCCCTCAGGGGCATTCTTCCAGCAAGGCACTACATTTTGGGCTTCCTTTCATGGTTGGCATCCTTTTAGTTTGAAAGCAAATGGCTATTTCACTATGTTAACTTTGACATTCACGCAGCCGTCATCATCCTCGACAAATGTCATCAGGCCTTTCCTACATTACTTTTCTGAGCTTTGAGCTTTTCCTTTTCTGCTTTGTCTTTTCTTCGGGCTCCTTGAACCAAGCCATTGAACCAAGATTGGTTCAATGGTTCAATTAGTTTAATGGTTCAATCATTGTGTGCTGATGCCATTGAACCAAGCCTTTGAACCAAGTGATGAACTCTTTGTTGAACTTAAAGGCCATTGAACCATTTGAATTTTTACCGATTAAAATTTGCATTGAACCTAGCTAATTGAACCAAAGTTGAATAACTTGAAGCTTGAACCAAACACCTGTAGAGCCCATAAAACTTCTGGACTTGTGCAAAATCAAAAAAATGAATTAGCCTTAAACAATAAGGGGAGAAGGGGATTGATTTTTTGCCCTATTGGGCAAAATGGTCAACAGATTGGTGCCTCTCAAGGGAAGCATGCCTGCCATGCTTAGAAACTAGTTGCCAAAAAAATCCATTGGGCACAGAGTCAGATTGTAACTTTAAAATATCAATAGCTCTGATAAATTCTAGAATCAATCACACAAATTCACCCCAAGAGGAAAAGAAAACACACACAAAGCTAAGAAAACTACTTATGCAACAACACTTAGGGATAATAGGGAAAGAAAAAAAGGGAAAATATATATAGATGAAAGGAGACTCAATGGTAGTGCTTTAGATGTATCCCTTTAATTAAGATATGCATTTCTTCACCATCCAACTTGGAGAGTTGGAATGCATTATGCTGCTTGTACTGAGTGATTATGTAAGGGCCACTCCATAGGGCATCAAACTTTGCATGTTTCCTAGGATTAGCTTGATCCTCATCCCATTTTAATATAATATCTCCTTTAGAGAAATCTTTTGGTGAAGATTTCTTATCAAAGTGTCTCTTTACTTGTTGTTAATGGCTAGTAATGGAAGCCATGGCCTAGTCCCTTGCCTCTTGTAGTTCCATCAGCTCACATAATCTAACCTCCATGCTGGTTCCTTCCTCTAACTGTAGTTGGTGGGTGAGTGTAATATCCCCAACCAATAGGGACTATTGAAAGACAAAAGCTCTAAATTGCTTATCTATATTTTTGCAAAATATCTTCAAATAGATAAATAAATCATAGTATAATCTCTTATTTATTTGCTCATATGCTTACAATAGAGGTCCTCTGTCAAGTATACAATGAATATTGAAAATACGGCCTTAATAGCCTGAGTATTCCACAAACTGGGAAATAAATCTAGATCTGGTACGTCTCGGCCTACTGTGTAAAAACACAGTCGCTAATGTCAATTATACTGCCATTATCGGTCGACTGGGGTCATTAACCTACCGACGTCAGTGAGAGGTCAGCTGATGTTGGTCTCTGTAGGGCTCTGCCTGCCAATGTTAGTGTCTGAGCTTTCTACTGATGCTTACAGATTTTCATGGATCTGTACAGACTTCATACGGCTACCAATATAACACAATATGTATGATTGATCCCGATCTGAAGAACTATGGGCTAATACAAAAGATCTATATCTAGATAATTATTGAATCAAACCCAAAATAAAGAATTACCTGTGAACCCTTGTGATAGCTTCTGTATGAAGTTATCTCTCAAACTTGTAAACCCCTGTGATAACTTCTATATGAAGTTATCTCTCAATTTGGCAATAGATCGGCTGATCTCTCACAACCTCTGAATCACACACAATGAAGAGTTGACGTTCTTAAATGCATATGGAATCTTGGAACCCTTGGCTTAGTCTTCATAGAAGAATTCTTAGCAAAATCAATAATCAATTCATGAATCAATAATGGCCTCCATGAGAAACCCTTATACCCTCAAAAAGATGTGCTTGCCCTAATTAGGGTTTCTTAAATTAGAATTAGGGTTTCATAATTAAAAATAGGCTAAATATTAATATTTGATTAAATCAATCAAATATTAATATCTCCCTCAATACATGTTGGATCCTCGAACCGTTTGAAGTTGGTGAACCAGGGAGTGATTCCGCACATGCTCATGCCATAACAGGGATGCTCCGCTGAATGCTAAGATTCCCTATATAATAGGAGCTTAGACAAACATTCCTAAAAAAGCCCAAATGAATGCCAACTAAAACAAATTCTGTTAATCAAAGCCAAGCCAAGCTCCATCAAGACCCTCTATCCATCCTCTCAACCTACGAGGGTCGCATAATAGGCTAATCATCAAGTCTGTTAATGTCCACTAAAAAGGGGACATTACAGTGAGATCCAAGGCTAGCAACTCAAGTGAAATGGGGAGCGTAGCTTCCCTTCTATAGATGAGTTTGTATGGCAAGTTGCCAATTGCTCTCTTTGGGGTGATTCGATCAGCCCACAAAGCTATTTTCAGCTTGGCGTGCCAAGTCCTCTAATTTTCTTCCATGGTCCTCTTGATGATCCTGATCAAGTTTTTGTTGGTGGACTCAACCAGCCCATTCCCTTATGGGTAATAATTAGATGAAGTGCTAAGATATATACCATACCTCAGTGCCCATTCACTTGTTTTGGTTCCTAGAAAAGCCAATGCATTATCTGAGATTATGGTTACTGGAACCCCGAACCTTATCACCAGGTCTTCATAAAACTCTAAGACCACACTTTCATTTGCCTCCTTCAAAGCAACAACCTCTACCCACCTTGTGAAATAGTCTATGGTGGTTAGGACCCACTTGTGTCCAGCATTGGAGGGAGGATTAATCATCCCTATGAACTCCAGGCCCCACTGCATGAATGGTTGTTCAACCTGAATGGGCTGTAGAGGCATGGCAGCCAACTGTTGCTTCCCCTCAAAAAGTGTGTACTTCTAGCACTTTCTTATCTAGGCATGGGCATCCCTAAAAAGAGTGGGCTAGAAATAACCAGCCCTCATTATCCTTGTTACAGTAGCCCTAGGAGAAAAATGACTGCCTACTGGTCCATCATGGAATTCAAACAATACTTTGTCAGCCTAATTCGAGTCTATGCATCTTAAAAGGACCCCAGAGAGATCCTTCCTAAACAATACTCCATCAACTAGAACGTAAGGAAGATACTGGAGCCTAAAGTATCTTCTTCTAGTCTTGTCAAGACCCTGTGGACACTCACTAGTGAGAAGGAAATACCTTAGGTCTGATGTCTAGTCCTTTATGATAGCTGGTTCCTCTGTTATAGCTACATTGTGGATTAGTAAGCTATCTTCCCCTTTCTACTTGAAGTCCTTAGCAAGGTGTTTATATAGGAATCTTCCCCTCACCAGCCTGGTAATTGTGATGTCTATGTCATACTCCATTACCCTGGTGATCCACCCCGCTCTTTTCTCATTTAGGTCTCAGTTGGTCAGGAAATCCTTGATGCCAGGATGTGGAACCATAAGGTGAATCCTACTATTGGACAGCATATGCTTGAATTTCTTTAGGCTCTTTACTACTGCCAAGACTTGCTTCTCTACATATGTGTATCTAATTTTGAAATCCTCTAACCCTTGGCTAAAAAATGCAAGTGGTTGCTCAAGGTCATCACCATTTGCTTGAGCAAGCATTGTGGAGATTACCTCTTCATTAATGAAAGTGTAGAGGTTGAAGTCTTTATTGAAGTTAGGGCTAATCAAAGTAGGAGCTCAGGTTATGGCTTGCTTGATGGCTTCAAAGCTATCATGCCTTTGTGTTGTCCATTTGAACTCCTTGCCCTTCCTTAGCATAGAGGTCAGTGGCTTGACTATTTCTGCAATTTGGAATGAATCTCTGAATGAAGTTTATTTTGCCAAAGAAATTTTGCAGGCCTTTCTTGTGACTAGGTAGGGACATCTCCAAGATAGAATGAACTCTCTCAGGGTCAATAGATAATCCCTCTTTGGATATGATGTGGCCAAGGAGTTTCCCCTCATGAATAACAAACACTCATTTCTTCAGGTTAAGAGAAATGTCAAACTCCCTACACCTTTCAAAAATCTACCTGAGGTGTTCCATGTGTTGGCTCGCTTCCTTGGAGAATATCGTCACATCATCGAGGTATACCAGCACATTTTTGTTTATCAAGCCTCCAAAAGCCATGTCCATGGCTTGCTGAAAGGTAGCACCAGCATTAGCCAGCCCGAATGGCATCTTCTTGTAGGTGAATGTTCCCCATTTATTAGTGAAGGCTATTTTGTGCTGATCATAGCCTTGCACTAGAATCTAATTATACCTTGAATATCCATCCAAGAGGGAGAAACACTTGCTACTTATTACCTTTTGAAGGATCTATTCCATGCTCGGGAGGGGATAATGGTCCTTTAAAGAGACTTTATTAAGGTCTCTAAAATCAACATAGCTTGATCTCCCCATTCTTATTTCTAATAGGAACAAGATTGGCTAGCCAGGAGGAATGTTTGATTGGAAATATAATCTTGGATTCAATCAATTTGGCCAGTTCCTTCTGCATGAGAGGCTCAATCATCGAGTTGACAGGTCTCTACTTTTATGTGAGTAGCCTAGTGCCTTCTTTTAATTTGATGGTGTGTTGGGTGAGTCTTGGGTTGAAACCCTTCAAATCACTATAATTCCATGCAAAAACATCGACAAACTCTTGACACAACAAAATGAAAACTTGCCTTTCTTGAAATGTGCAAACTTTTCCAAGTGCAAGCAGCTTGTCCTTGAAGATCTCAACCCTTTCATAATTCTCCTCCTTAGTTGTGATGCATGCCTTGTCATTTCTCAATTGGTCATCTCCATTGAAGATGCTCTCAAGAGTGACCAAGCCTTTTGGGAGATTATTGTTCTCTAATTAAACAATTTGGTTGCCATATTGTTGTTGCAGCTTTGCTTGGTTCTTGGATGCAAACTCAGCTTCTTCCTATAGGAAGAAAGCTATTTGCTGGTCATTTTTGAAAACCTATCAGTTTGTAATGTTGTTGGGGATAGAGGGCCAAACTACCACCTTCAATTAATGTGAACCACAGTCTCAACTTATCTCCCTAAAAACATCAAACTGAGCACCAATTACTGCTAGCCTATCCACTTGTTTGTTCTGCTCTCTGGGAATGGAGGTGATATTAAAAGTGAGGAAATCCTCCATCAAGTCCCAGACCCTATGCTTGTAGGACTTCAACAAGGAATTCTTTGTCAGATTCTAGCCTTTCACCTAATTTACAATTAGCTCACTATCTCCCAAAACATGCAACTCCTTGATCCCTCTTTTTCTTGCCCATTCTAGACCATGGATAAGGGACTCATATTCTACAACATTGCTTGTGCAAGAAAATTGGAAATGGAAAGCTGAAAAGTTCTTCTCCTTTAAAGGGGAGACCAACATCGCTCCACCACCAACTCCTAGCCTACTTCTAGAACTATCAAAATATAGCTGCCATAGGCCTTGGTCTTCTTGGCTTGCCTTCATTACATTTGGTATGAAGACACCTGCACCCTCTTCGTGCATGTAGTAGACTCCAAGGCCTACCTCCTCTATGAACTTGTAAGGGTCATGCTCAAAGTTATCACTTCCCCACTCATCCAAGAGTAGGTCTGCAACTCCTTCAAGATTAGAGGATGAAGATTGGTCTATTTGGGACTCCTTTGGGTTGATAATAGTGTAGCTAACATTCGTTGCCTTGAGCGAATATAGTTCTAGATGGTCCTTGTAGAGTGGCTTAGATTCGATCTTTACCTTGGTCCCATACTTGGTTCTAAAAACTAGATAGGACCAATTCATTGCTAGATAGCCACCTATCTTTGATGTGAAGTCCCTAGACAAGCAAATTGTGAAATAAGGAGGAACATCTACCATTACTATATCATGGGGAATTGAGAAGGTTGAGCAAGCATGTAATGTCAAGCTTAAACCCTTCAATATCTCAACTATTTTTGTAGGTGTCCCATCTAGCTATAGGACTCCCTTATTCATTTCTTTATATTTCAGTCCCATCTTGTCAGCTATGCACTTAGGCATCACTGAGGTACTAGCCCCACTATCAATGATGCAGTTGTGCACCAAGAAATCTCTTATGACCAAAGACACATAGAAATGGTGAATTTTCTCTTCCTTCTTGACCTAGCTTGAGGTGGAAGGTTGCCCATTCGTCATCAAGACATTATCGGTCCTTGCTGGGATAGCTTGTTAGTCCAGCTCATGTAATTCCCTTTGTAGTATGTCCTTCTATCCTAGTAAAGACAATGAATCCCATAAAGAGATGTTCATATGCATCTTCTTCATTTGGTCCACTATATTGACTTGACGACTGCATCCCTTCAAGCTTTCTTTGGGGCTAATTCCAACCTAAGGTGTAGGCTGAGGGGTTGAGGGTACAAATGGTGGTCTAAAATTTGGGGCTCTTTGATTTGAGTGTGATGGAGAAGGTGCAGCTGTCGGTTGGGTAGTTGCCTGGGCTTCTCCCATTGCTCTTCTCTTGAATCTTGTATTAGATTTAGCATATTCAGCCTGATTGTTTGTAGTGCCCACATAATTCACTGAATAAAATTCCCCTTCCAAATGATTCATGAGGGTAGAATCAAGCTGGGCCTGATTGTTACTCGTGTTGGGTTGCATTGGAGCCTCAAAGACCTGGGAATGAGCAGTTGCCTGATTGTCTGTATTCTAGTAATAACTCATCATCTCATTTTTATAAATGACGTACTCCTGACCATAACCCATGGTCGAACAACTTGGTTGTTCCTGGACCAGGTTGTTCTGAACGGGCACCATGACCTTAGATGATGAAGGGGGGCCTGGGTTGTAGTTTTGAAATGGCTTGGTCTAAGTAAGCTGACCTTGTCCTTGATTGTAGTTTTGGAAAGAGGGTCTAGGGGCTTGACCATAATGCTGGTATCCCTGATTTGGTCTATTGCTTTGAGCTTGTTGCCTTTTAAGGGCTACAAGTTCATTTGACATACTCTGCAATAGACTCTTGACTTCATGAAGCTCATTGGATGGAGTGAAAATTGGTTTCTCCATGCTAGGCAGAGGAGCTAATGTGGGAGCAATGGCTTGGAATGGAGAAGGCATTTTTGGGAAAAGTGGCATGTGGGGTCTAGGGGCAATTTTTCTAGCCTGTATTATGTAATTTTTGGCTACTATGGCTATGTCATAGGTAGCAGGCAGCACATGGACTCCCATGGATTGAATCATTACTATAATGTCACCATTTAATGCCTTCAAATAATATAGGAAAGCATAGCTAGCAGTCGGTCTTACCAGGATGGGGATTCTATCCCAAGTCTTCTAAAATTGCATATTGAAATCTTGCATATACTCATGTGGGGCCCTCTTTATGTTCGTTAGCTGCTCAACAAGCAAGAGGTCATCGCTCTTTTTGCCAAAATGGTCTATCAACTGAGTACCCAATTCATTTCAGGAATGGATCAAATTTATAGGCAAGGTCCCGTACTAGTCAAGAGCTTTGCCCTTAAGAGACAATGCCAACGATCTGATTGCAATGTTTTCTTCTGTGACATTATGAATATTATAGAGGTTATAAATATTCCTAATGTTCTCAATGACTATTATGGGCCCCTCTCCATTGAAAGAAGGTACATTTTTTAGGGCAGCTCTTGGGATTGGGTCATAAAGTGGGAGATTCAAGGGGCTTTAACCATGAAAAGCCGCAAAGGGCAATGCCATAGCTAGGATGAGATGTAACTAAGGATCTATTGCGTATGCATCCATTGCAATAGGTCTGGGAGGGTGGTTTTTTGAATAAGGATGGGTATTCCCAAACCTCAATCTTTTTGTTGAGTTCAAAGGCAACTCAACAAAATCAAAAGGAACACCCTTAAAAGTAGACCGTGTGGTGACTTTAGGCATAGAGAGTTAAAACTGGTCTTTGATTGGAAAATTGAAGCTCCTACTAGTGGAGTCACCATATGCTAGAAATCTTTGATTTGCTATAACAAGACCAGCATCAATCTTAAAACCTTTTTGAGTTGTCAAACTGAGTCCTACCCATGGGTGCAATCCACTGTGTCAACAGTTTCTAGCACACCCAGTGGGACTCAGTTTGACAACTTAGAAAGGTTTTAGGATTGATGCTGGTCCTATTACAACAAGTCAAAGATTTCTAGCATTTAGTGACTCCATTGGTAAGAGATTTAGTTTTCCAATCAAAGACTAGTTTTAACTTTCTATGCCTAAAGTCACCACATGGTCTACTTCTAAGGGTGTTCCTTTTGATTTTGTTGAGTTGCCCTTGAACTCAACAAAAAAGACTAAGGTTTGGGAATACCCATCCTTATTCAACAAACCACCCTCTCAGACCTATTGCAAGGGATGCATACACAATAGAGCCATAGTTACATCTCATCCTAGCTATGACATTGCCCTTTACAACTTTTCATGGTCAAAGCCCCTTGAATCTCCCACTTTATGACCCAATCCCAGGAGCTACCCTAAAAAATGTGCCTTCTTTCGATGGAGAGGGGCCCATAATAGTCATCAAGCACATTAGGAATATTTCTAACCTTTGCAATATTCATAATGTCACAGAAGAAAACATCGTAATCAGATTGCTGGCATTGTCTCTTAAGGGCAAAGCTCTTGACTGGTATGGGACCTTGCCTATAAATTTGATTCATTCTTGGAATGAATTGGGTACTTAGTTGATGGACCATTTTGGTGAAAAGAGTGATGACCTCTCACTTGCTAAGTAGCTAATGACCATAAAGAGGGCCCCACACGAGTATATGTAGGATTTCAATACATGGTTTTAGAAGACTTGGGATAGAATCCCCACCTGGTAAGACCGACTACTAGCTATGCTTTCCTATATTATTTGAAGGCATTAAACAGTGACATTTTAGTAATGATACAATCCATGGGAGGGCATGTGCTACCTACTACCTATGACATGGCCATAGCAGCCAAAAATTGCTTAATACAGGCTGGCAAAATTGCCCCTAGACCCCACATGCCACTTTTCCCAGAAATGCCTTCTCCATTCCAAGCCATTGTGCCCACATTAGCTCCTCTACCTAGCATGGAGAAACCAATTTCCACTCCATCCAATGAGCTTCATGAATTCAAGAGTTTATTGTAGAGTATGTCAAATGAACTTGTAGCCCTTAAAAGGCAATAAGCTCAAATCAATAGACTAAATCAGGGATACCAACATTATGGTCAAGCCCCTAGACCCTCTTTCCAAAACTAGAATAAAGGACAAGGTCAGCTTACTTAGACCAGGCCATTTCAAAACTACAACCCAGGCCCCCCTTCATCATCTAAGGTCATGGTGCCTATTTAGAACAACCTAGTCTAGGAATAGCCAAGTTGTTCGACCATGGGTTATGGTCAAGAGTAGGTTGTTTATAAAAATGAGGTGATGAGTTATTGCCAGAATATAGACAATCAGGTAGCCGCTCATTCCCAGGTCTTTGAGGCTCTAATGCAATCCAGCACGAGTAACAATCAGGCCTAACCTGATTCTACCCTCATGAATCATTTTGAAGGGGAATTTTATTCAGTGAATTTTGTGGGTGCTGCAGACAATCAGGCTGACTGTGTTGTAGCCAATACAAGATTCAAGAGAAGAGCAATGGGAGAAGCCTAGGCAACTACCCAAATGATAGTTGCACCTTCTCCCTCACACTCAAATCAAAGAGCCCCAAATTTTAGACCGTCATTTATACCCTCAACCCCTCAGCCTGCACCTTAGGTTGGAATTAGCCCCAAAGAAAGCTTGAAGGGAGGTAGTCCTCAAGTTAATATAGTGGACCAGATGAAGAAGCTACATATGAACATCTCTTTATGGGATTCATTGTCTCTACCAAGATAGAAGGACATACTACAAAGGGAATTACATGAGCTGGATCGACAAACTATCCCAGCAAGGACTGATAATGTCTTGATGATGAATGGGCAACCTTCCACCTTAGGCTAGGTCAAAAAGGAAGAGAAAATTCCCCATTTATATGTGTCCTTGGTCATAGGAGGTTTCTTGGTGCACAACTACATCATTGACAGTGGGGCTAGTACCTTAGTGATGCCCAAGTGCATAGCTGATAAGATGGGACTAAAATATGAAGAAATGAATAAGGGAGTCCTATAGCTAGATGGGACACCTACAAAAATAGTTGGGATATTGAAGGGTTTAAGCTTGACATTACATGCTTGCTCGACCTTCTCAATTCCCCATGATATAGTAGTGGCAGATGTTCCTCCTTATTTCGCAATTTTCTTGTCCAGGGACTTTAAATTAAAGATAGGTGGCTATCTAGCAGTGAATTGGTTCTATCTAGTTTTTAGAACCAAGTATGGGACCAAGGTAAAGATCGAATCTGAGCCACTCTACAAGGACCATCTAAAACCATATTCACTCAAGGCAGTGAACGTCAGCTACACTATTATCGACCCAGAGGAGTCCCAGACAGACCAATCTCCATCCTCTACTCTTGAAGGAGTTGCAGACCTACTCTTGGATGAGTGGGGTAGTGATAACTTCGAGCATGACCCTTACAAGTTCATAGAGGAGGTAGGCCTTGGAGTCTACTACATGCACGAAGAGGGTGCCTTCATACCAAATGTAATGAAGGCAAGCCAAGAAGACCAAGGCCTATGGCAGCTATATTTTGACGATTCCAAAAGTAGGCTAGGAGCTAGTGGTGGAGCGATGTTGGTCTCCCCTTTAAAGGAGTGGTACTTTTCATCTTTCCATTTATATTTTTCTTGTACAAGCAATGTTTTAGAATATGAGTCCCTTATCCATGGTCTAGAATGGGCAAGAAAAAGAGGGATCAAGGAGTTGCAAGTTTTGGGAGATAGTGAGCTGATTGTAAATCAGGTGAAAGGCCAAAATTTGACCAAGAATTCCTTGCTGATGTCCTACAAGCATAGGGTCTGGGACTTGATGGAGGATTTCCTCACTTTTAATATCACCTCCATTCCCAAAGAGCAGAACAAACAAGCAGATAGGCTAGTAGCAATTGGTGCTCAATTTGATGTTTCTAGGGAGATAAGCTGAGACTGTGGTTCATGCTACTTGAAGGTGGTAGTTTGGCCCTCTGTCCCTGACAACATTTCAAACTAGCAAGTTTTTGAAAATGACTAGCAAATAGATTTATTCCTATAGGAAGACGCTGAGTTTGCATCTAAGAACCAGGCAAAGCTGTAAGAATAATATGGCAACTAGATTGTTTAATTAAAGAACAATAATCTCCCAAAAGGTTTGGTCACTCTTGAGAGCATCTTTAATGGAGATGACCAATTGAGAAATGATAAGGCATGCATCACAACTACAGAGGAGAATTACGAAAGGGTTGAGATCTTCAAGGATAAGCTACTTGCACTTGGAAAAGTTTGCATGTTTCAAGAAAGGCAGGCTTTCATTTTGTTGTGTCAGGAGTTTGTCAATTTTTTGCATGGACTTATAGTGATTTGAAGGGAATGTTTTCCTACAAGAAGATGCCATTCAGGCTAGCTAATGTTGGTGCTACCTTTCAACGAGTCATGGACATGGCTTTTTGAGGCCTGATAAACAACAATGTGCTAGTATACCTTGATGATGTGACTGTATTCTCCAGGGAAGCGACCCAACACATGGAACACCTCAGTCAAATTTTTGAAAGGTGTAGGGAGTTTGGCATTTCTCTTAACCCAAAGAAATGCATGTTTGTTGTTCATGAGGGGAAACTCCTTAGCCACATCATATCCAAAGAGGGCTTATCTATTAACCTTGAGAGAGTTCATTCTATCCTAGAGATGTCCCTACCCAGTCACAAGAAAGGCCTCTAAAATTTCTTTGGCAGAATAAACTTCATTCAAAGATTCATTCCCAATTTCATAGAAATAGTCAAGCCACTGAACTCTATGCTAAGGAAGGGTGAGGAGTTCAAGTAGACAACACAAAGGCATGATAGCTTTAAAGCCACCAAGTAGGCCATAACCCAGGCTCCTACTTTGATTAGCCCCAACTTCAATAAAGACTTCAACCTCTACACTTTCAGCAATGAAGAGGTAATCTCTGTAGTGCTTACTCAAGAAAATGTTGATGACCTTGAGCAACCACTTGCATTTTTTAGCCAAGGGTTAGAGGATTTCAAAATTAGATACATGTATGTAGAGAAGAAAGTCTTGGCAATAATGTGGAGCCTGAAGAAATCTAGGCATATGCTGTCCAACATCAGGATTCACCTTATGGTTCCACATCTTAGCATCAAGGATTTCTTGACCAACCGAGACCTAAATGAGAAAAGAGCGAGGTGGATCACCAGGGTAATGGAGTATGACATAGACATCACGATCACCAAGCTAGTGAGGGGAAGGGGCCTATGTGAACACCTTTCTAAGGACTTCAAGCAGAAAGGGGAAGATAGCTTACTAATCCACGATGTAGCTACATCAGAGGAACCAACTATCATAAAGGACTAGACATCAGACCTAAGGCATTTCCTTCTCATTGGTGAGTGCTCGTAGGGTCTTGACAAGACCAGAAGAAGATACTTCAGGCTCCAGTCTCTTCCTTATCTTTTGGTTAATGGAGTATTATTTAGGAAGGATCTCTCTGGGGTCCTAAGATGCATAGAATCGAATTAGGCTGACAAAGTGCTATCTGAATTCCATGATGGACTAGTGGGTGGTCATTTTTCTCCTAGGGCTACTGCAAAAAGGATAATGAGGGCTGGCTATTTCTAGCCCACTCTTTTTAGGGATGTCCATGCCTAGATAAGAAAGTGCCAAAAGTGCACACTTTTTGAGGGGAAGCAATGGTTGGCTGCCATGCCTCTACAACCCATTTAGGTTGAATAGCCATTAATGTAGTGGGGCCTAGACTTCATAAGGATGATTAATCCTCCCTCCAGTGCTGGACACAAGTGGGTTCTAACTACCATAGACTATTTCACAAGGTGGGTAAAGGCTATTGCTCTAAAGGAGGCAAATGAAAGTGTGGTCTTGGAGTTTTATGAGGACTTGGTCACAAGGTTCAGGGTTCCAGCAACCATAATATCAAATAATGCATTGGCTTTTTTGGGAACCAAAACAAGTGAATGGGTGTTGAGGTATGGTATATATCTCAACACTTCATCTAATTATTACCCATAGGGGAATGGGCTGGTTAAGTCCACCAATAAAAACTTGATCAAGATCATCAAGAGGACCATGGACAAAAATCAGAGGACTTGGCATGCCAAGCTGAAAATAGCTCTGTGGGCTGATCGAATCACCCCGAAGAGAGCAATTGGTAACTCACCATACACACTCGTCTATGGAAGGGAAGCTAGGCTCCCCATTTCACTCGAGTTGCCAACCTTGGATCTTGCCCACCAGCTATATTTAGAGGAAGGAACCAGCATGGAGGTTAGATTATGTGAGCTGATGGAACTACAAGAGGCAAGGGACCAGGCCATGGCTTCCATGACTAGCCGTCAACAACAAGTAAAGAGACATTTCGACAAGAAATCTTCACCAAAAGATTTCTTTGAAGGAGATATTGTATTGAAATGGGATGAGGATCGAGCTATATTTGGAAGTGTATAAATAAAAGAAATTACTTATAGTGTGCATTTCACAGCACCTTGGTGAATCTCTATTTTATGTATTTTCCATTAGAGCCTCCCTACCAAGTTTCTTGCAGCCTAGTCCTTCTCCCAAGTTTGAAGTGTATGTATGTGTTTGTCTAATTTAAGTGTGAATGTGAGAAGGTCAACTTTATTTTGGTGCATCACCTCTTTAGAGTAGTTTGTTTTCCTATAATCTTTCTCCCTTTTCATTCCCCCCATTGTGTGTGTGTGTGTGTGTGTGTGTGTGTGTGTGTGTGTGTGTGTGTGTGTGTGTGTGTGTGTGTGTGTGTGTGTGTGTGTGTGTGTGTGTGTGTTTGCACTTACTAGAATGAACATAATGCTTAAAAGGGAGTTTGCCCTTATCTAGAGACTCTCCCCTCAAGCTTCACCAGTCCCATAGGTGAGAGGGGAGTTTCCATTGTTGCGTGTGGAAGGCAGGAGCTCAGCCTCCTACCCACGGATGCAATCCATTGTGTCAACACAAATTTAAGCATATATAGAAGATTAGGGATGAATCAAAATTTTTGATATGGTCATTTTAGCATGTGAAATATCTCAAATGGAGTTATGAGTCAAAAATAATGGCCTCCAGAAGGTTGGCCTATTTTTTCTGCATCATTAGGGATTATCTAGACCATTTTTTATTAGTTTTCCTAGATGATAACCTCACTTATTCCAAGAATGAGTAAGAACATCTAGAGCATATAAATTTGGTTTTCTATCATTTGTGGAAGCATAAATTATATGGTAAGTTATCTAAGTGTGTGTTTTTTAATAGGAAGGTCCAATACTTTTGGCACATTATCTCTACAGATAGAATTTAAGTTGATTCGGTGAAGATAAGAGCCATAATAGAGTGTCCATCACCTAAAAATGTGTAGGAAGTGAGAATTTTTATGGGATTTATAGGTTATTATAGGAAATTTATTCTAAATTTCTTGAAAATAGCTAACCCAATTACCTATATTTAATGGAAGAATCAAAGTTTTGTCTAGTCAAACAAGTGCAAAAAAAGCCTTTCAAGAGTTAAAAAAGAGGATTACTTTATCACTTGTGATAAGATCTCCCAATCATAATGGTCAATTATCAGTGTTTACAAATGCATTTATGGATAGTCTTGGAATATTTATTATGCAAAATGGTGTAGTTTTAGTGTATGAATCTAGGAAGCTAAAGCCACATGAGGTAAATTATGCCCCACGTGATCTAGAACTTATTATAATAGTGCATGTCTTCCAATTTTGGAGGCATTATCTATTGTGAAATCCATTTGAGCTTGAGACTAATAATTTGGGGCTTAAATATATCTTCACCCAACTGATCCTGATTGCTCATCAGTGATGATGGCTAGAGTTCTTATCTGACTATGATTTTTATATTAGCTATAGTAAGGGTAATTAAAATAGAGTTTCAAATACCTTTAACCATATAAGGTACATAGAAACTTTAGACACTATCCAAATTAATTTATATAATCAATTAATTAAATTATCTCTTGGAGATGAATTTAATGATCAAATTAAGAAAGCTTTACCCAAGAATGCTCAAAATGCTAGGTTTAGAAGATTCAAATTGGAGAATGATGGTCTTTTGAGGTATAATGGTAGATTTTATATACCTAATAGAGAGAATTTGAGAATCACAATGCTAAAGGAATTGCATAATGCCCCTTATTTAGGTCACCTTGGAGTGACTAAGCTCATGACTGAGCTAAGACCTCTTTGTTTATGGAAGGGAATTAAAAAATATGTAGTGGAGTTTGTGTCTCAATGTTTAGAGGTTAGTGTGTTGAGGATAAATATATGCATCTAATAGGATTTTTATATCCTCATGATATACCAAAATTTACGTGGATGGTAATTAGTAAGGACCTTATACAAGGTTTGCCATTATCCCATAATTAGCATGGCTATTAGTGGTTTTCAAAATAACCATGGTAGCTCACTTCATACTAAGTAATCATATGGATGATGTACCTATGATTGCAAATATATTCATGAAATAGGTGTATCAGTTACATGGGTTTCTAAAGAGGATCATTTTTTATTAAGATTTGAGAATGACGTCTAGGTTTTAATTGACTCTAAATTCATATTTGGGTACATAATTAGATTTTAGTACTACATATCATCTGAAAATGGATGGAAAAATAAAGATGGTGAATGAAGTTCTAAAATATCTTGTTCAAATGTATTGCATGGATCAACAATACAAGTGGGAGGAATACCTTCCACTAATAGAATTTATTTATAACAACTCTTACCAATCAACATTAAAGATGGCTCCATTTAATATTTATATAGAAGGAGGTGTCAAACACCAATCAATTGGGACAAGCTTGAATACATGGTAGCTTATGGTCCTAAAATTCTTGTGTAAATGGAAAAACAATTTAGATTAATAAGGCAAAGTTTGGCTTAGGTCAATGATACATAGAAAAGTTATATTGGTATGAAAAATAAATTAAGATAGTTTTTTGTTGGTGATAAAGTGTTTTTTTAGGTAAAGCCTCAAAAAATCTCAATTAAGTTTGTTAAATCAATGAAGCAATGATTGAGATATGTGGGAACCTTTGAGGTCTTGGAATCAATCAATCTTATAGTGTATAGACTTGAGTTGCCACTAGATCTAACTCTCTTGCATAATGTTTTCCATGTATCCTATATTGTAAGTATTTTATTGATACTTATCATGTATTGGATTAGAATTCTTTTATTTTTATATATCTTAGGGTGGTCATAGTAGAACTAATCAGAATAATTGACACTCACAAACTTAGTTTGTGTAATAGAGAGGTGTCATAGTGCAAGGTCTAGTGGGACTAATATTCTTATGATAGTGCAACTTGGAATGATCATGATGAGTTCTATATTATATTTCCATTAGCATTTAATAATGATATTTGATTTTATTCTATATACTATCTAATTTTAGAACTATCATTTGAAATAAGTGTCATTGAGAAGATGACTAGTTTGAGGGGGAAGGATGTTACATCCTGATTTCCTTACTAAAGTTGATTATATTTTTAAACTGATATTAATGTGGTTAATGATGGTTATTTTATTATTGTATTATTTTTTTTAAATTTAAGCTAATTTATAGATAGACACATAATGATTATTACATGACTCATTACTTATTAGTTAGTTGTACATAAGTTTCATATGTATATCGATCATGCTTATTTAGTACTATTATGTTTTAGTAGCATTTTATTGGTTATTATTGATATGGGATAACTAAAATTTGTGTTTATTAAGGTGGATTCAGGATATATTCCACTCTCTAGAAAAATATGGAGGGAGAGTATCATCAGAGAGGTTGTGGTAGATGACTATGTTAGGGGTAGAGAGATCTGATGTGTAACCCTGCACACAACACATAGTACAATTAAAATTCATGTTTCTTATGATTTGATGGTTATATGTTTACTATAATCTTAGTTTAATTTATTTGTTTCATGATTGATAATACTTATTGGTTTTCATCCATGATTAGATGTTAATATTAACATGTTTGTTATGTGAGTGTTCTTTATGACTGTGATGTTTTATGTTATTATGGAATATTATAGTTATTATTGTCTCTTAGATGTTTTTGATGTGTGTCTTATTGAATACATTATTTAATTTTCCATATCAAACTCCTTATTCTATCGAGTACCTATAAACAATCAACAAAAAAACTTATTATCAATAAAAGGGCTATGATTGGCGAGGATATAGATTACCATTTGTAGTTTATTAAATGAAGTTAATTACCTAAACATTAAAAACCTAAGCCATAATTGAATTGGTATTTAGGCATATCCATGGCGATATTTTTTGTAACATAAAAATGGTTTTAAATTAAAAATAAACATTTGAATTATTTAATGTCATCATTTTAATATGATTTGAATTACGCCAATGAGATGTAGAAGGATTGGTGAAGTGGTTTGGTTGTGTCCAGCCACACCCAAGTTCAAATCTCATAGGGAATTTATAGGCTAGATGTGGTTTTTTACTCTATGGTTTCAAATGTGATCAAGTTTTAACTATTTATAATGGTTCAATAGTTATCTTAGGGACTGGGCTCCCAGTTTGTGCCCCTGAACTAGTTGTAGCTTTAGTCAAAAGCTAATACCAAGGAAAAAACTATGATTTGAATTATTAATTAATTATTGCATTGTTTTGATGTTTTGTTGTCAACCCTAAATTTGGGTCAAGCTATCATTATGTTTTGTGGATGATTCAAACCATGCATAATGGGAACTAGGGTTTGAATGTGGAAATCTTGTTGAGGTTTCATGATAGACTATGTTGTTTTTATTTAGATGATGTAAATGTCAACCATGTTGAGAAATCCTAATGTTTATGGAGAGTCTTTTTTGATATTTAAATTATGGAGGAGGGATTTCCATAAAAATAAGGGTTTCTAGTGGCATGTAGAAAACAGAGGATATGATAAATTATGCATGGGTTTTCAAGAGGAAGGATAGTGGTCATCAACATAAAATAATAGAGGAAAATAGGAATGTTTTTAGCAAAGGTAAAGTGGATAGTCTTCACTTAAGACATATTATTGAATTAGGGTTTTATTTCTTGATTACCTTACATAGCTATGTTGTTGTTAATGTTGAATGTTTTAAAATAATTATTAAAATGTTATACTAGATTGTTTATACAATAATGGAATCTAGGATTCAACCTTATGAAAGGAGAAATCTATCCAGAGAATTAGTCATTGATTCAATTTTTTTATGGCATGAACATAGATATTTTGGTTAATGAAACTAAACATGGATATAGTTCTTATTTGGATTTACTCAGTTTTGTTTGTTTATTTTGTAAACCTTGGTTAAAAGCTTGGTCGTAGGACTCTAGTAAATTTTTTTAGTTCTCTATTTTGACCACAAGAGTATATGATAGTAAAAAAGGGGACAAGGGTTTCATGTTAAAATTAAACTAATTATAAATGGGTATTAGTTTTTGGGGGTTATTGAGATTGTAGAAGCATTTTTAACATTTTGTAGGTTCTTACCTTATCTTAGTCGTTTATGATAGTATTAGTAAATTGTTTGTCTTAAAGTTTTAAATAAGACAACATGGATGTATAATATATGGAGTTGATTTCATGTTGGAGAAACAAATTTGACCTTGAAATTTTTTAATATGGTTGTGTAATAATTATTTTGGTAGGCAGTAGGTGTAATAACACCACAATGCCAAATATATATTCATGGACTTAAGTGTACCATATGGTACATTTCAGGGTAGTCACATTGAATGAATCTATGCCTTAATGTATTTTTGTTTTGTCCATTATTCATTAGGAGTATAAGTGTTTTTTTGGTGCATACTTTTGGTAATGTTATGCTTTTAGCTTGCTAGAAGAATAATTATTGGGGTAGATTCTTACATCCAATTAAATCTTCTACCATTATCATTTTTCATATATGAATTTATGCTTCGTTAAAATTATCTTGGATGTTCATATAATTTATGTGGAAAATAACCATGTGATTAATGGATTTTAATACTATCATAAGCATATAATTAAGGTACAATATTTTATTATTGTAGGTTGAGATGAATAATATTTATATGAATTATTTTTGCAAATCTGAGTATGACCTTTGTACTCTATTTTGAATATTTATAAAATTAATATTTTATTAGGATAATAATTCACTAGATAAACCTTATATATATATATAATTAATGAATTATACATATAGACATATATACATATGACCATTTATATGTAGTTTGTCATTAGGAATTACATGGCTGAGATATTTATTATCTATATCTATAAATGGAATTATGAGGTATATATTTTTATATGTTTGTAACCTAGTAATGATAAGGGGATAAAACAACAGTGTTTAATTACCCTTGGTTTTATTCATTTATTCATATGATCATAATATTTAGGATGGTAGAGAGATCCTAGTATTAATATAGATGTTTGTGTAAAGTAAACTAATGCATTTATATGTGATCTGTGATGTATTTTATTAAAATGAAATGTAGTTATAAGAATCATAAATGTTGAATAGTAGGTAGATGATGTTGAGTATAAATTAGTTGTGCAAATGGAATTTGTATGAAAACTTGGAATATTATGTAGATTCCTAATTTTGTTTACTTCCATTATAATTCATGTAAGGGTATTTATACATGAAATTTTTAGTAATTTTGACTATCTTAAATATTGCTTGATAAGTAAATTTATAAGAGTAGAGCCTTATTTTATTAATGGATGTTAGGTTTCATTAAAATTTATGAAATATAAATAGTGGGTTATTATTTTACTATTATTATGAAACATATGATAAATTTTATGAGTGATTTAGTTGTACTTATATGTTATGGTATTAGTATGGAAAACTATATTGAAATCCATTGATTCTTGTATATCAATTATATAATAAATTTTAGTATTAATGACATTAATAAATTAGAATAGGTGAAAAATATTTCACGTGTTTATTTAGTGTCACTAATACATAGATTTAAAGTAATACGATTAAGTTGTGTGTGTGAATATGAATGATCTGAGTGATCTTTTAAATAAATAAAATTTTTGGCCAAAGTAATATTTTTATTTAAACATTATCATTTCAACTATTCGATTTAGTATGCATGTATGCATGATATCATGTTAAAATAGAATTCTTTAAGATATGTTACATGTGATGGTTACTTTACAACACATAGAATCTAATTGGCTTATTGATACCTACACCATTATCATCTACTCATATTTGAAGGAAGGATCATTTCATAGTTGGGTGATTGTGTAAGGGATCTATGGTCTATGGTTGGTGTGTAAAAGTGCTCATGATGCTCTCCCTCCCCTCTAACAATAAATCAATATAGACTTTTACTCATGGTTACTTATTAGATATTGGCAAGTTCATGGATACTCATATGTTCTATGGAACATTGTATAAATTTATATTGATATTCAGATATATAGAATTGTATAATTGTACTATTATTACATTTTATCATTTATTAGTTATCTAATCTTATTGTATAAATTTTGGTGTAAAATTTTAGTTGTTGGCTAAGATTGTATTCTACATATTTATGATATGTAATGATTTGGTTATAGAATTCAAATTACTATTATTATTTGATCATTAACTAATTGAATGAAATAAAATATATGAATTACTCAGATGAATTTAGTTTAAAATCAACTTAACTCTATTTGATAAAAATTTGATTTGAGTTAGTGAGGTACATAAAAAAATTACCTAATTTTGGTTAAACCCAGTAGGGTTCTAACTAATGTAGAAAAAATTAGGCCAACCTTTTGGAGGCAATAAATTTTGACTCGTAACTCCATTTGAGCTCTTCCATGCACCAAAATAACCATATCAAAAAGTTAGATTCTTACCTAAGTTTCTTTATCCACTTAGATTTGATTTCAATATTTTTTAGAGGCCAAACGTGATCATCTGATGGTCTGAAATTAATGTTTAATGATTTTTTCAGGAATTTTTTATTTTTATAAATTGTATATTTTTAGAACCAAAAGTCAAATTTAGTTGAATTTTGTTCCATAGGATAATTTTAGTATTTAGGTTATTTCAGGAAATTTGTAGATCCACATGCACTTTCATGTAAAACTTATTATAAATATCGACCACTAAAAAGACATTTTTTTAGATTTTAGTTTTTTTTTAAATTTTTCATATAGACTCTAATGTCTGAGTTTAGGATTATTTAAGCATGGTTTAGGTTTTTAATTATTTCAAGAAATAAATATGAATACATTCTAAGTATTGTTGAATATTTTGGTCTATTGGTAATTTTCTTGTTCTTGTTAATTTTTGGGTTCATTATCTGGTATCAGAGTAAGTTTGAATCTTAGAGGAGTAAATAATGGTGAGAGGATGAGGAGGTAATGGTACATATGAATTGGAATATGTAAGAGATACAAAGGAAAGTTTAAAAATTAATAGAGATTATCACCAATCAAGGAAGAAGACAAGGTGGTGATAAGGAAGACACAAATCATGATGAAGAAGTTTAACAAGAAGAAGAATAGCAAGAGTAGCCACCATCAATGGAAGAGAGGATGGTTCAAGATTTAGAAATAATAAATGAAGGGATCAAAGTTGATGGTATAAATTATGGAAGTAGTTTAAAACCATAGAAATTGATAGATTGGAGAATAGCATGGAGAAGTTCTTTGAGTGGAAGACTATGAGAGAAGATAAGAAGGTAAAGTTTACATGCACAAAATTGAAAGTCCATGCAATGATTTGGTGGGATCACTTGCAGAAAGAGAGATAGAAAAAAGGTAAAGAAAAGATTAATTCATGGAAAAATATGGAGAAGTTGAGGGAAAAATTTATTCTTATTGATTATGCACAAACCTTATACAAAGATTTCAGAATTTAAGGCAAAAAGATCACAATATATAAGAGTATACCGATAAATTTTACAATATTTTCATACGAGTGGAGCATGATGAAATAAAAGAGAAGATGGATATAATGTATGTAAATGATTTGAAATTTTCTATTCAAGAAAAAAATAGAATGCATATAATACTTAACATGAAGGAGGCTTATCAATTAGCTTTGAAGGTAGAATAAAAACAAAATAGATAGAATTTTAGAAGGACATATATTAGTCTAAGAAGAGGTGGATCCCCTCCAATAAGGGGATGAGGTGGGTTTAATACCACCAGAGGTGGATTTAATGCCAATAAAAGTATATCATCATGTGGTGCATAAAGGCAAGATGATAATAGGCAAGGGTTTCAATACCAACAAATAGGAAGAGGATTTTAGAGAGGATGAGGTTATGGTGGTGCTATATGATGGTTTCTAAATCAACATAGATATTATGTTTTTTATATATATGGAGAAGAAGGGCACAAAGAATTTGAGTGTCCAAACTATCAAGATCAAGAAAGGAGGCAAGAAGATTGCCCAAGAGTAAATCTAGTTGAGGTTGAAATAGAAGAGAAAAATACTAAAGTTACACCAGTTGATGTTGGAGAGAATCTCATGATGACAAGAACCATGATTAATCCAAGGAAAGATCAAGTGCAGAATAAATAAGGTGGTGATACATGGCTATGATCAAATATTTTTTGAACAAGATTTACTTCGAGTGGAAAGGTATGCAAAGTAATTATAGATGGTGGTAGTTGTGAAAATATGGTTTATAAAGAAATGATTGAGAAACTATATCTACAATGTGAAAACCATCCTACTCCTTATCAAATTTTATGGTTTAAGAAAGGGAATGAAGTTACACTAGATAAAAGGTGTTTAATCAAGTTTTCTATAGGAAAGAGTTATAATGATGAAATATGGTGTGATGTTATTTCAATGGATGCATGTCATGTGTTATTAGGGAGACCATGGTAATTTGACAAGAAAGTATTTCATGATGGATCATAGAACACAATTTTTTTGAAAAGGTGGTACAAAGGTAGTTTTATTACCTCTTAAAGAGGAAGAGAACATAAAAACCATGCTCTGTACTAAATAATTTATCCAAGATATGAACGTAGCAGGCTGTTGTTTTGCACTAGTAGCAAAGACTAAAGAAAAAAATGGTGCCAATACCAATAGAAGTAGCAAGAGTGTTGAAAGAATATGCAGATGTTATGCTTGATGAGTTACTAGATGGTTTAACATTAAAGAGAGATATTTAACATCACATTTATTTTATTCTAGGATTAGCTCTACCCAATCAAGAAACTTATAGGATGATTCCAACAGAACATGCAAAATTAAATAAATAGGTTATTGAATTGCTAAGGAAGAAAGTGATAAGGGAGAGTATGAGTCCAAGTACAACACCATAATTGCTAACTCTAAAGAAATATGGAAGATAGAGAATGTGTGTGGATAGTAGAGAAATTAATAAAATTACAATAAAGTATAGGTTTCTTATACCTCATTTAGATGATATGATGGATGTGATTACAAGATAAAAATATTTTACCAAGATTTATCTAAGGAGTGGCTATTATTAGATTTGAATTCATGAAGGAGATGAGTGGAAAATTGCATTCAAGACTAGGGATGGCTTATATGAGTGGATGGTGATGCCATTCAGATTATCTAATGCACTTAGCACATTTATGAGGGTGATGAATATAGTACTATCAGAATATATTGGTAAGTTTATGGTTATTTATTTTGATGATATTTTGATATTTAGTAAGACTAAATAAGAAAATTTACAACATTTGAGAATGGTAATGGATTTGTTAAGAAAGGAGAAGTGTGTAAATTTGAAGAAGTGCATGTTTATGTGGAATAGTTTGGTATTTTTGGGATTTGTAGTTTCAACAGATGGTGTGAAAATGGATGAAGAATAAATAAAGGCAATTTTTGAGTTGCCTGTTCCAAAAAACATTATAGAGGTAAGAATTTTTCATGGTTTAGTGATTTTTTATAGAAAGTTTATTAAAAAAATTAGTAGTATTGTGGCACCAATAAAAAATTGTATGAGGGAAAGAATTTACATGGACTAGAGTAGACACACAAAGTTTTGAAAATTTGAAGAATAAAATTATAAAAAGACTAATTTTAGCATTACTAAATTTTAACAAAGTGTTTGAGGTTAATTGTGATGCTTCATTTGTGGGAATCGATGTTGTATTGAGTCAAGAAGGAAAGCTAATAGTATATTTCAATGAAAAATTGAATAAGGTAAGGACAAAGTATTTTAATTTTGATGTTGAACTTTATGTAATTGTAAAAGCATTAAGACATTAGAGGCATTACCTAGTGCCTAAGTAGTTAATCCTATTTATAGATCATGAGGCTTTAAAGTATGTGAATACATTAAAAAAATTGAATAGTAGACATGTAATGTGGGTTTCTTTCTTGTAAGGGTATAATTTTGTGTTGAAACATAAATCAAGAAAATAGAATCAGGTAGCTGATGCATTGATCAGGAGGGTAGCATTATTAACTACTATGGTGAGTGAAGTAGTTAGATTCAAAGCTATTAAATAATTATATGATATTGATCCATATTTTGAAAAGATAGTTGAGGAATGCATAAATCCATTAATAGGTAGGAAAGATGTTATTCATGATGAGTATCTTATATAATAAGGTTATCTCTTTAAATGGAAACAATATGCATTCTAGTTAGGTCTCTATGAGATAATATAATAAGATAATTACATAGTGGCGGTTTGGCTAGACATTTTGGTAAGACAGAGACAATAGCTTTGGTGGAGGAAAAGTATTTTTGGCTGAAGATAAGAGAGATGTGACAAGTTATGTTTCAAGGTATGGAATATGTCAAGTGGCTAAATGACATGCATAAAATACTGGACTATACATGCCATTACCAGTTTTAAGAGGACCATGGATAGATTTGAGTATGGACTTTATGTTGGGATTTCGAAACACACAGAGAGGTAATGATTAAATTTTTATTGTAGATAGATTTTATAAAATGATTAATTTCATTGCATGTAAGAAAACCAATGATTCCACTAGAGTTACATAATTATTTTTTATGAATATTGTGAGATTGCATGGTGTTCCAAAAACAATTACTTTAGATAGGGACACAAAATTTCTAATTCATTTTTAGAGAATTTTGTGGAAGAAGATGGGTACCTGGATAAAATTCATTAGTGCATATCACCCACAAATATATGGATAGATATAAGTTGTGAATAGGATCTTGGAAAATATATTGAGATGCATAGTGGGAGAGAAGCCAAAGCAATGGGACTTGGCTTTACCACAAACTAAGTTTGCATATAATAGTCTAGTGAAAAGATCAATAGGAAATTCACCTTTTAAAATTATTTATGAGAGAAATCCTATGGGTATTTTAGATTTGGTACAATTTCTAATTGCAAATCAAATTAGTGATGATGTAGAAGTGTTTGTAGAGCATATGTAGTAGTTGCAAGGAGTAAGAAGAAATTTGCAGAAAAGTAATGAGAAATATAAAGCAATCATAGATGTCAGAAGAAGATCCAAGGTATTTAAATAAGGAGAGTTGGTAATTATTTACTTTAGGAAAGAAACATTTCCAAAAGGCACATACAATAAACTAAAGTACAAGAAAATTGGGCCATGTAAAATTGTGAAAATCAATGATAATGCATATGAGGTGAATTTACCATAGAATTTTGATATACCTCAAGTATTTAATATTTTAGATTTATATGAATTTTATGGAGAATATGGTGAATATGGTGAAGATGAAGAATTAAATTCAGAGCAACAAGTTCTAAAGAAGAAGAAAGAAAAAATAGTGTAGATTTTGGATATGAAGATAGTGAGCACAAGGCAAGGGAATTATAATAGGTATTTGATGCAGTGGGAAGGATTGCATCAAGAAGACAACACTTATATTATAGAATGAAATCTAAATAATATTGACAAGGAAAAATGGTAGCATTACAATAATGGCAACTTGTAGGAGCTGAGTTATTTTCAACTAGAGGAGAATGATGTAGAAAAAATAGGCTAACCTTCCAGAGGCCATAAATTTTGAATTGTAACTTCATTTGAGATCTTCCACATGCCAAAATGATTATATCAAAAATTTCAATTCTGACCTAAGCTACTCTATTTTCTTAGATTTGATTTTAATATTTTTCAGAGGATAAACGTGATCATTTGAGAGTCCAAAATTAACGTTTAATAATTTTTTCAAGACTTTTTTATTTTTAGAAATTATATATTTTTAGAACTAGAATTGAAATTTAGTTGAATTTCATTTCATAGGATAATTTTAGTATTTAGGTTATTTCAAGAAATTTTTAGAGCCTCACATGCTTGGATGCAAAAATTACTATAAATAGTGAATGCTAAAAATAGATATTTTTTTTAGATTTTAGTTTTTTTAAAATTTTGTATATAGACTCTAATTTATGAGTTTAGGCTTATTTAAGCATGGTTTGGGTTTGTAATTATTTCAAGCAATCAATATGAATCACTTCTGAGTATTGTTTGAAGATCTTGGCCTATTGGTAATTTTTTTGTTCTTGTTAGTTTTCGAGTTAATTACTGACATTATTTCTCCTTCCATAGGGTCGAATCCCTGATTCTATTTAGTATAAACAATTTAGTATAACATTTTAATAACCATTATAGAACATTCAACATTGACCCAACATTAACATTAACATATCTATATAGGGTAATCAAAAAACAAAACCCTACCTTGATAATATGCCTCAGGTGAAGACTATCCACTTTGCCTTTGCCAGAACCATTCCTTTTTTCCTTTATTATTTTATGTTGATAACTGATATCTTTCCTCTTAAAAACACACACATATTTTATCATATCCTTTACCATCTTCATGCCACTATAAACCTCTCTTTTCATGGTAAACCCTCCTCCATAATTTAAATCTCAATAAAGACTCACCATAAACACTAGAATTTCCTAGCATGGTTAACATCTATATTGTCAAAACAAAAACAACATATTCCATCATGCAACCTCAAAAATATTTCCACAGTCAAACCTTAGTTCCCACTATGCATGGTTTAACTCATCCATAAAACATAATGATAGATTTCCCCAAATCTAGGGTTGACAACCAAATGCCAAAACAATGTAATAATTAATTAATAATTTGAATCATATTAAAACAATGACATTAAACATTTCAAATGTTTATGTTTATGTTTAATTTAACCCATTTTTGGTGTTAAAAATAATATCACCATGGATACCCCTAAATCCCAATTCAACTATGACTTAGGTTTTTAATGTTTAAATAATTAACTTCATTTAATAAACTACAAATAGTAACCTATATCCTTGCTAATCATAACCCTTTTATTGACAATAAGATTTTCTATTGATTGTTTATAGGTACTTGACATAGTAAGGATTTTGCTATGGAAAATTCAATAAGCCACACAACAAATTCATTTAGGAGACAATTTTAACTATAATATTCTACAACAACATAAAACATCATAGTCATAAAGAACACTCATAAAAAAACATGTTAATATTAGCATATAATCATGGATCAAAACCATTTAGAATTATCAATCATGAAACAACTAAATTCAATTGAGATTAGAGAAAACATGTAACCATCAACTCATAAGCAACATGCATTTTAACTATATTATGTGGTGTGTATAGGGTTCCATGTCAAATCTCTCTACCCTCAACATAGTCATCTATTGTACCCTCTCTAATTATACTCTCCCTTCATATCTATGTGGAGAGTGGACTATCTCCTACATCCACCTCAACAAACACAAATAATTATTAGCCTATATAAATATTAACCAATAAAATGATGCTAAAACACAATATTACTAAATTAGCATGATCAATATACATATGAAAATTATGTACAACTAACCAGTAAATAATGAGGTATGTAATAATCATTATATGTTTGTCCATACATTGGCATAAATGAAAACTATTTGTTATAATAGTAAATTAACCATCATTAACCACATTAATATTAATTTAAAGAGCTAATCAAGTTTAGTGAGGAAATCATGACATAACAATGTGGCCCAAAAACCCCATAAATGTGGGATGGGCCATTCGACCCATAAATGACATTTCAAAAAAATTATTACATTTTAATAGTATATTTTCATCTTGCTTGGTTTTTTCTTTCTTACGTTATTATTTCTTAAGCTGTATGAACCTTTGCTCCAACCTAATATTTTTCCTCAATAAAATTGAAACAAGATTTAGACTAATAATAATGGTATTCAAAAATCAAATAATACTCTCAAAGACTCTTTCAATCTCATTCAAATATTTAACACATACTAAATTTCATTTATCAAACCAAAAATTGATAGCAACATCTCACATGGTTCATGAAACATCTCACATGGTTCATGAAACATCTCACATAGTTCATGAAATAAAGTCATTGACTGATCATTGTAAGTATTTTAATCAAACAATTATTATATATCTAAAAATAACTTTCATCACTATGTTTTCATATGTAAATTCTGAGATAAAGACCACATTTAATCTAAAATAAATAAAATGTATCAAATGAATGAATAACACTGAAAATATTCATACTAAAATTATTTACCAAATTACTATTGAAGTTTTTATTTTTATAAATGTAAGCTTATTTTATATATTGGATGGATAAAGTATAAATTCTCAACACATAAATCCATGTGTAATTATTTAAAACATATAATCTTTCTATATATTATAAATATCAAATTTTTCTAAGTACTTTTAACAAGCATATAATTCTTTCAAAACTTTTATAGTTTACTATTTAAAAAAAATATATTCATAAATATATATAGGAAAAAAATATCAATATAGCTTATAAATAGTTAGAATTAAATGTCCCAACATTTTAACATTCATAAATTAAAAGAGATGAAGTCTTGGAAATAACTATAATTTTAACATTATTTTACAGGATTAAAAAAACAAAGCACATAAATGGAAATATCTTTATGATCACAAAATAAACATTTTTTGTCAATATAAATAGACAACCCAAAATAGATATAATAAAAACTTAGAACATAATCTTAAGGTTTATAAAAACTTAAATCAATAAAACAATATTTACAATTTAAACAATTAAGAAAATATATCCTATTTCCCATCCAACATTATCAAGATCAAAATTAGTACATGTAAATAAAAAAAAGTTTCTAAATATCCTTGTTCAAGAAGGCATAAACTTAGATTTTGGTATCATGCATTTTCATAAAAATAAAACAAAACTAAGTAAGTTTTAAAATATTCCCAAAGATCAAAAAATATAAACATAGATGAGATTTAAGATGAGATACAATATTTTTCCATCAATATTCGGAAGAAAATTCTTTTAAAAAATTATATTTCAATATTATAAAAAATTAAAAAGTTCATGTCATCAAAATTTTAAAATTTATATATTTAAATAAATATAAGTCATTATAAATATATTGTAGAATTAACCTTTCAAGAGGTCACCACTTCAAAAATGATAGCCTTTTCACTCTTCAAAGAGTTGATTGTTATATTCAAATGAATATAAACTCTTTTATTATCAAACCATACACAAAAAGTCTTGAAAATTAAAATAATACTAATTATCAAAATAAAATAAAAAATAATTCATTTTAAATTATACCCAAGAAGTCTTGACACTAGTTTTTCAAAAATGAAGTGATATAAGTTTGATAAGACATTTTATCTTTCAAACCAAAAAAATAAAAATACATCTTTCAAAACAAAAAAATAAAAATAAAAGATATTTATATGAAACAAACATTAAATTCAAGGAATTGGTTTAATTTTGTATTTAAAAAAAATATAACCTAGAATATATTTAAAATACCATTATATTTTATATTTAAAAAAATAAATCCATAAAATATATTTCTTTGAAAGATTAAATTATTCATTTTTAGACCATCATCATATGATTGAATTTCATCCTTATTAAGAAATAAAATTCCATTTTATTAAAAAAATTACAAATATAACTATAAAAACATATTTTTATACCTCTAATTCTTTAATGACACATAAACAAAAAGACAGACCTTTAGACATCTAAAAAATCCTTCCAAAACTTTTCCATGTTGTAATATCAACAATTAATAACACAAGCAAACAAATTTTTAAATAAAATGATCATTTAATTTGTTGATACATTTATGAATCTCAAGGAAAAATTTACATTTAATGTAAAATCATAAGAAAATTTGGTGGAGGATTATTCAATTAATGCAAGGCATGTCCTTTGTGTTTAAATCATCAAAAAGTGAAAAAATAATAATGCCACCTTTTCAACAAACTTTGAACTATTACCAATTTGAAAAAATAACATGTAAAGGTTTCATCATCACTTTTATTATATAAAAAATAATTAATCATTCAAATTTTATACATAATTTTTTATGGATTCAACTTAACTTATTGATCTTCTTATTACCCTCATCTATGTATTATTCAAAAATTTAGTTCTCTATTAATATTAAAGTGTATCTAACGTGTATATAGTATTCTATCAAAATATTGACATTTAAAAACATAATAACTTACATTTATATTCTAAAATAATTAAATATTTAACTAAATAATTAAGAAGATTATTATAAAATATTTTTCACATATATTAGAAAAATATTCTAAGAAATTATTGTAAAAAGTAAATATATGCAAGAGATCTACTAATTTTATTCACTTTGAAATTAGATATAACATTACTCTACAATATCATTTGTATAAAAATTATTGATCTTTGATCTTCTAAAATTTATATAATATTAAATAAAGTTCAAAACCAAGACAAAAATAAAATATAAATCCTAACTTAACATAAAAATAACCATGAAAAGTTTACCCGTCAGTGTAAACAATGTTATTCAATGAAGGAGATCAAAATAAAAGATCATTTTTTTAAAATTAAATGTTAAAGAGGATATGAAATTTTTTAATAAAAGACTCATCTCCAAAATATGTCACAAGTTAAAGAGGACATCTATACCAGTAAGAGTGAGAATAATAAATTGTCATCAATTAGGTTTTTTAGACCATCCTGATTTACATTAAATAACAGGGTAAAAATTAGGATTTCAAGTATTATGCCTAAAATTTAAGCACTAAGATATCATTATAGGTATAAGAAAAATATTTTTGAGACTGAAATTATACTATATAATGCTAAAATTTAGAGGATATGTGAAATAAAACAAATAATTCTTAATGATTCCTATTGTTTTCTTTTGAGTGTAGGGATAACTACTTAAAATTTCTAAATTAAGGCCCATGGTTGATGGGTAAAGCATACCTCATTTTAAAACATTGGAAACTCAATTGGTCTTCATTCGATTTTAGGATAGATTGAATTCTTATGTGGTCGAAACTCCCTGATCTCCCTTTTTAGTTTTTGGATGAGAGAATTTTCAGAATCATTACTGAAACTTTTGGCATGTTGGTGACCATCAAATCTTCCACTCAATTATGTAAAATAATGACTTGGGATACATTTTATGTGTTGGTCTCGATAGACTAGGCACATCCCACTTCAGTTTGGCTTGGGTAATCCATTGGTTTTTATAATCAAAATATTTTGTTCGATAGAAACAATGAAATTTATTATTTCTACAAAAAATTTGGTTATATTGATGTATCCTACTCTGGACCCCATGGATTTATAGATTGTGAACACAATCCTAAGTATTCTCACATCTTTTAGGAATATTATAAATTTGATGGGTAAATTTTGAACTACTCTTCTAAGGTTATTTTGGAGAAAATAAGTAGCCAATATAATCTTCTTCACATCTTCAATTTTGAGTAGTTTTGGTTCATCTCATAACTAATTTTTGTTTTCTAGTTTTTGTAGATATTAGGTTGGATCCTTTCCTTCCACCTTTCGGACCTTCTTGTGGGCCATGGTCTTGGATCTTTTAAGTTATCTAGCCTCTTTCTATTTTTTATATATTTTTATCTATTTTGTGCTCGCTTTCTCTTTTTACAAAGATTCAAACCTCCCAATATATACAAACTAGATTCTACACCATTTAAAGGTGAGTTTACCTTAATCCCAACAAATAATTCTCACACTACAAAACAATACAATGCATAAAATAAGATTATCAAAGAAACCATTAAAATAAATAAAATTAAAAATTCTTTCATAAATAACCTAAAATACCTTAATATATAAAAGATAAAAAAAATAGTAATCATAAATCTAAATGAGTTATAAAGGATTCATAAAATATATAACACTTTAGAATACTAAAAAATAATCATAAGCTTAAATGGGTCCATATTTATGATTAAGTCTTTTATTTTTAAATTAATAACATTCTAAAATTAAATCTTAATTTAACTAAATAAAATTTATGACCCATATAGAATTTTCATAGACTTATTTTTCAAATACCAACTACACTTTATGGCCTCCCATGTTCTACCTTAATGTTCACTTTTAAGTGAAAAGGTCACCATGGGATCCCAATTATGTAATCCACTTATAAAACTTTACACAAAACTAACACAAATGGGATTTTATAAAAATGGTAATAATAATATAAAAGTATATTTATCAAAAAAAAGAGTAAACATCCAATTTCAATTATTGAATTAAACCTATCTCTAAACATGGATTAAAAATAGCCCTAAACATGTCTACTAACAATTAAAATTGGAACCTCATAAATTTTAATCTCATTTGATGAGCCACCAAGAGAAGATAAGGATAATAATAAAAAGGAATAATAAATCATTCTGAAATTTATAAAAATCATACATGAAAATTTCACACCATAGAAAAATAGGATTTCTATTTTATTTTTAGTATTAATTTTATATATTTAATAATATGTATGTTATATTTTATTCTACACTTCTAAATAATGGGGAAATGATATTCAAACTCTTTCCCATGGCTAAGATCCTTCAAAAAAAAAATCAAGGCTCAATGCCTCACTAAACTCTACTTCATCATGTCTACTTCATCAAACATGAGGCTTTTCAATTATATATTTTAATCTATGTGTGAATGTAAAAATACTAATAGAAATTAATAAAATAATTAAAATTAATCTTGAGCCTTATCTTAAACCTTAAATTGTCATATAAAACTACCAAGTGTTTCTTTCCCAAAAACACACATAACCCTTATCTTTCCAATAATAACCTTTGACCCTAAGGGTATATGACATAAATTATTTTATGAACATTAAAATTAAATATACATAGTAATATTAATATAATTTTTATTATTGGTTTCAATGCTTACACAATCCAAATTAGATTCTACAAAGTCATATATTTTCACACATGCATAAATTCATTGGAAAGTTCATTTTATTTTTGAGTGAGGGAAGAGAGAAAAGCATGGTGAAGCTTATTCATCATCTTAACTTTTGATTTTTAATTCTTTTCACATACTCATTTTTAATATCATTTGAACATATATTATATTAATTAACTATTTCTTTTAATATTTTAAGATAAAAACATAATATTGTAAGTGTACACTATATTTTCATTTATTCCTTGAACAAGATTAGGGGAGAGAGAGACAAAAGAGATCTAATTTCATATCACACTATAATTCTACAAGCACCATAATATCTAAATATTCCTTCTTAATTTGTTTATTTAATTTCTTACAATGGATTTTCACTACCATATTCTCAATATCTAATAGTTAAAAAACATATCAAAACAAGTAGTTTAAAAATGCTTTCCAAGACAACTCCTTGAAAATATAATAAACACATTTCAAGACCATGTTGAGTCTTAAATAAATTCACCTATCATATAAAATCATATTCAAGAGGTTCTACTAAGCCTAAAATCAACACTTCAAGACTCCAACACAAACTCTCCACCTCCCAACCAAGATGGCATAATCACGTAGGAGACATTAACCATTCCCAAGCCCAAATGCACATACAACTAGTATCATGCTTTTTAGGATATGAAGAAATGAGGTAAATACATGTAATTTCAAAAACAACTAAACATAATCAAGCCAATAATAACTTGACTTTCACATTAAAAAAATGGTCTTCACAACAAAAGGCTAACCCTAGTTAACGGGTATGAGATTACCTTAACTAATTGCCTAGAAGTATATACATAAGACCAAAAAAATAAGAAACAAAAATGTCATATAAAAAAATAACAAATATTTCCAACAAATCTTCATCTCTCTTCACTTTGTCTCGCATACAAACCCCCAACTTTTCTACATATCTCCTCAATATCTCGACTATCCAAATAAATCACACACACCCACCATAATTTATACACCATAATCATACCCAAATATATATGAAACTAAATGGGTAGATTAGCTACATAGTTTTTCCATTCAACCACCACTCTTTACCTAAATAGATTTTCCATTAAAATATTACTCATAAAATCAAACTTAACCATTGTTAAATAAATATTGTTTACACAAAAAAATAATCCAAAAACATCAAGAAATATTTTCAAAGAAAATAAAACCAATCAAAAATAAAATCATATTTTTTTTTAATTTTATATACAAATATTAAATTATAAAAATATAATTAATATCAAAATACTTACAAATACAAAAGCAATTCACACAACTAAAATAAAATCTTCTAAAAAATAATCATATTTCAAAATAAAATTATTTCAATAAAATACAACATTAATCAAGCTATTGAGAAAATAGCTAACTTGAATCAATCTCTTACCTCTCTTTTTCCAAGTTCCCTTGAACCACCCATACTACAAGAACAAATCCTTAACTAAAGTAGAAATTATTAAATATGTAAAAATATTACATGATAATCCATAATAAATTTTCACCTTAAACATGGCACCCGATCCCTTTCCAATTCCTATCATTGTCTCTTAAAATTTTAATACACACCTCATTTAAAAGCTAATTTGGGAGGCTTTAAGCATCCTATAAAATAGTTACGAGGGTTACTTCTTGCCCTTAAAAAGTATTCAAATTAAAATTGCCAAATATAACTGTGAAACACTCAACCTACCCCACACACACCTTTTACCCTTTGATATATTTAGGACATGTTAATCATCAAATGAAAAAATGATGGGTTAAGCATAAGAAATGGGTATTTATATTCAACACATACTTATCACATCTATTAAATCAAATTACTATATATTAAAAACATAATTTATGTAAATTAATATAACATAATACATGATTTAATCACATTTATATATTATCACATTACATTTATAAAGTTTAGATTAAAGTGTTTTATGATTAATCATAACTGAGAATTGGTTGGGTCTTATGGTTATGTGAAAAATTGTCACATCATCTTTTCGTCTGATGTAAAAAAAGAGGTCAAAATTTTAAAGTTCATAACTTTTAATTCTTAGCTTTGCTTAAGACCATCTTCAGACTAAAACAATTGGCTCAAAAATTTAAATGCTACCATAACTTAATCTTATGATTATGGGACATTTTTGATATTTTTTTGAGCCTATACGTAACCATCTAAAGATACAAAATTAAAATTTGAAATTATTTTCAAATTTTTTCTAAATCTATAAAAATTGTCTATTTTTATAACTAGACTTGAAATTCATTTAAAATTCATATTATAGGTTAATTTTAGAGCTTAGTTTAAATTTAAATACTTTTAGAGCTCTGCTTGCTTACATGTGAACCTTACTTAAAATAATAGCTACTAATAGGTTGAGTTTTATTTATTTTTATATTTTTTATTTTTTCATGTCAACTCCAATTTGTGGTTTATAAATATTTAAACTATTCAATAAAAATCAATATTGGTTAGTGTTCAAAAAAATTTCCTATTAAATTTTTTATTATTTTGATAGTATTCTTGTTCATTATTTGGTATCAAATCAAGTTCAAATCTTGGACATGTAAGATATGGTAACATGATGAGGAAGAATCTCTTAGATGAACATTACTTTGCAAGATCTATAAAGGCAAGAAGAATAATTAACCCATATTATTGTAAATCAAATATAAAGGAGAGCAAAAGATGATGTAGAAGATGACACAGATCATGAAGAATAAATTTTGCAAGAGGAGTAGTAAGAGCAACCACCATCAATGGAATAAAGGATGGTTATATATTTAGAAATAAGGTATGAAGGGATCAAGGTTGACATTCTACATTATGGTGTAATTTTAAAACCAAATTAATTGATAGATTGGATGAATATAATGGAGAAATTTTTTGAATGGCAAACTATAAGATAAGAAGGTAAATTTTACATTCATGAAATTGAAGGGTCATGTAATGATTTGGTGGGATGACCAAAAGAAATAAAGATAGAGAAAAGGTAAAGAGAAGATTAACTCATAGAAAATATGGGGAAGAAGCTAGGGGAAAAATTTATTCCTATGGATAATGCACAAACCCTATACAAAAAATTTCAAAATTTGAGATAGAAGGATCACA
This sequence comes from Torreya grandis, assembly GCA_037957365.1. Lineage (NCBI taxonomy): Eukaryota > Viridiplantae > Streptophyta > Pinopsida > Cupressales > Taxaceae > Torreya > Torreya grandis. Next base: position 2,671,625 of record JARHVA010001091.1, on the reverse strand, counting down.
GTATACAAGAGTATACATATGAGTTTTACAAGCTTTCCATACACATAGATCATGATTAGATAGAAGAGTACATGGATTCAAGGAATGTAAATGGTTTGAAGTTTTCTATTTAATATGAATTAAGCATGTATATAATACTTTACATGTAGGAAGCTTATTAATTATCTTTGAAGGTAGAAGAAAAAAATAGATAGAATTTCATAAGAACATCTACTAGACCAAAAAGAGAACAATCTCCTCTGATAAGGGTATGAGATATATTTAATAAAATAGAGGTGGGTTTAACACAACTAGAGGATAATCATCACATGGTCGATAAAGACAAGAATATAACATACAAGGGTTTCAAAACCAGCAAAGAGGAAGAGGATTTCAGATAGGATGAAGCCATAGTGGTGGTAGAGGATGGCTTCCAAATCAATGCAAGTCTTATGTTTGTTATAGAAGTGGAGAAGAAGGCCATAGATCATTTGAGTGTCTAAACTACCAAGATCAAGAAAGGAGGTAAGAGGACCACCCATGAGTGGATTTAGTTGAAGCTAAAATAGATGAGAAAATTAATGAAGTTGCACCAAAAAATATTGGAGAAAATATCATGATGAGAAGAAAAATGACTAATCCAAGAAAGAACATTTGAAAAATAAATAAGGTGGTGATGCATGGTTTTAAACAAATATCTTTAAAACAAGGTGTACTTCAAAAGGTAAGATATACGAGGTAACTATAGATGGTGGTAGTTGTGAAAATATGGATTTTAAAGATAAGATTGAGAAATGAGGTTTATAGTGTGAAAAACATCTACTCCTTATCAAATTTCATGGTTTAAAAAAGTGAATGAAGTTACACTATAAAAATTTTGCTTAATCAAATTTTCTGTAGGTAAAACTTACAAGGATGAAATATGGTGTGATATTATACCAATGGATATATGTCATGTTTTATCGGGAAGGCCATGACAATTTGATAGAAAAGTAGTTCATGATGGAGAAAATAACATGTATAATTTATAAAAAGGTGGTATGAAGGTATTTTTACTACCTCTTAAAGAATAAAGGTATATTGAAAGCATGTTGACTACAAAAGAATTTATCAAAGACATGAAGATGACATGTTATTATGCATTAGTAGCAAAGAAAGAAGACATAAAAGTATTGCATGTACCATCATAAGTAGTAATAGTGTTGACATAATATGTAGATGTTATACCTAATGAGTTACCAGATGGTTTACCACTAAAGAGATATATTTAATGCCATATTTATTTGATTTCAGGATTGACCCTACCCAATCAAGTAACTTATAGGATGAGTCCAATAGAACATACATAATTGAATAATTAGTTTATTGAATTAGTGAGGAAGGGTGTAACAAGAGAGATAATGATAACATACACAACATCAATGTTTCTAACTCCAAATAAATATGGAGGGTGGAGGATGGGTGTGGATAATAGAGCAATATATAAAATTAAAATCAAGTATAGATTTCCTATACCTCATTTAGATGATATGATGGATGTTCTTGAAGGAGAAAAATATTTTTACAATATTGATCTAAGGAGTGGTTACTATTAGATTTTAACTCATGAAGGAGATGAGTGGAAAACAATATTCAAAACTAGATATGGTTTATATGAGTGGATGATGATGTGATTTAGGTAAACTAATGAACCCAACACATTTATGAGGGTGATGAACACAATGCTATGAGAATATAGTTGTAATTTTGTGGTGGTTTATTTTTATGATATTTTAATATTCATTAATACTAAATAAGATCACCTAAAACATTTGAGAATGGTATTAGATTTGTTAAGAAAAGATAAGCTCTATGTGAATTTGAAAGAGTACATGTTTATTTAAAATAGTTTGATATTCTTGGGATTTGTAATTTTAGTAGATGGTGTAAGAATGGATGAAGAAAAAGTAAAGGAAATTATTGAGTGTCGTATCCCAAAGAGTATCATAGAATTAATAAGTTTCCATAGTTTATAAACATTTTACACAAAGTTTATTGAGAATTTTAGTAGTCATGTACCAATAACAAATTGTATGAGATGAAAAGAATTTGTATGGACAAGGGTAGCAATAGAAAACTTTGAGTTGTTAAAGAAGAAAATTATAAAAAATCCTATTTTAGCATTACCAAATTTTATCAAAGTATTTGAGGTTGATTTTGATGCCTCATTTAAGGGAATTAGTTTTATGCTAAGTTACGAAGTGAAGCCAATAACATATTTCAGTGAGAAATTAAATGAGTTAAGAACAAATTATTCTACATATGATGTTGAATTTTATGTCATTGTACAAGTATTAAGACATTGGAGGCATTAACTAGTGCCTAGGGAGTTTATCGTATTTACTAATCATGAGGCTTTGAAGTATTGAACACTTAAAAGAAGATAAATACTAGGCATGAAAAGTGGGTATCTTTCTTTCAAGGTTATAATTTTGTGTTGAAACACAAATTAGGAAAATAGAATATGGTAACTAATGCTTTGAATAGGTGAGTGTGGTTGATAACTACTATGGTGAGTGAAGTATTTGGATTTGAATTTATTAAAAAAGTATATAATATTTATCCATATTTTGGAAACATATTTGGGCAGTGCAAGAATCCATTGATAGGTGATATAATTAATCAGTATGATGAGTATATTATGCAAGATGGTTATCTCTTCAAAGGGAAATACTTATGTATTCCAATTGGGTCTATAAGAGATAATATAATAAGAGAATTACATAATGGTGGTTTGGATGGACATTTTTTTAAGACAAAGATGATATATTTAGTGGTGGAGAAGTATTTTTGGATTAGTATGAAGAGATATGTGACAAGATATATTTCAAGGTGTAGGATATGTTAGGTAGTAAAATGAGATATACAAAATATAGTGATATACATACTATTACCAGTTCTAAGAGGACCATGAATATATTTGAGTATGGATTTTGTGTTGAGATTACCAAATATAGAAAGAAGTAATGATTCAATTTTTGTTTTTGTAGATAAGTTTTTTAAGATGATTAATTTTATTACATGTAAGAAAACCAATGATGCCACTAAAGTTGTAGAAATATTTTATAAAGATATTGTGAGATTGAATAGTGTTCCAAAAAGTATTACATCAGATAAGGACACAAAATTTGTAAGTCATTTTTAGAGGAAGATGGGGAAGCTATAATTTAGAAGTGCATACCATCATAAAACATATGGAAAAACAAAAGTTTGTTAATAGGAGCTTGGTAAACTTATTGAGATGCATAGTTGGAAAGAGGCCAAAACAATGAGACTTGGATTTATCACAAGCTGCGTTTGCATATAATAGTTAATTGAATAGATCAACAAGTAAATCAAGATTTTAGATTGTTTATGTGAGAAATCCTATGAGTGTTTTATAGATTTGGTGTAGTTACCAATTGTAAAATAAGTTAGCGATGCTATAAAAGCATTTTCAAAACATATACAATAGTTAAAAGAAGTAAAAAAAAAATGTAGGAAAGTAATGAGATGTATAAAGTAGTGGAAGATGTCAAAAGAAGGTCAAAAATATTTAGTGATGGTTTACTTGAGGAAAGAGAGATTTATAAAAGTCACATATAATAACTTGAATACAAGAAAATTGGACCATGTAGAATTATGAAGAAAATCAATGACAATGCTTATGAGATGAGTTTACCATAAATTTTTTATATCTCTATAGTATTTAATGTTTTAGATTTATATGATTTTCATGGAAAATATGGTGAAGGTGAATAATATGAATAATTAGATTGGAAGTAATAGGTGCCAAAGAAGAAGAAAGAAAAGATAGTGGAGGTTCTAGATAAGAAGACAATAAACACTAGTCAAAGAACTTATGACAAGAATTTGGTACAGTGGAAAGAATTAAAGTAAGAAGACAACAATTAGATTATAGAATGGGAGATGAAGAATATTGATAAGAATAAATTATCGTAGTACAATCAAAGAAACTTAGAAGAGTTGAGTTGTTTTCAACTAGAGGAGAATGATGTATAAAAAGAGGTCAAACTTATGGAGGCCATAACTTTTTATCCATAGCTCTGTTTGAGCTCATATTCATGCCAAAATGACCAGCTCAAATTTTTTAATGCTTACATAACTAGTTGATCTAGTTATAGGACATTTTCTATATTTTTAGAGGCCACATAATCATATAAGGGTCTAAAATTGACATTTAATTTTTTTTTTCATATTTTTTCTAAATTTAAAATTTTTCTATTTTTGTAATCGAACTTGAACTTAAGATGAAATTCATCTGATAGATGAATTTTAAAGTTTAGTTTATTTTTGATATTTTTAAAGCTATGCACACTTACATGCAAAACTTACTAAAATTAGTAGTTACTAAAAATAACAGGTCAAGTTTTATTTATTTTTAAAGTTATGAATTTTATATGTCAACTCCAATTCTAAATTGAGACTTATTTATACATGTTTTTAAATTATTTTATATAAATTATTATTAATTAATGTTTATACTCTTTTCCTATTATTAATTTTATTGTCTTAATAGTATTTTGATTCATTATAATCACTTTTAATCATGCACCCTAAATGCTCAAACATAAAATAAATTTAATGTATAAATATATAAAAAATATAAACTATAATGGTAAGTAATTATATCAATAATACATCAATCCATATATGTCTCTATAGTTTAAGAATCATAGGGATTAAATTAAAAACCACATAAATCCATCAATTATCTTTAACATCCCATGTCATTGAGAAAAAAAATGTGATCCATATATCATAACAAGAGTGACATGGATAATAATGAGTCTCAATACATGTGTAGTCTATATCAAAGGTAACCAGAATTGTAATCAAATATAGTCTTTTAAATCAAAGAACAATCATCATCTAATCATACATATAATAAAATGGGGATATATATATGGGGTAAAACTTTGGCCCCACATGCCCTTCCCATTATATATAATTAGTCTTATAAGTCAATAAAAAAGGTGATGTTGGATCTGTATTGGTACCATGTATTCCCATGTAGTTTTTGTCTCACCATAGCTATCTCATTATACCTTAAATTTATATAAATTATGGCCTTGAAGGTGATTTTTTTTGAAATATAATACATGTATAGGATCCATTATAATTCCTATGTGCCACTATAAGTAGTTTCAACCAATCCAAAAAATGAGAAAAGTTAGGTACATAATAAATACAAATATATTAGAAGAAATAAAATAAATATCTTCTAATATATAAAAATGGATAAGATCATATTACATCTAAAATGCGCACAAATATGCTACATTACAAAGTGGAGATATGATATAAAAATATATATTTATAAAATGTGGATCAAAGATATAATTGTGAAGTTTAAGAAAGGAATTAAAGAACAAAGACAACTTAGATCCAAAATGTAAATGAAGTAAACTAAAGATAAATAAATCCCATTAGGAAGTAACTAAGACGCAATGAAACTAATGATTTTAACCAAGAAGAATGGAACTAAAGTTGTATTAGCATGAAAATATAACATAAGATAAACTAAGTATGAGTATATAATCAACATATTACTATATCATATGTATACATATAAACCAAATAAAATAAAGATTATAGGGATATCGATACTTACATTGGGATGATTTTGAAATGCATCAATATCCCCCTTTTGTAAAGTAGAAATTTATAAGAAATGTTGTAAGTACATCTCAATATATAAAAAATAAGACATAAATATCATTAATTGGGTAATTTAAAGGCTAAGGCATACCTCTATAGTTTAAATTTTATCTATAAGAATATAAATATCTTGTACAAACATAGACCTCAAGAAATATTAATTCATATATCCTAAATCCTTTTCTTCTACTAAATGAAGGGTTTCATGAAAAATTAAAGTAAATCAATGTTTTAATTTAAAAAAGTCTATGAAATTTATATGCATGAATCCTAAAATTGACTTATTAAACATGTAGATGAAATCAATTCACATCCATGCAATAAAATGATTAGGAAAGAAAAAAACTAATACTTATTCCAAGTCTAAGTTAGTAAAAAGGGCAATCAACTATATTGACCTTGGATGATATAGTTTAAAAGGGAATAAAGGTAGTCAAAATGCTATGTTGGTGGTCATGTCTGATATAGTATAAAAAATAAGGGGTAGAAAAAAGTAATTTGACATGGGCATGTTAGTTAAAAAAGCATTAAAATAGGTAGAAGAAGTGGAAAATAGGGAAAAGAGCATCAAAAGAGGCTATAATTATTAGATATGAAGATTAAGTGTAAAAGTGTATAATAGGTGATCATATAAAAAATTATAATAAAGTATCACTAATTATCCAAACCTAGATTATATGCACTCTTTAAGATATTCACTTAGGAATAAATATGTGTCATGTAAGATAAAGCATTAGTAATTAAAAAATATAGGTGTATATTTATACTTCAGCTAAGGATCATCTTGTGTCACAATAGTGTAATATGGGATGGTGTTTTTGAAAATAAAATAATCACATAAAATATAAAAATAAAATGTTGCAAATAAGTAATGATAAATAAAATAATAAAAACTAAGATATGCATAACTTTATTTACCTTTCCTCTAATATAGATTGCTTATAAATACCTTAGGCTTGACCATTGTAGGTTTAGGAAACAATATTTTTAAACCATAATGATTAAAAGTTTAAAAATAGATAAAATCAATATTAATATCCATAAGGGAGCCTAAAAATATAATTATGTGGAACTTTTGGGGATTATTTTAAAAATTAAGAAAATTTAGATATCCATAATTTAACGGCTAAATTAGGTTAAAAATACCAAAATATAGATAGAGGAAATAAACGGGGTTGGATATCCATAAATAAATATCTAAATTAAGTCTAGACAATTGGAGGAACAATAATGGTACTAAATTATAATTAAATAATAAAAGATAGAACTAAAACTAGATAACCATAATAGAGGGGATATATTACATCCATAAAACCTAAAAAATGAAAATGAATTTTAAAATTTTCAAACCTAATTAGAAGAAATTCTTAAAAAAAAAGCAATGACCAAGATAATATCTCACAAGTCAAAGATATAACTTCTATTCAAATGTGTCATGTTTAAAAGGGAACCTATGACCACTAACACATGTTGAAATGCTAACATGTCTAAAATATATGGATAAAAGGAGGAACTAAAGATGGGATGTATTTGAAAATAAGTATTTATGTCAAGGTAAAAAATGGAAAGGATGGAAAATATCCACTAAGCCTAAAATGTATTATTTACCATAAATAAGATGTATTATTCAATTTGAAAGGACTAAGAGTCTTAAAAATTTATATCCATAGATAATATAAAATATCAATAATGATATTATAATAAATACTAAAGTATGAATTTCATCCCATTAAAGTTATATGCATGAAAATAAAAATGATATTACATTCCCAAAATATGTTCCTTACTTCTAAAGATCCTAACAAAACCATTCATAACTTTAGGGATTAAGTACTTGTGTAAAAAATAGAAAACATTAATAATATATATGTAAATCCTTCTACCCCTATTTCCTAGCCTAAAAAACTATAATTTACTTTTCCTCTATCATGAAGACAAATCTAGAGTATGAGATTCTAACAGGATAAGAGATGTGCTAAATTATTTGATTAGGTTTGTTGGTGTGATTTTGAATTTTGAAAGACATTTTTCCTTATTATTTTTATTTTTACTTTGGTATTTTAGCTTATGATTTTTTTGGATTTTTTATATTCCCCATACATATATATTTTAAAGACCAATAATGGGTATTAAATATGAATAACATAATGGAGCTTATAACTATAAACTAAATAATAAAACCTAGATACCAAGAATCTTAGATACTCCGAGACTTTCATCTTATAAAAGAGTGAAATATTAATATTAACCTTTGTGTGCCTAAAATGTGTTGGAAAATAGGGAAATTAAATATTCACATAAAAAAGAGTGGTTTCCCATAATCATAAAAAATGTGTAAAGGGAGATGATACAATGAAAAAATAGTTTTATACTTCATCATATAAGAGGGTAAAGTAAATATGATAAACATGTAGATACACTACAATATTTTTTATTCATGAGAATATAATTGACTCTAAGTGAAATAAAATCTTGATCATTACTTTTTTTCTAATAAAACACTAAGCTAAGGCTTGGGAAGGAGAAAGGGATAGGTAATATATGATATATGATGTGTACTTTTGATGAGGGTATGGTTTTATCCCCAAGGTCATGTAATGAAACTCACAAACTAAAATATAATAAGTTAGAATATAAGAGTATAAGGATATCTCAAAAGAAAAATATGCAGAGATAGATATATAAGGTAGAAAAAGATCTTATAGTTAACGAAGAAAGAAAATGGGAATGTATGCAAAGGGCTTAGTTGTATTCAACAAGGTCTTACCATGAAATGTAAAAAATTAAAATTGAAGAGGTGAAAAAATGAAGGATCCAAAAGTCACAAAAATAAGGGATGATAATATGTGAAAACTAAAGGTGTTGTATAAGGATGATTGAACCTAGAAATGATGCTTCTGATAGATTATAATAAACATGAATGTGTAGATAATGAAGATAAGATTCAAAATAAAAGGGTTGGAAGAAAAAATATAAAAAAATTTAGTATAAAAATGTAAACTAACTATATATAATCATGACATATGTATAATAAAAAATAATACTATGTATAACACATGTCAAACATAATATTTTTTTTACAAATTGAATATTGTTTATCTCTTTGAAGATGTCTCCTTCATTAGTTTTCTATCATTTAATATGAGGTCCAAGGATTTATTTGATAAGGTAAGAAACCCATCTCTTTTGGGCATATTTATCCTCTTTTTATGGGTGTAAAATTATTTTTACACATTTCTAACATCAAATTTTCTAATTTTGACTTTCTTGTGTTTCTTAGTGATGTAAGTTTTGCATTATCAATTATGCTATAGATCGCTTGTATCTATATTCAATGAGATATAAATAATTATGTGAGGAATATATTCATTAAGTATGATTACATGAATAAAAATTCACAATGAATGTAACTCCATGTCTATTCATAATAAAACTTCAAAGCCATAGATTAGAGAGAATGGAGTTTCCCTAATGGTAGTGTAAATAATATTATGATATTCTCAAAACATATGATAGAGATTAATATTCCAGTAGTGAAATAATATATAATAGTCTTATACAACACATTATTAAGTATATTATATATTTCTTTCATTTGACCATTGTACTAAAGATGATAAGGAGTATATAATTTGGATGTGATCTTAAATTTTGAGAAAAGTTGTTTTAAGTCTTTGTTTTTTAAATTAAAACCTTTGTAAAATTTTATGGTATGGGAAATAATAAATAAAAATATTATTTTATTGAAGATAAAATAGGAAATATTAATACTATTAAAATTAGCAAATGATATAGCTTATATCTATTTGGTAATGTATTCAGTGGCAATGATAATAAAAACATGGACACATTTTTATCAAGACAACTTACAAATTATATTTAATCTCCATATAAAGAATGTAAATAAGAATATTTGAGTGTTTTGATTTTGGTCAAAAAGGAGAATGAATGAAATCATCATATAATTATCAAGGATTACAATTCTTATAAAATGTGATGGCATATTTTTCAATTTTTTGAAAATAATAACACATGTATATGCATTTTATTGTTGTAACATGTATATTGAAATGACCTTTATAAATTTGATATAGAGAACATAGGCCAACCTTCCAAAGGTCATAACTTTTGACTCGTAACTTTGTTTGAACTCTTCCATATATCAAAATGACCATATCAAAAAGGTTGTTTTGTCTTAAGTTATTTGATCAACCTAGCAATATTTTTAATATTTTTTTGAGGCCATGCGTGATCATCTGAGGGTCTAAAATTATGATTTAATTAATTTTTTTGGGTTTTTTTATTTTTATAAATTATACATTTTTAGAACTAGACATCAACTTCAGTTGAATTTTGCTCCATAGTCTAATTATAGTGTTTAGGAGATTTTTAGGCTATTTCAGAAGTTTTTAAAAATAAGCATTTTTTTAGATTTTAGTTTTTTTCAAATTTTACATATAAACTCTAATTTCTGAGTTGAGGCTTATTTAAGCATAGTTTGAGTTTGTAATTATTTCAATCAATCAATACAAATCAATTTTGAGTATTGTTTCAATATCTTGGCCTATTAGTAATTTTTTTATTCTTTTTAGTTTTTGGGTTCATTATTTGGTATCAAAGCAAGTTCAATTCTTAGAGGAGAGAAAAATGGAAAAAGAACAAGGAGGTATGGCACATATGAACTGGATTATACAAGAATTGTAGAGACAATTTCAATAATTAATAGAGGTTATCACCAATCAAGCAAGGGGATAAGGTGGTGATGAGGAAGACACGGATCATGATGAAGAAATTTAGCAAAAAGAAGAATAACAAGAGTAACCACCATCGATAGAAGAGAGGATGGTTCGAGATTTAGAAGGAAGAAATAAAGGAATAAAAGTTGATATTCTATATTATGGAGGTAATTTAAAAACAAATGAGTTGATATATTGGATGAATAACATGAAGAAGTTCTTCTAGTGGAAGATTTTGAGAGAAGACAAGAGGGTAAAGTTTGCATGCACAAAATTGAAAGGTCATGCAATGATTTGGTGGGATCACCTATAGAAAAAGAGACAAAGAAAAGGTAAAGAGAAGTTTAATTCATGGAAAAATATGGAGAAGAAGTTGAGGGAGAAATTTCTTCCTATGGATTATGCACAAACCCTATACATAAGATTTCTGAATTTGAGGCAAAAAGGTCATAGTATATAAGAGTATACAAATGAATTTTACAAGTTTTCCATATGAGTGGAACATGATGAAATAGAAGGGTAGATGACTGCAAGGTATGTAAATAGTTTAAAATTTTCTATTCAAGATGAATTAAGCATGCATAGAATACTAAACACAAAGGAGGCTTATCAGTTAGCTTTGAAGGAAAAAAAACAAAATAGATAGAATTTTAGAAAGACATCTATTGGTCCAAAAAGAGGTGGATCCCCTCCAATAAAGGGATGAGGTGGGTTTAATACCAATAGAGGTAGCTTTAATGCCAATAAAGGTGAATCATCACATGGTATAGAAAGGCAAGATGATAATAGGTAAGGGTTTCAATACCAACAAAGAGGAAGAGGATTTTGGAGAGGATAAGGTTATAGTGGTGTTATAGGATGGTTTCTGAATCAACATAGATCTTATGTCTATTATAGATGTGGATAAGGGCACATAGAATTTGAGTGTCCAAATTATCAAGATCAAGAAAGGAGGCAAGAAGATTGTCCAAGAATAAATCTAGTTGAGGTTGAAATAGAAGAGTAGAATACTAAAGTTGCACCAGATGATGTTGGAGAGAATCTCATGATGAGAAGAACCATGATCACTCCAAAGAAGGATCAAGTACAAAATAAATAAGGTGGTGATGCATGGATATGATCAAATATTTTTTGAATAAGATGTACTTTGGGTGGAAAGGTATGCAAAGTAACTATAGATGGTGGTAGTTGTGAAAATATGGTTTCTAAAGAAATAATTGAGAAACTAAATCTACAATGTGAAAAACATCCTAACCCTTATTGGATTTTATGGTTTAAGAAAGGGAATGAGGTTATAGTAGATAAAATGTGCTTAATCAAGTTTTCTATAGGAAACACTTATAATGATGAAATATGGTGTGATGTTATTCTAATAGATGCATATCATGTGTTATTGGGGAGACCTTGGAAATTTGATAAGAAAGTAGTTCATTATGGAGCAAATAACACATAGACCTTTTAGAAAGATGGTACAAATGTATTTTTGTTACCTCTTAAAGAGGAAGAGAAAATAGAAAACATGCTTTTTACTAAAGAATTTATCCAAGATATGAAGGTAGTAGGTTGCTACTATGCACTAGTAGTAAATAATGAAGAAAAAAAATGGTGTCAATACCAATATAAACAACAAGAGTATTGAAAGAATATGTAGATGTTATGCCTGATGAGTTACCAAATAGTTTACCAGTGAAGAGAGATACTTAGCATCACATTGATTTGATTCTAGGATCAACTCTACCCAATCAAGTAGCTTATAGGACAAGTCCAATAGAACATGCAAAATTAAATAAATAGATTACTAAATTGCTAAGGAAGAAAGTGATAAGGGGGAGTATGAGTCCATGTGCAACACTAGCATTGCTAACTCTAAAGAAAGATGGAAGATGGAGAATGTGTGTGGATAGTAGAGTAATTAATAAAATTACAATAAAGTATAAGTTTTCTATACCTCATTTAGATGATATGATGGATGTGCTTATAGAAGCAAAATATTTTACCAAGATTGATCTAAGGAGTGTCTATTATTAGATTTGAATTTGTGAAGGAGATGAGTGGAAAACTACATTCAAGACTAAGGATGGCTTATATGAGTGGATGGTGATGCCATTCAGGTAATCTAATGCACCTAGCATATTTATGAGGGTGATGAATACAATGCGATGAAAATATATTGCTAAGTTTGTGATTATTTATTTTGATGATATTTTGATATTCAGTAAGACTAAAGAGCACTTACAACATTTGAGAATGGTAATGGATTTGTTAAGAAAGGAGAAGTTGTATGCAAATTTGAAGAAGTGCATGTTTATGTAGAATAGTTTGGTATTTTTGGGATTTTTTGTTTCAGAAGATGGTGTGAAAGTGGATGAGAAAAAGATAAAGGCAATTATTGAGTGGTCTATTCCAAAAAGTATTACAGAGGTAAGAAGTTTTCATGGTTTAGGAAATTTTTATAGAAAATTTATTAAAAATATTAGTAGTATTGTGGCACCAATAACAAATTGCATGAGAGGGAAGGAATTTACATGGACTAGAGTAGCCATAGAAAGCTTTGAAAATTTGAAAAAAAAAGATTATAGAAAGGCCAATTTTAGCATTAATAGATTTTAACAAAGTGTTTGAGGTTAATTGTGATGCTTTATTTGTGGGAATTAGTGCTGTGATGAATCAAGAAGGAAAGCTAATATCATATTTCAGTGAGAAATTAAATGAGGTAATAACAAAGTATTCTACTTATGATGTTGAACTTTAGGCGATTGTATAGGCATTAAGACATTGTAGGCATTATCTAGTGCCTAAGGAGTTTATACTATTTACATATCAAAGCTTTAATGTATGTGAATGCACAAAAGAAATTGAATAATAGACATGCAAAGTGGGTTTCTTTATTGCAGGGCTATAATTTTATGTTGAAACATAAATCAAGAAAATAGAATCAAGTAGCTAATGCATTGAGTAGGAGGGTAGCATTATTAACTACTATGGTGAGTGAAGTAGTTGGATTTGAAACTATTAAAGAATTATATGATATTGATCTATATTTTAGAAAAGTAGTTGAGAAGTGTAGGAATCCATTAATAAGTGGGATAAATGTTATTCATGATGAGTATATTATACAAGAAGGTTATCTCTTCAAATGGAAACAATTATGCATTCTAATTAGGTCTCTACGAGACAATGTAATAAGAAAATTACATAGTTGTGGTTTGGCTAGACATTTTGGTAAGACAAAGACAATAACTTTGGTGGAAGAAAAGTATTTTTGGCCAAAGATGAAGAGATATGTGATAAGGTATGTTTCAAGATATAGAATATGTCAGGTGGCTAAAGAACATGCATAAAATACTGGGCTATACATGCTATTACCAATTCTAGGAGGACCATAGATAGATTTGAGTATGGACTTTGTGTTGAGATTTCCAAACACACAAAGAGGTAATGATTCAATTTTTATTGTTGTATATATATTTTTTAAGTGGTTCATTTCATTGCATGTAAAAAAACCAATTATGCCACTAGAGTTGCAGAATTATTTTTTATGGATATTGTGAAATTGCATGGTGTTCTAAAAACTATTATTTCAAATAGGAACACGAAAATTTTAAGTCATTTTTGGAAGACTTTATTGAAGAATATGGGTAATAAGCTACAATTTTGTAATGAATATCACTCAAAAATAGATGGACAAACAAAATTTGTGAATAGGAGCTTGAGAAATTTATTGAGATGCACAGTGGGAGAGAAGCCAAAGCAATGGGACTTGGCTTTACCACAAGCTGAGTTTGCATATAATAGTTCAGTGAATAGATCAACATGAAAGTCACATTTTCAAATTATTTATGGGAAAAATCATATGGATATTTTATATTTGGTATAATTTCTAATTACATATCGAATTAGCGATTATGCAGAAGCGTTTACAGAGCATATGCAACAGTTGCAAGGAGTAAGAAAAAAGTTGTAGAAAAGTGATGAGAAATATAAAACATCAACGAATGTCAGAATAAGATCCATGGTATGTGAATAAGGAGAGTTGATAATGGTTTACTTGAAGAAATAGATATTTTCAAAAGGCACATATAATAAATTGAAGTACAAGAAAATTGGGCCATGTAGAATTGTGAAAAAATCAATGATAACGTATATGAGGTACGTTTACCACAGAATTTTGATATATCTTCAGTATTTAATATTTTAAATTTATATGAATTTCATGAAGAAGATGGTGAAGATGATGAAGATGAAGAAGTAAATTGGGAGCATCTGGTTCCAAAGAAGAAGGAAAAAAGTGCAATTTTTGGATATGATGACAGTGAGCACAAGGCAAGGGAATTATAACATGTATTTGGTGTAGTGGGAAGGATTGTAGCAAGAAGATAATATTTGGATTATAGAATGGGAGATGAAGAAGATTGACAAGGAAAAATGGCCACAGTACAATCAGGACAACTCGTAAGCGCTGAGTTGTTTTCAACCAGAGGAGAATGATGCAAAAAAAATAGGCCAACCTTTTGGAGTCCATATATTTTGACTAGTAACTCCATTTAAGCTCTTCCATGTGCCAAAATGACTGTATCAAAAAGGTTGTTATTTTCATAGGTCTTTGCATTTGCCTAGAAATGTTTTCAATATTTTTTAAAATTCATATGTGATCATTTGAGGGTCTGAAATTGTGATTTAATTATTTTTTAGGGTTTTTTTCTATTTTTAAAAATTGTATATTTTTAGAACCGGACATCAAATTTAGTTCAATTTCATCCCATAGTCTAATTATAGCATTTAATATATTTTGAGAGATTTTTGGGCTATTTTGAGTGTTTTTAAAAATAAGCATTTTTTTTAGATTTTAGTTTTTTACGAATTTTGCATATAAACTCTAATATCTGAGTTGAGGCTTATTTAAGCATGGTTTGGGTTTGTAATTATTTCAAACAATCAATAAAAATCAATTATGAATATTGTTTCAACATCTTAATCTATTGGTAATTTTTTTGTTCTTATTAATTTTCAAGTTCATTACAATTCTCCCATATGATTTCTCAATAAGAATAATTCCCTCATCTTATATAACACATCAAATTAAAGTTCCATTAAATTTATAATTTTAAAGGATATTATTTGAACTCTTGATTTGGAGTTATAGTATTTTCATTAATGTTAATCTTGAGAAGATAAGTTTATTTTTCTATAAATTGGGTGATGTCCTTATAAAAAGAGATTTATTAAATTTTGAATTTTAGTTTTCAAAAATAAGATAGTCATCCTTAGATTTTAGGATATATGGACATTTTTTCTTGGTAATAATAATAATAATAAATTGGTTATCATGTAACGCTTTATGTATATGACCAAGGTAAGAAAATCCAAGACATCATTTTATTCTCTTTGGGATAGGTAAATGTTTATAATCACTTTGTTTATAAAAAATACAAAAAATTGATTTCTCCACAATGATTAAAAAGGATAAATTTGATTTCAAGGATTTGTATTTGTCAAAATGGAGTGTTTAAGTGTCCTCATGTAATTTAGTTACCACTTGAATTGTTCTTCATGTTTAGTTTTCTTGGTTGTTTTAGGTTTGGATAATTGATTTTAATTTTATTCTAGTGCTTTGGAATCTATATCATCTTAAAATTTTGATATTGATAATTATGATTTGTATATTTAAAAACACCTTAAATTAAGAGGTTAATTTGGAAGGGGTGTTGTGGCAAGTTGAATGACAATCACTTTCTTCTTCACTAATTTTATGGTAATGATCTTAAGGTTAAATTACAATCAAGAAGGTCATCTATTTTCAATTTATATCCCTAAGAAAAAATTCCTTAAAGAAGAAAGGATATAGAGGGTCTTAATGGATAATGATGTAATTCTATAATAAAACATGTAATGTTGATGTTTTTATCTAGTAAAATAGATAATAATAAAATAAAATTTAATATTAGTTTATTGAGTCTCATGATAAATCAAAGTAAAAAAATAATGTATGAAATACAATATTTATTTTTGGGATCATTTTTTAATGTAAGCATTATCTCAATTGAGATAAGAAGGATTATTTTAGATAATATGGATTTATCAATAGTTTAAATTGTTGAAAATTTTCATAAATAAATTGGACTATATCAAGATTAAATTAAATTTTATCGAGATTAAGTTGGATTTATTACAAATAAATCACATATATCTAATATATTTGTGATAAGTCCAAATTATTTAAAATGATCATAAATAATTAGTAGCTGAAAATCATAAATAAATTGGACTTCATCAAGAATTACTTGGACTTATTACAAATAAATCACATCTATATTATATATTTATAATAAGTCCAAATTATACGGTTGTTCAAACTTGTTCACAAACCATTCATTTATAGATAATACAATTTGGTGGTTTATTTTTTAAATTAAAATAATTTATACATCAATCGGTGTTTGGGAGATATGTGATTTAAAACACTTTGGATGATTGGGATGCCACATGTCATCAGTTGATTGGATCATGAATTATCTATTTATTTTGATTTAGGTGACGTCTTCATGACCACCAAAGTTTATATCATATTTTTTTAAATGCTATGTGTCGATCACAGGTGTTTAATTATTATATTATTAATATAATCTCCCACATAGTCGAGTTACGATGATTGTGATGCATGTTACAATCTTAAATGCTCACATTATTTGGGACTTTTTTTTAGACTGGTCATCCTTCTGCATAGTGAGTCATCAATATTGTCACACACGACACAATCTTGAGTGTTTGTATGAAGTGGAATTTGAAAAACTAAAAATTCAAATAAAATTTGTCAATATGCAAATGTCAAAGAATAAATCTTGACACGTAAGTGGGACATTCCTAAGCATAAACCCTAAAGACCTTTTCGTATACACAAGAATACCAAAGTGTATTTTTCAAAACACAAAATCCAAAGTGTAAATTATCAGATGTACAAATTATGAAGACCGTTTGCCGAAGACCATTTTGAAGGATGAAAAATGTGAAGTTTAATTTTAAAAACTAAAAATTTGAAGAGGTTTTTATAGTTCATAAAATATGATCTATCTATTTAGAATACATAAAAGCTGAAGACCATTTTGAATCATAAAAATGCAAAGTGGATGTTATAATAGTCAAATGATATTAAATAAATGCATAGTTACCAAAATACTGAATTGTCATAGTAGAAAATATAAAACTCAAATGCTGAAGTGTATTTTCCAAGACCCAAATTGTGAAGTGCCACTATAAATAAATAATATAATAAAACATTATAAATTCTCTAAAAATGGACTAAAATTTGAAAAAAAATCATATTTCTCATTCCAAAATTAAGGAAATACCATTTCAAATTTATCAATATTTTTATCACTATTTGTATTAGTGCCTAGTGGGACAATGCAATCAAATAGTCTGTTATAATGCCTTTCAAAAAATTGGTGAGAAAAAGTGTATGACCTCTCCAATTTTTATTTGGTTTCCAAGTGTAGATGATAATATCTATGAATATAGATGCTAAAGATGTGTTAGTTGGGTTTGGATTTCATTTCTTGTCCAAGTAGCCTAAATAAATTTTTGCTTCTTCTGCATCTTTTTTCCCTACATGAACCAGGATGAAATAAGCTACATTGACCCTTTATTCTATATCCCCATTTATTTATAGTATCTCAATATTGATTTTCACTCTAGCAACCGATACTATGTAGTCCATTCTTATAGAATCATCAGATCTAAAAAATAACATATCTATAATTTACACATCTTATAGACACTAAAAAACTAGACACAATGCTTATAGGTATAAAATTGACCCATATACCACCTTAGGATCCCTTAGGGACTATCCCATAATCTATCAACCCCAAACATAACTCACCTTGACTAGTTTTGACTAGCTTAAACCTTTGACCCTAGACTACTGATGGTCACCCTAACCATCAACGATTAGGCTTGACTACTGATGGTTAGGTTCCCACCACCTATACAGTCAACCCCAATCAACTCCAACTTACTATTGTATATTTACCTTATCTAATTTGTATGCGAGCCTATACATGTAAAATCTAAATTTAAACTGCTTATTGAACCCTTTGTTAACCTATTATTTCACCTCTCCTTCTTATAAAAAGAGAGGAGGAGGAAGAGGAGGTGAAAGGGATCTATAATTAATCAATCAATAATCTATCAATCATCATCCACATACAAAATTAGAGTGAACTAATAAACCAACAAGCATGACAGAGATATGAAGTGTTGTTATCCATTGGCCAACAACTAAGTATCGTTACTTTGCCAAAACTGATCCAAGCTTCAATAATAGATCCCTCGACCCTTATTAAAATTAGTAACCAATAGGTTAAGTATATATTTTCACTAATTAATTACTTTATTTATGTTTCACAATCAACCTAACCCAAAACTCATTTTTTGGATTCCTATTCTATAACCTTATCAGACCAATTTCTTGGACTAGACCATAACCCACAGTACTATCGATAGTCACCCTAACCACTGATGGTCTATCCATAGCCATTAATGGTTTCCTTAACCACCAATAGTCACCCTAACCATCGATGGTCATTATGTGACAAACAAAACACAAGCTATTTTCACCCAGTAGACTTCAACTAAATCCAACTTTCTAACCTTCTTTCTGATCACAGAGCCTCATCTTATTTTTTGGACCACACCTGATTTATTTAACATTAATATCAATTTTTTTATTACTACAATTAATAAAATCACATATTCATTTATCAAGCACTTTTTGTATTTCATTTTAGTATATTTTGTTATTTATGTAAGTACTTTATCTTTCCTTTTCAAAATTTGATTGTCTAAAAGTGTGGATTGATAGCCTTCAAAGAATTTTATGCTTATTATATATATCTTACTAGGTAATCCACCCTAATATCTAACTAATCAACCATTTATTTAGTGGTTTTTTTATCTACAGGTCATTCCTCTCAAGCCAAAGAGGCATATCTACAACTGTCTAGATCAATATGCACACAATATATTAGGTTCTACTAACCATACCCTTCTCAAGTTTTTTTCTTCTTCTTCCAAAGAATATAAGTGGAATTTATTTAAAACATTTTGTCACACCTAGTGGGATGCTTTAGTATTTTATTGGGTTCATAGTTGCATCTAGGTATTTTTTCTTCTTATTTTCTAATCATACAACGAAATCAAAATTTCTTTTTGGACTTAAAATTAACTGCATACATTGTTTGCTTACTTATTTTAGCTCACATAATTTAATTAATAAAGTGAATTAATCATAGTTTCACTCTTCTCACACACACAAGACCAAACTACTTACATCTAATCAAGCATCAAGCATTGACATAAGGCCCGACTAGGATTTTATTATCTAGTGGCCATCTTTTTTGGCCATCCTACTTGAATTTCATCACCAAGGAGAGAACCAACTCAGATATCTAGTTGAGTATAATATCTATCAATCAGTATATCTTGATTAAGCACTCGACACCCTTATCGTTATGGTGTGTAAAGTGAGGGGGTAGGCCCCAATATCAAGCCATATATTGATTTTCAATATAGATCACTTTGAGAGCCTAAACATAACTTGAAACCAACCATAGACTTCTCTTCTAGTACCCTCTCTACAAATGACATTAAGTCACATAATTATTAAAACTTAAGGCATAAGACAAAAGAGAGACTAAAAGGAAATTCATTATTTAACGTACTTTAGTGTGTGTTACATTTTCATGACTTTTTTATTTTATCTTTGTTTGAGTTCTGAAATTGCTTGTATCTTCTTCTTTTTCTTGCCTGTATGGTTTTGACCAAGCAACAACTAAGAAACCAAGAAAATCAAGACCCACCTCCTAATCATCTATCTTCCTCTTTTCCCTTATCCATGGAGTACATCTCAGATGAATTTTCCTTATCCTTATAGGTGTACTACCATCCCTCAAATAGTTGCCCAAAGTGATGTGGATTTCACCATCTTTATGGATAACAACCCCATATCCCTCCAACATTACCTTAACACCATATCCCAATGTACCCATGCTTTGGTTCCACCTATTGACCAACTCTATGGCATGTCATCCCACCTTATGGGTGAAACTTCTATTTCCACCATCTCCACTCAACCTCTAGTCACCCATGCATCATCTTCTACCTATAATCCTATTGATACCACCATCCAAAACCAACCTAGTCAATAAAGCAACACCTAAGCACCTTCTTACCCAACTAATAACCCTCCTAGTATAGGAGCAACCCAACCTTTAGGCACCAGTATTTCCCTTAACATATGAATATCCTCTATTAGTGTCACCATCATTCCTCTCATTTCTAACCTACCTACCTCCACCCCATTTAAGAGATTGGTGGTTCCCATACCTTCCACCCTTCCACCCATTAATACCAAAGTTACCACCTAACCTCTATCTACTAACCCAACCATGTCTCTTTCCTAACCTATGTTAATCTCTTAATAGGTCCTCATTATACCAAACTCAAGTTACATCCCTAACCCACAAGGGTATATACCTCTACCTTCCACCCAACCACGTATCTCCACATATTCATATGTCGCATCATCCCAACCACCCATGTCCACATACCAATATGTGGTAGTCTCTCAACCCCCCACCAACTATACATATATTTCACTTACCCAAACCCAACACAACCTACCTTAAAACCATGAGGGTGCACAACCCTAAATTGACCTTGTAAAAATGTTAAAGGATAAAATGATTACTTTAGATTCATCCATTTTTGGAGGCCATAATATTTTTTCATATGACCAAATCTATAATCAACCAATTCACCCATCCATCCCCATTCGACCATATCCTCCTCAATAGGAAATTCTATTTTTTTTGAAGTTTCAGAGTAAGGAGGACCCTCAACAACATCTGAGAGCATTTAGGCATTCATGCTATATGATTGCCTATGATGATGCTCTCCTTCTCCATACCTTTCTTATTTCTCTATCAGGACAACATTAGATTGGGAAAGTGCTATTACAAAGTACTCCCTCTTTTATTTTGTCTAACTAGCTTAGATTTTCTTAGATCACTTTTCCATAAACATCTCTAAGAAAGTCTCCATCACTTATCTCTACTCCATTTGGAAATTTGATGATGAATCCATTGCTAATTTCATATCCCATTGGAGAAGTCTAATAAACCAAATCTCCTTTTCCATACCCCAACCTGAGTTGATTGAACTCTTTATCTGGGCTTGCACCAAACACATTTCCTGTAATTTATGGGTTTAAAGATTTAGGACCTTTTATGAAGCTTTCACCATGACACAAAAACTAGAGAGCAGAGTCATTGACGAGGGGAAGTTGAAATTGAGAAATAAGAATTCTACCTTCAAATCAAATGAGGCTTCCTCATCTAAACCCAAAAGCCAAACCAACACTAACTCCAAAAATAAGGGAACCATGAATGTGGTTATCCTTAAGACCACCCCTCCACCCATTGTTAACCAATCTAAATATTCTAATTTCTCCAATCAAAACACTAGGAACCCAAACTAAAACACCCATAAGCAATTTACTCCACTTGGGGAGTCATATGATTTGATATTAGAAAATTTATTAAAATCCAATCTCATACAACTCCCTCTAATCAAAACTCTACACCAATTTGATTCCTCTCATCTTGTATCTAGTTGGTATAAAGAGAAGGAATTTTGCACCTCCATCGAGTCATTAGACATAATGTTAATAGGTGTAATACCTTCAAAAATGTTGTCTAAACTCTCATTGACAAAGGGGATCTTGTTTTGGATAACTCCAATGCACCCTTTAACTAATCAATTGATATATTCAAACAACCATTTCCTAACCACACTCCTTCCAACATCAAAAATAAATCAAAATCCTCTCATAATCATGAGGCCCATACTGTCAATATGGTTCTTGGTGAACTCATTTCTAAGGAAACCATTAACCAAATCACCTCTTCTCATACTCCACTTATTGAGGTAGTGAATTAACCAACCCCTCCTTTGATATGCACATTAAAGGAGGCATCCATTATTATTCTACCCTTTTTCTCCATCATACAATGATCCACTCTTCCTTTAGTGATCACTCCTAAGGGAGAAACCACTTTGCCTACACCTCCCACTGAGGAGTTACCTTCCCAAATATTAGAACCTTTTGATTAGGAAAAGGATGAGGTAATCATTCCTCCCCCTCAACCCTTGGGTCTATCCTTTAAATCCATTACCAGGGGATTCACACCCATCTATAAGCCTTTCTACAGACTGGTTAAAAGCTTAGGATTTATATTTGACCATAACCTGGATTAGGCCACCTTTTGGTAATAGCTTGGGCTCCTGTATAAAACCAAGTAAGAGCCTTATTTATTGCAATAACCTACCCTTTTCACTACAAAATCCACTATCACCATAACTCAACCATCTCACACCTCTACCCATTAAACTATAACAACATTATTAAAACCAAATTCACCTAAAGTTACCAAATCACCTTCTACCATTCTAACCAAACCCACAAAGAACCTTAGTATATTTATTACTCATAACATTACTCACCCATTGGTAAAGTTGGATTTAAGCCCACTAAACCTATCAAGCAAATCCCAAGCTAAGCCAAAAAATAAGGTGAAACCACCTAGAAGTCCAAAAGCTAGAACTTTGCCTCCCCTCTCCATTTTTCCCTCTATTTTGGGACCTCATCCCTCTACTTTAATTGGGAAATCAACTATACCAATTAAAACCTAACCACCACTTTTGGCTAAACCATCACTCCTACTTTCATCCACACCTATTTTCACCAAACTACCCATGAACATACCTCATGTCTCCCAATCATCCATAAACAAACCACATATCTCCCAAATGTATACCTCAAAACATTCTAACCCCAAGCATCCAACCTCTCTACCAAAACCAAAACTAGCTTCCAAGATTTCTCATTTACACAAAACCTCTAACACAAATCCCACTCCTAAAAAGACCTCCACATCAACTCCAAAAACTAAGACCCCTATACCTTTACCACCATTGCCTGAGTCTTACTCAAACATCTTACATAGACTAATGCAAGCATCTTTCTTAACCTTACCACCTATTAAACCATTTGACCTGCATAGTCCTAAACCATCTTGGCATAATGACAAATTAGTATGTCATACCATAAGACACTTGCGTATGACATAGATAACTACAAATATCTCTAAGTGATAGCCCATTAGCTATATCACAAGGATGACTTATTATTATATGAGCCTCTTATGATCATAACACCAATCCAAGAACCAAAAAACATCAACCAACACCTACCTATTCATCCACTCTCACCTTAGAGTGAAGAGGAACCAAAGTAATCATCTAGCTTGATTCCTTCCCTAATCCATACCATCCATGTGGTCACACAATCACATGCTCAACCAAAGGATAATGGAAAGACAAAGGTATCCATTCTATGGACATATCCCTCTTCCACCACCCAACCACCTAGCCAACACCAAACACCTTTACCTTCAACCAAGCCTAAAGTGTCCATCTTGGGACCCTCTCACTCTAATCCATTTGAATCAATTTAATGAGTAGTTCTCAAATAGCTTCACCAAATATCGATGAAGATGAGTTTATATAAATTTATCAATACCTCACCCCATCATCACCAAGCAATGATAGAAGCATTGTAATCTATAGAGGTTAGGCTAAAATACCCACAACCTTAGCAGATTTTGTTAGATATCTATAATTTTCTAACCTTGTTACCTTCAAGGATTCAAAAATACCCTCTATCCATTAAGATGACATATATCCTCCCCCCTTCATTACTGCATCATCAACCAAACCTCCATCAAGAGGTTTATGATTGATGGGGGATCTAATATCAACATTATCTCCTTCCATGTGTATAACCAACTCAATTTACTTGAGAACGTTATGTCAAAAAACTCGGTGGTGCTTTGATCATTCAATGATACCATAGACACAACTTTAAGAATGGTTGTCCTTCACATTCACCTAGGACCCTGCATGCTTCCTGAGCAATTTTATGTAGTAGAAGGTGAGTTCTAGTATAATATTTTGTTGGGATGCCCTTAAATATGTTTTAAGGGTTGTGTGTTATCAACCCTAAATTGATGCATCAAATTTGAACAAAAAGGTCAAGTTGTTACCATAAAAGAAGACCTTAGTCCTTTCACATCATGAAATATGACGTATTGACCTAATGATGTTCTCTTTCCTCCATCCAACAAACCCTCACTAGTAAAAGATAAAGCTCCATCTTCCTCTACCACTAAAGCCTCCACAAATTCATATATTCCTTCTACCCAAAACCCCATAATGAACCCTTTGAAATTTACCTTCTAACATCTTTTGTTTGGGGTGTATCACCTTCTAACCCTTGATGCTTTTCTTACTCCTCAAAAGTATAGGAATCTTGACCAATAACCCAGATATGACCCCAATATTAGAAACATTATTCCTTTTGGGCCCTCAACTTGTCAAACCAATTTTATCTATGGGGGACTTGATAAAATCCTTGACACTTCCACCACCTCTTTTTCACCTCAACCATTCACCCCCAGTTTCTCCTATCTAGATAAACCATAATTTTCCCAGACATAACTTTATAGGTGTGCTTAGAAGGGATTTGGTCTAGGTCAGTACAAACATGTCCCCACAAGTTAATTCCAATTAAAATAAAAAAACCTCATGAAAAGCATGGCCTCTATTTCATGCCACCTAAATAGAAAACCAACCCACCTCCCATTATCATCATTGATGAGGAAATCCCATCCCCACCATCCACTCCACCATTGATAACTAAGGATTTTGACATCATCCCCCTAACTTTTTTTTCATAAACATGATTAACATCAGATCCCTAACTTATCAAATGGATGGGGTGACTGTAAACATTCCTCTGACCCACCCTGAGATGATAAGAGATGATTCTCCTACCATTAATATTATTTGGTGTCAATATGACAATTTAATTCTCACCTATCTTAGTTCAGAAGATTCCATTATCACAAATCTCTTCCTCCTGAGACTTCAACCATGTTGAATGAGTCCACCATGTATATCAACTTGGGAACTCTAAATAACCCATACATTGTTAAAATTAGCTAGTCACTAAATTTCAAGGAGCGTCAAGACTTCCCCTCCTTCCTATAAGATTTAATCATAGCATTTACATGGTCTTATAATGACATGCCAAGAATCAAACCCTCCATTGCTACCCATAAAATAGTCACCAATCATAATGTCAAGTCCGTTAGGTAAAAAATTTGATGAATGAACCCTCACATAGTCCTTCTCATTAAAAAAGAGCTTTAATATCTTATGTCTATCAATTTCATTCAACCTATTGACTATTCCCAATGGGTCTCAAATATTATACCTATCACCAAAGCCATAGGGGTACTTCACATTTATGTGGAATTTCTTGAATTTAACCTTTTGTGCCCAAAGGATGACTTTCCTCTACCACACATTGACCTTCTAGTTGATCTTATAGCTAACCATGAGATGTTATCTCTGATGGATGGATTCTTAGGTTATAATCAGATCCTAATTGCCCCTAAAGATCAACAAATATAGGGTCATGCCTTTTGGAATGAATAATGTTAGTGAAACCTACCAACATGCTATGACCTACATATTTCATGAACTTATCCACATAATCATCAAAAACTATGTTGATGACCTTCTTGGGAAATTTAGATGTCATAAAGACCATTTGGTCATTCTTAATATTATCTTTGAGTGACTCATCTATTACCATGTTCACCTTAACCCTAAAAAGTGTATTTTTGAGGTTTTTATCAGGAAAGCTCCTTGGATTTATCATCTTCCTCCAAGGAATCAAAGTTGATCTATCAAAAATCAAAGCATTCTTTGATATGCCCCCTCCTACCCACCTCAAAAAAATCTACAACTTGTAGGGGAAGCTCCAATCCATTCATCATTTTATCTCTCAGCTCTTAGACTGATGTCAACCCTTCCATCACCTTTTGAAGAAAGATGTATCTTTTAAGTGGAATAATGACTATCAGAAGGCCTTTGATTTTCTTTAAAAGTACCTTTTGTCTCACTTGTACTCATTCCTCCCAAGGAAGATCAACCTTTTTTCCTTTATATCTCTACCACCAACCACTCTTTAGGGGCAATACTAGCTCATCGAGATGAACAACATAAAGAGTAAGCCATCTATTACATTATCCACATGCTTGTATAGTATTAGAATCGATACACCTATATCAAGAAATTTTTCCTAGCCTTTGTCTTCATGGACACCAAACTTTGCCACTAACTTCTCACCCACAAGACCTATGTCATAACTAATACTGACCCACTCAAGTATATGCAATCTAAGCCATACCAAAACTAACATATGGCCAAGTGGCTCATGATTTTATTTGAGTTTGACATTGAGTTTTTTTAGCATAAGTCAATTAAATTTCAAGTCATTTCCAACCAATTTGCCAAAGCATCATTAGTAGATAGTCGGTCTCCCCCTCTTGAGTTTTTAGATGAATCCATCATAACCCTCTCTCAAGAAAACTTCACCTATCAAGTGACCATGTTATTTGATGGATCAAAGTGTCACCATGGTGGGAGAGCCAGCATCATCCTTATCCCCCTTCATGGTGAAACTCTTCCTTTATCTTTCAAGATATATTTTGAATGTACCAATAATATGGCTGAGTACGAGGCTCTAGTGATAGGTCTCTAAACTGCATTAGCCTTATAAGTGAAAAAGATCAACATATTTGGTAACTCCCAACTTGTGGTCAGTGAAATCAATGGATCTTACTAGTAAAACAATGACATTTTACATCAGTATAAATAATAAGCTAATGTACTCTTGGCATCATTTGAACATTGTTTCTCTTAGTTTTTGCTCATTTCTTAATTTTGGAAGAAGATAAGAAATTAGTAATAAAGGTGTGGTAAAAATACCTAGTTTTTATGCACACATGATACATATGAGTATGTAGATCTCATTTTTGTCTTGGAAGGAGTAACATGTAGATAAGAAATCACAAATAAAAAGGAATGTTAGCAAGATAGTTAGGTGGACTACCTAGCATGAGCTAGATCTAAGAAGCATGAACTTACTAGGAGGATGTCAATCTACTCTTTTATAATAATTAAGCTAAAATAGATAAAAGTGAGATACTTACATCAAATTAAAAAAATTAACTAAAATGAAATAAAAGAATAAAGTGAATGCTTTGATATAGAAAATAATTAAATATAGAAAAGAAGGTCTATACTAGTGTTAAAATAGATCAAGTCAATTTTATAAAATCAAGTAGGGGTCTATGAATAGGTAGGGACACAAGAAGTCAGATTTGGTTGGGGGTGAGAGGTTAGAAATAACTTGTTATTTCAAGCCATAGTGACCATCGATGGTCAGGGTGACCATCAGTAGTTAAGCTGACCATCAGCGGTTAATCTAGCCATCGATGGTTTGGTAACCATTGATAGTTGGAGATGACCATCAGTGGTTTTACTAACCATCAATGATTGCCTATAGAATTTTGAAGGTTCTCAAAAAATAGTTTTATAATGGATCAGTGATCACGTAAGGGTCTGGGAGCTAGAAAACAAGATGCATAAAAGGTCTAATAGGGGAGAGAGAGTTCATAATCCAAAATAACAAGACTAAATGACAAATATAATTATTGCTTACTAAATGGTTAATGGGTGGATCAATTTTAATAGAGTAACAAAACTTTTCCTCAAGAGCAATTTGGGTAGAGTTTCAGATCTCTATTGAGATTGGTAAATTAATGGAAGAAGACTAGCTGACTAAAATATTGAATACTTGTGAGCTAATTTTTTTTGATGATCTCTTTCACCTCATACTCCCCTCATTTTATAGTCAAATAGAGATGGAGGATAGAAGGTTACGTAGGTGCTTAGCTTGTTGATTTCGATGCTTGGGAGTTCATTAGCAATGACCAAGGTGGATATATTTAATTATGTTGTGTTATTTTGCACAGTTGGTATTGTTGTAAGAATGAGGAAGACCTGACCATCGATGATCAACCTAAGTGTCATTAGTTAAGTTGGCCACTGACAATTAAGTATCTAAAGGAAAAGGGGTCAAGGTGGGTTAAAAAAGATTGGGTGAAGGGTTAGGTTAGTAAGTTAGTGAATTTAGTTAGCTTAATAGCTAACTAGACTCTGATGGGTTGGTCAGTGGGTGGACAGGTAGGGTTAGGTGGTCTCTAAGGTATCCCAAGGCATTTTGACATCTAGAACCATTGTGTGTAGTTTTCTAGTGTCTACATTTTCCCCTTTTTTGTTATTCAGCTTTGAATTAACAAACTACAAAACAAAAATGGATTGGTTGGTCAAAGTTATGATTGCCTTGAGAATGGGAAGAGGTGTTCCCCCTCAAATTGGGAGTCGATTAGGTGAACTAAAATTAATTCAGGGTTTAATAAGCAATGTATGGTGAGTCATGATATTGGTGATGAAAAGGGTGGCTAGGCATTTAAAATGTAAACATGTGCATAAAATGTGACTAAGTGTGATAACCAAGATCACACATAGACTAAGGTTGTCAATGTTGGTAATAATATATTTGGTTCTAGAAGGACTAGTGATGGGCTAATTGAGCCATATCATTAGGAATAAATGATTAGGTTATTCCTATCAAGTCTTCTAGATAGGGTTGGTGTTCTCATAAGTACTCAAGGTAGGAATTTATCCCTTGAAAAACATAAATGGTTAGGTTGTGAGTAAGGTGGTACAAATTCAAATATTCAACATGGAAAGGTTGGTCAGTGTGATCAAAAAGACCAAGCAAGGTCATTACGAGGTATACAAAAATTTGGGTCCAAAATGGCCAACATCAAGGTAGACATGGTCTAATGGTTGGTTGAGAAGGGTAATATGCAAAAGTTTAGGTTTTAGTTTGGGTGAGAAAGGTTATATCCAAAAAAATTCACTTAGGTGTAGGTGACTAAAAAAATTAAATGAGATACCCTGATCATCGACAGTTAGGGGTTCCAAGGTCGACCATCGATGGTCACCTTGACCATTAATGGTTAGGGTAAAACCCTAAAAGGTTGAGGATAAAAAGTGAAAAACAAAAGTCATTTTCACTTTTAACTTATTGAATCTAAACTTTCCATGCATTTTATGATTTGGTGATTTAACTTTTTGATGTGAGTTTGACTGAGTGGTTTCTAATTGGGTGATTGTTGATTGGGTGGAGGCATGTGTTTATGGTGATTTATATGGGACCAAGATGCAGGGCATATGAGGATGTGGTCAAGTAGTTAGATGTGGGCTCCATCCTTGACAATGGTCAAGCAATGAGGTAGGGAGTGTTTTTAAAATTGATAGATTAATTAATTTTGTTGTTGTGAAGTTAAATATGGGTATTTTGTGGTTGTGTTAGATAAGGTTTAGTGGGTTTTGACCTAGATTTAGGTTTTGCTTAGTGTTTGTAAAAATTATCTTATGAAATTTGAAATTAGGAGAGTATTTAGGTTAGGGGTAGGTTATAGGATAGGATTGGGTAATTTAGTTTTTGAATTTTATTTATTTTGAGAGATTTTAGGTGGGTAGGGTTAGTTGGTTTGTCATCAATGGTCACACATAGTGACCATCAATGGTTAGACCTAATCGTCAATGGTCAGACATGATGGTCAATGATCAACCAATGAAGTACCAAAAGCACTTGACCATTGATAGTCATAGTGACCATTGATGGTCGAGTGTTTGGGGAAGGTGTGTTTATTAAAAAAAGATATAGAAAAATGTTTTAATGTTTTAAAGGGTTTTGGGTAGTTAAAATTCCAAGTGTAGGTCTAGGATAAGGTAATTATCAAGTAGGAGTGTTGTGTTAAAATAGTTGGTGGTTAGAGTTAGATGTTAGTTTGAGAGGTTTAGGGTAGGTGTTTTTGAATAAAAGAGTTAGATGTTTTGTTTGATAGGTTAAGGTAGGTGTTTAAAATGTTTGAGGGTGAGGGTCACTTTAAGTTCTAGAGGTAATGTTGTAGAGGGTTGTGGGTTAGTTTGGAATAGGTTGATTTAGGTGGGTTTAGGTTTGATAAAGAGGTTGATGTAGGTAGAATGATTGAAATGAATGAAAATGAGAAATGATAATGGAAAACTTCATATACATGCTAAATTTGATTTTTATAGGCATGAGATCAGATCCAAATGAGGGATTGGGTTCCTAGGATCTTTGTGGAGGTCTATGTATGGATGACTAAGGATGATTGGACACACATGGGGTAGGTTGGCCTCAGGGTTATGGTATACTATCAACACTTATTGTGAGATGCAATGATGATTATGGCCCTCATCATGAGATGAAATTTGGATATGAACACCTTCCTCTTTCCAATAAGAGAGATGACCATCCTACTAGAGGATGTTCATATGATTACATGGTTGCCCATTCATTAGGAGCCCATTTACCATATTGAGAGTGAGGAGATGGATGAGTAGATGGAGCTTATATATGGTGAGGATCGAGCCTTTGCCAAATGGCATGTAGGTGGTTTTGGTTATAGGCCATTGTACCAGAGAGCTCAAGATGAGAGGCATTTGATGACTATGATGATGATGAAGGCAATGTCTTATTTTACATTGCTTAATTTGATTACTGGGCAATTTATTTATTTGTTGTTGGGAGTGTTAGTAGGGATGTTGCTTGGGAGGATAGTGTTTGGGTGGGCACCATTTTTGTGGTCCAAATATATAGGGAGATTTAGGAATTTCAAGTTCATAAGAGGTACAAGATCAGTGTGGGGTTTATGCTCCATTATTGGCATATGAGCATATCAGGGTTCTAAGACCATTGGGGCTACCATGGGAGGGATAGACCTAAATGGATTTTAGAGTGGGTTTCATCTGATAAAGGGGAGATTATGGACTAAAAAGAGTTGGAGGAAGGGTGAGGGATATTGATTAGTTTAGAGATGTATTAGATGGTTTGGTTGTGGGTGATGTGGTCTAGAGGCCATATGTTAGCTTTCCTAGGTGGGCTCTTTATGGCTATCATACATTGTCTTTACAGAGTTGGAGATGGATCTATGGGATGAGAGAGGGTGAGACTAATATCATCCCATTTGATAGAGTTTGGAGGTAGTTTGGCCTAGTGTAAGGGATTTTAGGTTCATTCTTGCAGTACATGAGGGAGGATGCTAGGTTTTTATTACCTGAGTCGTAGCTAGAGGAGGTGGTCCTCGATCATGAGGAGTTATATATTAGAGTAGGGGTTGATGATGCCAATGTTGTTGGTAGATATACAACATGGTATTAGGCCTTTTATGTAGTGGCTAATTTTAAGTAGGATGATGGTGGTTGACATACCATGGATGTGGATCTAGCTAGTAGGGGTCCACATGTATAAGTATAGAGTGGTGGCCTTGATGGATAGACATGAGTAGCACTAGCTACTACATAATCACATATTACAAGGTTACAGAGATAGGTGGCCACATTATAGGGGTAAATTGTGAATTTATAGGGTCTAATTGCCATCATTAAAGGTGAGAGAGATTAGGCTAGGACCTCCTTAGGTTTGGTGACCCATGAGAGGGATACCTTGAGATAGAGGGAAAGAGTAGTGGTATCACCATCAAGACCACCTAGTACCATCCATATGGCATTGTACTTAGCCATAGTGGAGGAGTTAAGGTATTATAAGGCCATAGTGCTGGCATAGTGTCTTGAATAACCCCGATGTGGTGAGTATAGGGTTAGTTTAGTAGGTGGGTAGCTATGGTGACTCTATGTTAGTGGGCCACTTCAATGAGTAGATAGGTAGGCATCTTAGAAGTATTGACACTAGATGGATATGGTAGTGTAGGTATAGGAGGGGCCAGTGGGATTCGTACCCCAGGGGTATGATATATGATATGAGATAGATATAGATGTGCATGATTTTGATATCAGCCTATGTGCTGAAATAATGAGATGTACATGCTATGAGAGAAATATTATACATTATTACATGTATTATTTATTTTGATGACATGATGTATGTGATGTTTATGATGCTCATGATGATATATGTATTGATGATTCATGGTTGAAATGTTTTGATGTTTTTATGCTTATGAGATGTGGACTCAATAGCTTAGTCATGTGATGATTATGGATGATGTTTTGTTTTATTCATGGATATGATGTTTATGATTATGGATGGTTTGATTATGGTTATTGATGTGGTTTATGATATGATGTTTTGATTATGGTTTGTTTTGTTGATTATGGATGTGATGTTTATTTATGGTTATGATGTTGATGAAAGCACATAAAGTAAGATAAAAAATTAGATGTGGAAAAAGAGATAATAATAATGATACATATGTCTACATGAACCAATGATAATTAGGTAAGGAAAAATCCTGATGCCTTTTCATTGGTAAGGATAAAAAAATTGAAGTTAGATTGGCTTATGGAGCATAATCCTTTTGAATAATTTGTATTAGAATTATTTGGTTGATAAAAAGGTGTCTTGATCACATTGTGTCAAGTAAGCTCACAATCCCTAGATTTTTAGATGGTATAAAGGGGAGGTAGGTGGTAGGCAAAGGGTAAATGGGTGATAGGTAAGGTAACCTTATGTGGGTTAGTTTTCCCCTTCTATAGGTGATATAAGAACCATATTTAGACAAATCTATATCTTCATGCAAGGTGTAAACTGATCGATGTGGGAAGTCTACTAATGAAAGATGATTGCATCTTTCTTGGGATATCTTTTTCTAATTTTGATATCTAGTATTTTGTTATTGGTGTTTTTTTTGAATAGGTTTGTGAATTTGATTGATGCAAGAAGATTTAAATGATTTATTTTTACCCATTTGACTTAGCCATCCATCAAAGAAATGGTCTAATTTTGGGTTTGTTTATTTAGTAGTTGTCCTTCAAGGGAGTAGTCTATCTTTTAAGAAATTTAGTTTTTGAAAGCTATCCTTTAAAGGAGTAGTCTGCAATACTAGAGACATATAACCCAAGTAACGTTTTGGTATCCCAAATTATTTTGATACTAGGCTTAAAGGTCTACCTTTATGAGGGAAAAAGTTTTAGCACAAAAGGTTAATGTAGGTGAAGGGAGTGGTTTTGAGATACCATGACCATGGGATTACATCTTATTAGAGACAAAAAGTATCCATGAGAACCATGCTATGGGTAGAGTCATGATACCCATATTTAAGATTAGGATATGACTATGATGGTGAATCACATGGTTCTATGTTGTAATCAGTTATCCTCAAAGCGATAATGATAGGTATGTGAAGGTAAAATTCTCATAAATCAAGGGACAAGCATAAGTTAGACAATAAGGTGAGTTTGATACTTTTTTAACAAAAAAAAGAATGTAGATGCAAAGCATTAAGAGGCTCAGATTCTAGTTTGCCTTTAAGATAGGAAAAATGATAAGATCTTAATCCATACTTATGGGTTATGATTTAGGATCCAAGATATTTGAAAGAAAACTTGACTCTTTTACTTTTTCCCATATTAGTTACATGTTTATTTTCCTTTAGGACAAGGTCTCTGATATTGAATTCTCATTGTTTTAGGTGTTTGTTATAAGAACTCTTGATTTGGTATTGGTAGACATGAAGATGGTTAAGTGTGGCTAGGTGATGATCATCAAGTAGCTCAAGTTATGCTAGATGTTCTTGATGATAGTCACTCTCAAAAATGATGTCTTATAAAAATATACAAAGAAAAGGAATCTAGACTTTGAGAGGCAAGACTGCCTTTGCTCTAAAGACTAGAGAGAAAGGGGTAGTACTTGTAGAGGTTCAAATGCTAGTGTGATAGGCCCATAAAGTGAAAGGGATGTGTAAGTGCCAATCCTAACCTAAAGTATTGACTACTTTGGTCAACATTTTGCTAAGGGTTTTTTAATAGGCTTCCACCTATCAATTTTCTTGTGGATGGTAAGATGAGGAAAAAATTAACTTAATGCCAAATGCATCACAAAGACCTTGGACTTGATTTTGAAATATTTTCCATTATCAGTGATGATCTTATGGGGAACACTAAAATGATAGATGATATGATGATTGATGAAGTCAATTAACTTGTCATCTTTATTTGAGATGAGAGGAATAACTTCCACCCATTTTGTGAAATACTTGGTGGAAGTGATAATGGAATGGTGTCATTGTGAATAATGATGATTTATTTCCATAATGAGATCGAATCCCCATTATGAGAAAGGCCAATAGTCTTTGGACACTTGAAGGCCATGAGTAAGTGTATGATGTAAATTGTCATGTTGCTGACATTTCACACACTTCGTTATATAATCATAGTTGATAACATGGGAAACTTCATGACTTTATACAGAAAAAATAATGAGGTTGTCAAAGCCATACTTGTAAAAGATTCCCCCTTGTATGGTATAATGAGAGGTAATATAAAAAAAGGCTCTTTAGGAAATCTAAGATAGGTTGGGAGGAATGATGTTGAGTTTAAGGTGGTTAAAGGTTTGATCATACGATATGTTTGATGGAGATGCTTCCACACTAAAACTGGTAGGAAAGTTAGAATGGATATAAGAAGGTGTGATAAAGTGATGGATGTTAACAAAGAGTTTAGAATTGGTAGGTGTGATAAAGTGGTGGATGTTAACAAAGAGTTTAGAATTGGTAGGTGTAGATAGGATTTGTGAATTAAGGGAAGCCATTATATCCACAAATTTTTTGTTAGATCATGGAATAGATTGGATAAGGTAATGATTAAATGATGTTAAGAGTACATATATGAGTTTCTTG
Organism: Torreya grandis; assembly: GCA_037957365.1. Taxonomy (NCBI): domain Eukaryota; kingdom Viridiplantae; phylum Streptophyta; class Pinopsida; order Cupressales; family Taxaceae; genus Torreya; species Torreya grandis. The sequence continues at coordinate 2,636,446 of JARHVA010001091.1, read as the reverse complement.
TACTTTTGAAAGACATCATTGGTAAGATCCATTGACCTAGTCAACCATAAGCTAGGAATCGCCAAAGATACTAATGGTCTTAATTACCAAGGCTAAAGTAGTTTGGAGACCTACTACTAGGGATCCACATTTAGCCACATTATTGGTACACTCAAAATAAATCTTAAAGGAAAGGGTAAGAGGTTCACCATTAAGGGGAATGAGAATAACTCTGGCACCCCCACTGTGTTGTCATTTTGAGCCATTGAATAACATAGTCATTTGGTAGGTGGAGTATTCCTTAGAAAGAGTCACAATAGACTCATCTAGAAATGTAAGAGGAGGTAGTTGGTTATTTGGTAAAGGATCTTCAATCGATTGATCAGAAATGACCTTCTATTTAATTGACTTTTACTAGAGGAACTCAAGGTCAAACTTAGCTAAAAGAAAGAGCCACTTAGCTATATGCTAGTTTTGGTATGGTTTAGAGTGAATGTAATTGAGTGGGTTAATGTTATTGATGACAAAAGTTTCGTGATTGAGAAGGTAATGAAATTTTTTGGAAGCCACAAAGACTAAAGTGAGGAAAATTTTATAGGAGTGGGTGTATTTAGTCTCATACTCTATAAGTGTTTGACTAATATAGTAGAAAACTTACTCTTTGTTTTGTTCATCATGGTGATCAAGAATTGCCCCTAAGGAATGGTTAGTGGTGGAAATATAAAGGTATAAGGGTTAATCCTATTTAGGTGGGGTAAGAATGGTTGGAGGAGAGAGGTACTCTTTGAGTTAATCAAAGGCTTGTTGATAGTCTTTGGTCCACTTAAAAGAGGTATCTTTCTTGAGAAGATGGTGAAAGGGTTGAACTTTATCCAATAACTAAGAGATGAAGTGATAGATAGATTAGATCTTCCCTTGTAGGCTATAGAGTTGCTTGAGGTGGGTTAGAGGTGGCATCTCCAAAACTTATCTTTGGCAATATCTACTTTTATTCTTTGAAGAGAGATTATAAATCCAAGAAGATTTCTAGATATGACCTAAAAAATACATTTATTAGGGTTGAATCAGATGTGGAAATGGATTAGGCATTCAAAGATGATTGTGAGAATAGCTAGATGATCCTTGTGATGTTTATATTTCCCAAGGAGATCATCTACATATTCCTCTATGATTTTATGGATGAGATCATGGAAGATGTAGGTCATCACACATTGGTAGGTTACTCCAATGTTATTCAGACCAAATGGCATGACCCTATAGAAAAAGGTTCCCAATGGGGTGATGAAATAAGTCTTATGCTAATCCTTTGGGGTAGTCAAGATTTGATTATATCCCTAGAAACTATCCATGAGAGATAACATCTTGTGGCCAACTATAAGATCAACAAGTTGGTTGATACTAGGCAAAGGAAAGTAATCCTTTGGGCAAGCAAGGTTGAGGTCATGAAAGTCAATATAGAGGTGAATTCCCACTATGGTCTTGGTAATAGGAATAATTTTATAAACCCATTAAGAATAATTGATGGGTTGGATGAAGTTGACAGACAAGAGATGTTAAAGCTCTTCTTTGACTATAAGGGTGATGTAAGGGTGCATCCTATGAAGATTTTACTAAACAAGCTTAACATCAGGATGGGTGATAATGTTGTGGAGGGTTATGGAAGGGTCTATTTTAGGTATATCCTGATAGGACCAAGAAAATGCTATGATTTGGTATTGAAGGAAAGAAGGGTAATCTTGTTGTTCCATGGAATGTAAGGATTAACCAATCTTGACAATGTGAGGGTTATCCTAAGTACCCAAGTTGACATCGATAGTGGATTCATTCAACATGGTTTGGTTCTTAGGAGGAATGTATTTATGGATAAAATAATCCCTTATATTGAGGTAGGTGAGAATGGAATCATCATCTTGATTTTAGATGGTGTCAATGGTATGAGAATCATTTTCTACCATTTTAGGATGAATGAGAGGAAGAACTTTAGTCTGGTCATCCTATTGATAGGTCAAGGGGGATAAACTATAATATTGACTAAAAAAATTTAGAAGGAATGATTTTAAAATCCTCAAAATTTGAAAGAGATTGGGTTGGTGAGGATGAAATGTTGTCCTCAATGGTGGCAATGGGTTTAGGTGAATTGGTGGGTTATTTTAGTGATACGAAACCAAGGCCAAATAGCTCATGAGGTTTTTAGGTTTTGATGGAAGGTAACTTATGAGGTATATGTTCATAATAGTAGAGGCCAAATCCCTTCCAGGCACACCTATGAAGGTATAATTTAACAAATGTTGGTTTGTCCAGATAAGAGAAGTTAGAGGTAAATGGTCAGATGGTAGAGGTAGTGGTGGAAGCAAAAAGTGGATGATCAATTCCCCCATATATTAAGTTAGTTTGATGGTTGATATGCCTAAAAGGAATGATGCTTCTGATGTTGGGGTCATAACTAGGATCATGGTCAAGGTTACCATACTCTTGAGGAGTAGGGAAAGCATCCAAGGCTAGAAGATGATACTACCCTAGTGAGATATGTTAGAACATGGGTTCTAAGGGGTCCTCTATGGGGATATATGAAGAAGGGATAGATGAGATAGTGTAATATTTATCAATGGTAGGGATGGAGTTGTTGTTGGTTGATCTGTGAAGGTAAAGGTGATATTTTGGGTTTTGATGATGGTAAAGGTAAAGGTGAGGGTGCTTGGATTTGGTTGGAAGGTTAATGGGTAGAAGGGTATGTCCATGGTATGGACACTTTGGCATTTCCCTTATCATTTTATTGGGCCCTAGATTGGGTAACCATATGGATAGTGTGGATTAAGAGAGGTTTTGGGCTAGATGGTTTTTTGATTCCTATGCACTTTCAAATGAGAGTTAAGTAGGTAAATGTTGGGTGGGTTTAGTTGATGGTTGGGTTGGTAATGGGGTAGGTTCATATAATAATAGATCATCCTCATCCCATGAGTTATGAATAAGTACTTGGAGAGATTTGCATTTCTCCATGTCATGTTGAGGTGTCAAATGGTATGATCAGATTAAAATATCATTGAACCAAGATGGTTTAGGACTTGAAGGGTTGAATGTTTTGATAGGTGGTAGGATTAAGTAAGAGAATCACAAAAACCTTTGTATAATGGTATAATAAGATTCAAGCAAAGGTGTTGGAGGTCATAGGTTTTTAGTTTTAGGAGTGGGAGCTTTCATAGGAGTAGGCTTCACCATAGAATTTATAGGTGGTGGAATGGTTTTGGTAGGTGGTTTTGGTTGGGATTATTTGGTTATGGTTGGTTTGGAGGTGAAATATTTAGAGATGGAGGGTGAAGGTTTGGTGATAGGTGGGAAGGTAGAAGTAGATAGATTAGTTAAGAATGATGGGGAGTTTAATGATTTGGTGGAGGTAGGTGTAGGTAGAGTAAAAGGAGAAGGCTTACTAGATGAAGAATAGGTAGTTATGGGAGGGTTCACCTTCTTGGTAGAAGGATGAGCTCCTAATATGGTAGAAGGATGAGGTCCTAAGATAGATGGTAAGAGGGAAGGAGATGGTATAACTTTGGTTTGAGGTGGGATTTTTGTTGATTCCACATTATTAGTTGGTTTGGTTGGGGTTTTATTTTGTGGAATAGATGGGGTTATGTCCAAATTCAAGGATGGGTGAGCAAGGCTAGGTGTAGGAAGTATTCCTAGATTCTTTATGTGTTTGGTTAGAGAGGCGTAAGGTGATTTGAAAATTTTAGATGGAGGTAGGTTGGATGGTTCCCCTATGGTTTTGGAGGAAGAAGTGTTGATGAAGGTATTGAGATGATGATAGGTTTGATGGGCGAGGCAAGTGAGGTTGAAGGTTTAGGTTTGTTTTAGTAAGGGAGACCAAGATGATGCCAAAAGGTGGCTCAATCCAAATTGGGTTGAGAAGTGGACTCTAGATTTTGAACCAATCTTGAAAAATGCTTGTAAATGGGTGTAATTCCTTGTTTATTAGTTTCAAAGGTTAATCCCATAGGTTGAGGTGAGAGAATGGTTTCTTCACTTTTGACCTTGATTGAAGGTTCCATGATTTGGGAGGATTTATCCTCCATGTAAGGTGTAGACAAGGTAATATATTCTTTTGGGATGGTTATTGAAGAGATAATGGGTGGTCCTATGATAGGGGAGGAAGGTATGATGGTCTCAAGTGAAGGAACAAATGTGTTTATTTCCTTTGTTTAGGTGTCCAAAGAAATGGTAGGTAATTCCACCACTTCAATAAGTGGAGTGGGGGAATAGGTGGTTGAAGAAATGGTTGCATTATTTGGTATTTCTATCAAAGTATATGTGGATAAGTTCATGGTTTCATCAAGTAAAGAAAGAGGGGTGGTTGTTTCCTCTATTTGAGTGTCCAAAGGAATAGAGGGTGAGTCCACCACTTTAATGAGTGGAGTGGAGGTAATGGTCTCCTCAATGATAGGTTCACTAATAATGAAATTAACCATATGGAACTCATGAGTGTGAGATGATTCCAATTTATTATCATCATAGTTGGTGGTAGGGGCATGATTTGGGAAAGGTTTACAAAAGATTTCAAGAGACTGATTTGGGGTTGCATTGGGATTATCAAATAAAAGCTCTACCTTATCAATAATGCTTTAGACAATGGTTTTAAAGGTGTTTCACCTACTAACATTATGTCCAATAATGTGGTGGAAAGAACATAGATCATTCTCATTATACCAACCAGGTGTAGGGTAATAAGCATCAAATTGTTGGGGAGGTTTTATGGGAGGAAGTTGTATGATGTTTTATTTGAGAAATTTATCCAAAATTGAAGCATAAGACTCCCCTATCAAAGTATATTTTTTTGGGGAAGCTTTGTTTTGGTTTTAGTTTTGTTGATTAGAAGAATTAGAGGAATTGGTTTGGTTGGGTTAGTTGACAGTTAGAGGTGGAGTGGTTTTAAGGAAAACCAACTTTACATATGCCTTGGGTTTGGTGTTGGGATGGTTAGATTGATTAGTTATTTTGGATGAGGAAGGCTCATTGGATTTAAATCTATAATTTTTGTTCCACATTTTAAATTTTCCCTCATCAATGGATCTGATTTCTAAATTACGTGCCATGGTGAAAGCCTCATCAAAAGTCTTGAAAGTTTGAAATTAAAGAGTAGGGGAAATATGTTTGGAATAACCTCAAGATAAGAGTTCAATCAACTCAGGTTGGGGTAAATAAAAAGAAAATTTGTTGATAAGACCTCTCCATCTAGCTACAAAATCAGTGATTGATTCATCATAAAATTTACTAATGGAGTAGAGGATGGTAATAGAGACCTTCTTAGATATATGGACTGAGAAATGATCTAAAATGATTTGGGCAAGTTGAGAAAAAGAAAATATGGAATGATTGGTGACATCACTATACCAATCTAGGGTTGGTCTAGATAAAGACATGGGAAAGATATGAAGGAAGTGAGCATCATCATATGCAATCAAATAGTAAGAATGGTGAAATGATCTCAAGTGTTGTTGGGGGTCCTCCTTGATTTGGAACTTATAAAAATTGTGTAGTTCCCATTAAGTAGGATAATATTGGATATGGATGGATGGATAGGTTTGTTATAGATTTGATCATAAGATAAGAGGTTATGAGCCCTAGAGATAGATGACTCTAGGTTAGTCATTTTTTCTATTAACATTTTGACCAAATCTATTTGGGGTTGGGAAGCTCCATAATTATGTGCTAAGTTTGGTTGAGGTTGGGCAGCATCAATATATGGATAAGTGGTAGAAGGTTGAGAAGATACCACATATTTATATGTGGTCTTTGAAGGTTGGGATAATGCCACATAAGGGTTAATGGGCACAAAAGGTTAGGTGGAAGGTGCTATGTATCCTTGTGGATTAGGAACATATTGGTAGGATTTCATTGGTATTTGTTGAGGGATTAATATGGGTTGATTTTGAGGTAGGATGGGTTGGTAGATGGTTGGGGTTGAGTGGTAACTCTTATGCTAATAGGTGGAAGGGTAGGAAGTATGAAAAACACCAAATTTTGAAGTGGGGTGAAAATTGAGGGATTGGTGGTGATAAGGGGAATGGTAGAAATAGGGGTAGAATATACCCCCATGGTGGATGAGGTGTGGGTAATAAGAGGTGGGGTTGCTCCTATGTTGGAGGTATTGGTCAGTGTAAGGAGTGTTTGGCTATTGGATGGAATGTTACATTGGGTTTGGGTGGTGGTAGAAGATGGGTTATGGGTGGAAGAAGATGCTTGGGTGATCATAGGTTGGGTGGAGGTAGCACCGACCATAAGATGGGGAGGCACACCATAAGGTGAATCTATAGGAGGAACTGAAGCAATAGGTGTGTGGTGAGATAAAGTGTTGAGGTAATGTTGGAGGGCTATGAGGTTATTATCAAGGAAGGTATAAAAATCTACATCACCCTCAAAAAATATCTGAGGCATGGTAGGAGGGGGAGAAAGATGAGGATAACTCTTAGCATCTAAAGTATACTCCATGGAAAAATAGGAAGAAGAAGATGGTTCTTGGTTGGTTTGATTCCTCAACTATTGTCTAGTAAGGACCATGTGAGGAATATAGAAGAAATGATGAAAAGATCACAACTCAAACAAAAGCAAGCAAATGGAAAAGAATCTCAAGGAAATCAAAACATACACTAAAGTGCATTTCAAACTTAGGATTATTTTTAGATCACTTTTGGCTTATGACTTAGAAAGTGTGAAGAAGAAATTTGGTTTGTAGATTAGATACTAAAGAGGAAATCTAAGGTTGGTTTCAAGTAGTAAAGTCTCTAAAAAAGAATCTATAGTGAACTTTAGTACGTGGCTTGATATTGGGGCCTACCCCCTCACTTCACACACTACAGTGATAGGGGTGTTGGGTGCTTAGCCATGATATACTAAATTTTAGAGTTTATACTCAGCCAGAGAGTTGAGTTGGTTCTCCCCTTGGTAATGACCTCCAAGTAAGATTGTCAAGAAAAGGTAAGGTTATCATTAGGTGATGAAATCCTAGTTAGGCCTTGTCTCAAGTTTGTTTTGATGTGTTGATTGATTATGTGGTTTGTTAAAGTGTGTGATAACAAGAGTGAAACTATGATTAATTACTTTGCTTTTAAGTTAACTATATGAACTAAAACAAGAAAGCAATTAATGTATGCAAGGTTCATTTTAAGCCCAAAAAGATTTTCATATTTCATTATATGAGCACAAAATAAAGGAAGAAATGTCAGGATCTTGCTCCACCACAATTAGAGCACATATGATTACCACTTGTATTAGCAACTAAACACGGAATTATACCAGAAGTGACAAGTAACTAGAAATATGAAACAACACAGGATATAAGAGACAATACACAATTGTATTATATACACAGAAGAAAATACAATAAGGAAGATGCCACTTCTTCCTCCACCTCAAAGGCTCACCACACCTCAATACCTTCTTCCCTCTCTCTCTCGGTCCCAACAATCAACTCCAATATAGAATTGATGTTCACCTCTCCAACCAGTCAGTAACAATGCTGCCAGTTCACCAAGCACACAACCGTACTCCAAGTAGATCTCCCATGAACCTTCAACCTGCAATTCAATAGACCATACTCACAATTGTAGATCTCTCTACACCCTTGAAGAACCCTTCTTCAACTAGTACCCCAGTGGATCAGCTCCTTGACCTTGCAGACCTTGCAACTCTCCCTGATCAAACACTCTCAGCACCCCTATGGAACTAGGAGGAGCTACACTAGCTCTCTCTAAAAGCTCTATGGCTTTCTAGCACACACTTACAATACAACCCATGAGTCCATATATAGATCTCATGCTTACAATAATTAGACTAACCTAATTACAATAATTAGACTCTCAACTCAAGACTACGACTAGCCTTTAACATGCAAACTAGCAGTCCAAAAATAGACTCTCCTAGATTCATCATGCGAACTGCCTATTCTCACATAGGCTGCCGATGTCGGTTCCTCCATGATCGATGTCGGCCGACTGGTAACCGACGCTAGTTGCTTCCTCTTGCTATCTAACTGACGTCAGCTGATCAGATCGATGCCATTTTTCTTGCAACTAAATCAGCAACACCCCACAACTCTGGATCCTCCTTAACTTCTCCTATTTGCATCCTGGTGGAGCTTTTAGCTCCACAACATAATAATCTCCCACTTGGAGATAAATAGCTACACCTATACCTATACCTATACACCATCTAAATTATTCCCTGGCTTGTATTCCTCTTCAAGATCAACCCTGAAGACTGACCACCACACAACCTGTGATGCTACACCTGTCATTCAAGTAACCTGCCGCATCCGAACCTACATATCCATGTAGTGAAGAACTTGACCCTGCATAACAAGAAACCCTGCTGTTAGTCCCACTGAACTGCCCTCCAGTACTCCTTCCCCGAATTGGCTCCATACTTTCTGACAACCCCCACTGCTTGGGAAAACTCTAGTCTACACTAGACCTCATGTGATTTTGAACCCTGTTTCAAGCTAAGCTTGAACTATCCAGCCCTTGGTGTGCATTTCGATTCTGCCGGCATCATGAACCCTGCCAACACCATCTTCACATCAGCTCCCACTGGATATCAAATCTCCATGTCTCTTATGCCAAAGAATTTTGCTGCTCCAAATTCTTTATGACACACCTCTAAACTAACCTTACCCTTAGCTCAACAACACCCTGTATGTACAATCCTACTAGCAAATAAACCATCCACATACAGTAATAGAATGATGTCATGACTCATCATCCACTTGGTAAGACAAAACCACAATAGTTACATTGACATTGACTGAAGCCATGCTTAGTCATCCACCTGTCAATACCTATACCACTGTCCTGCAGCGTCTTCAAGACCATATGCCTTGGCCTTCTATCTCTCATATCCATCCACTCTCTTTTTTATCTCGAGAATCCATTCCATCTCTAGTGCTTACTTCTAGCTGACAACTTTACCAACAAATCCCTGTTTGGTTTTTCTCCAAGGACTCACACTCCTCATCCATGCCAAACTCCCACTGTATCTGGACTCTACCTGCATTGCTTCTTCCATCTCCTTGGTTCTTGACTATCAAAAAAGCAATATAAAGAAGGTGAACAATGAATATGAGGTTCAATTACCCTTACTAACCTCAACATGAGCATTTGAGACTTGTTGTCTGCCCACTATCCGTACCAGTGATCGATCTCGGCCATCTCCCAGTCTGTTTTCGACCGATGTCGGCTCCCTGTACTATACCTAACTGTCGACGTCATTACCCTGGCCAACGCCGGTGTCCCTGTTGCTGACATCGGTTCCTTTATGACCGACGTCGGTCTTCCTATTTTTGTCATCGATTACTATCTAACCAACACCGGTACCTGTGTTCGTCTGTGAGTGATAACTTTTTACCCGCGAGCTCTCCATGGATCAAAATCCTAATCAAATCAACCCTACTCTGTTTAGAATAATTCAGCGTCCTCACCTGATCCCTGTCCATCATCTCCTCCATGAACACCAAGGCTTTCCAATTCTTTAGCTTGTCAAAGACATATGACCTCCGCTTCAAAACCTGCATTCTCCTTCTACATATGTGACTAAGCCTATGAAGCCACATCTCTGAAATAGAAGGTGAATCAGTAATATAAGTAGATAGATAAAAGATACCTACTTTCTTACCACCATCTAATTCAAGTGCATCCGCTGTGAGAGTTACAGTGCATCTCTCATCACCCAAATTTCTTGAAGAAATTAGACTTATCTCCAAGACTGGTACCTGCATGACTTCCTTCAACCACTGTGTGTCATCCGCCTGCAATTTCAGCTTCACTTCCCCTTCGTCTATAATCTGACAAGGCTCTCCAACCCCTAAATAAATCTCTCCAAAGTCTTCAAAGGCATACCCATGAAAAGATGCTCTATTTCGGGCTGCATGGAAAGAGGCAAAAGAATCTGTAAACAAAGATTCCACTTTATCCAGAACATCCTATACAATATTACCTGCAACATGTGCTTCCACCAGCTGATCTTCTACCGACCAACGATCTCTTTTAACCTGCTCTTTCTTTCCATCAATCAGACCATTCGTTCTATTCAGTTTCTCCATTCGTAGCTTACTTTCTTCTACCATTGCTAATCTAAAACCCCTGTGAGTGACCTGTAATCAACAAACACTACCAGATCTGAAATCACCTGTTAGTCCACCCAACCAAAAGCTCTGATACCACTTGTTGGTATCAGTTCTTGAACCTACAACCAAGGCTCTGATACCACTTGTCAGGATCTTGCTCCACCACAATTAGAGCACATATGATTACCAATTGTATTAGCAACTAAACATGGAATTATACCAGAAGTGACAAGTAACTAGAAATATGAAACAACACAGGATATAAGAGACAATACACAATTATATTATATACATAAAAGTAAATACAATAAGGAAGATGCCACTTCTTCCTCCACCTCAAAGGCTCGCCACACCTCAAGACCTTCTTCCCTCTCTCTCTCGGTCCCAACAATCAACTCCAATATAGAATTGATGTTCACCTCTCCAACCAGTCAGTAACAACGCTGCCAGTTCACCAAGCACACAACCGTACTCCAAGTAGATCTCCCATGAACCTTCAACCTACAATTCAATAGACCATACTCACAATTGTAGATCTCTCTACACCCTTGAAGAACCCTTCTTCAACCAGTACCCTGGTGGATCAGCTCCTTGACCTTGCAGACCTTGCAACTCTCCCTGATCAAACACTCTCAGCACCCCTATGGAACTAGGAGGAGCTACACTAGCTCTCTCTAAAATCTCTATGGATTTCTAGCACACACTTACAATACAACCCATGAGTCCATATATAGATCTCATGCTTACAATAATTAGACTAACCTAATTACAATAATTAGACTCGCAACTCAAGACTATGACTAGCTTTCAACATGTAAACTAGCAGTCCAAAAATAGACTCTCCCAGATTCATCATGCGAACTGCCTGTTCTCACACAGGCTACCAACGTCAGCTCCTCCATGACCGATGTCAGGCGAATGGTAACCGATGCCGGTTGCTTCCTCTTGCTATCTGACCGATGTCGGCTGATCAGACCGATGCCATTTTTCCTGCAACTGAATCAGCAACACCCCGCAACTCTGGATCCTTCTTAACTTCTCCTGTTTGCATCCTGGTGAAGCTTTTAGCTCCACAACATAACAAGAAAGGGGTACCTAGATGATGCTAGGGTCCTACCAGGCATGCCAAAATGTTTCTCTTAATTTTTTCTCATTTCTTAATTTTAGAAGAAGATAAGAAACTAGTAATAAGGGTGTCGTAGAAATACCTGATTGTTATGTACACATGGTCAAAATTAGTATGGAGAGATCATCTTTTTCTTGGAAATAATAACTTATAGATAAGAAAGCACTACCAAAAAGGGTTATTAGGAAGATAGTTAGGTGGACTACCTAGAGTGAACTAGATCTAAGAAGTGTGAGCTTTCTAGGAGGTTGTCAATCCACTCTTTGATAATAATTAAGTTGAAAGAGATTAAAGTAATATACTTGCATCAAATAGCATAAAGTAAATGAGATGAAATACAATAAGAAAGTGAATGATTTAATAGGTAAAATAACTAAATATAGTAAAAGTGGGTCAATACTAGTGCTAAAATAGATCTGACTGGGTTCAAAAAATTAGGTAGGGGTCTGTGAATAGGTAGGGACACATAAAGTCAAATTTGGTTGGGGGTAAGGGGTTAGAAATAAATTTCTATTATTTCATGCCATAGTGATCATCTATGGTCAAGGTGATCGTCGATAGTTAAGCTGACCATTGGTGGTTGGCTAACCATCAAAGGTTGGAGATGACCATCGATGGTTATACTAATTATCAGTAGTCACCTATAAAATTCTAAAGGTTCTCATAAAAGAATTGTATAATGGATTAGTGATCGGGTAAGGGTCTGTTAAGGGTACAAGATCTAGAAAACAAGATGCAAAAAAGGTTTGATGGGGGAGAGAGGTCAAAAACCAAAATAACAAGACTAAAGTACAAATATACCTATTTCTTACTAAATAAATGATGGTTAATGCTTGGAATAATTTGGTAGGTTAATGTTACTTTACCTCAAGATCAATTTGGTTATAGGTTCATATCTCTATTATTGTTATTGAATTTCTAGAAGAAGATTGGTTGACTGGAAGCTTGAATACCTATGAGCTAGAATGTTTGTGATGATCTCTTTCACCTCCTACTCCCCTCCTTTTATAGGTAAAGAGAGATGGAGGATAGAAGGTTCCCTAGGAGGTTAGATTATTGATTTCAATTCTTGGGAGTTCATTAGTAATAGGCAAGGTAAATATATTTAATTATGCCATGTTATCTTGCATAATTAGTATTTGTGTAAGAACAAGGAAGACCAACCATCAATGGTCAGCATAACCATGGGTGGTCAAGATGATGATAAATAGTTGAGTGGATAAAGGAAAAGGGGTGAATGTGGGTTAAAAAGGATTGGGTGAAGGGTTAGGTTAGTAACTTAGTGATTTTAGTTAGCTTAATAGCTAACTAGACTCAATGTTTGATGGGTTGGTTAGTGGGTGGATAGGTAAGGTTAGGTTGCCCCTAAGGTATCTTTAGGTATTTTGACATCTAGAACCATTGTGTGTTGTTTTCTAGTGTCTACAAACACTACCATATCCAAACCACTTCATGATCTATGAATACTTTTGTCAATATGGTGGCTTCCCTTACTTCTTAGATCCTATCTTCTCCCTATAAATCTAAGATATTTATTGTTATTCACCAACTTACCTAGCCTTCTAATGTCAAATCATACTCTCTCACCATATTTAATGTGAAGGAGGCCCAACTTGACCTTTGGTATCAGTAAACCTTCAACTATCTCAACCTTGCCATCATTCCTTTTGGTATTTCTATAAATTCTCAAGAGCATTTATTCAAAGTACCTCATTTTATACCATGCATGAGGGAATTATTTATAAACATGGCTTTGATGGTCTCCTCTTCTATTGCCTATGTAGTCACAAAGCCTCTCATGCTATCAGGGAAATACATGATGGGATATATGGGGGACACTTCAGTGGCCTATCCATTTCTAAACTCATCCTTTGCCTTAGCTATTATTAGCCCCCCTTAACCAAGATTGCTATGATTATATGAAAAAGTATGTTAAGTGTCAACAACATGCCAATTTACATCATTCACCTAACCATAATCTTCACGTATCCATAGATTTATAGCCCTTCTCACAATGGGGTTTTAACCTTAATGGTGAAATTATCCCCCATTCTTCACACTAACACCATTCTATCATCACTTTGACTAAATATTTTACCAAATGGGTAGAGGCTATTCCTCTTATCTCAATCAAAGCCAAAAAAATTATCAACTTTATCAACCATCACATCATATATTGTTTTGGTGTTCCACATAAAATTATCATTGACAATGGTAAATCTTTTAAAAATAAACAAGTCCAAGGTCTTTGCGATGAATTCAATATCAATTTAGGTTTCTCATCTCCCTATTGCCCATAAGCAAATGGATAGGTAAAATCCTCAAAAAAAAATCTCAACAACATGCTCACTAAAATAGTCAATGCATGTGGTTGATATTAGCATTTACACATCCCCTTTACCTTATGGGCCTATCATACTAACATTTAAACCCCTACAGGTACTACTCCTTTCTCTCTAGTTTTTGGAGCAAAGGTTGTCTTGCCTCTCAAATTCCAAATGCCCTCTTTTTACATATCCCTACGAGATCTCATCTCTGAGAGAGATTATAGTCAAGAACATTTATCCCAACTTGAGCTACTTGATGAGCATCATTTAGCCACTCTTACTCACCTTCATGTCTATCAATAATGAATCAAGTCTGCTTCTAATAAACACCTTAAAGTGTGAGAATTAAATATTAGAGACCTCATCCTCAAGGAAAATTGACATGTCACCAATATGGAGAAAATAAAGTGAGGTAAATTTTATTTCAATTAGTTTAGACCTTATATCATAATGCACAAGTATGAATCATGAGCTTACTAGTTATCCTCTCTTAAAGGGAACCCACAAATTGAGCCCATCAATGCTTCACATTTGTATCTTTTATTTTTTTAAAATAGGATCAAAATCACCTTTTATCCAATTTAAGCTCATCCCTTGTTATTTAAACTATATTCATCTCCTTATTTTAGGAATAACTAATTAAAGTTGAATCATATAATTATCTATCATAATCATAGCCTAGTCTTGAATAATGGGTACCACGGCTCTACCCATGGCATGATTCTCATGGTAATTTTATTTGATTTTATAGGATAGATTCCCATGATCATTGTTACCTAAACCCCTTTCACACCTACTCAACCTTCTTGTTCTTTTAATTTTGCATTCATAAAATGATAACCTTTAAGCCTATATAAGCAAGTCTATGTCAATAAAAAATCAAAAGAAAATCTAAAATGATAAGCAAGAATAATCATGGGTCATTCCTAGCATCCATAGACTACTCCCTTGAAGGATAGCTACCAAAAAAATATCAAAATTTCTCAATATAAGGTAAAATTCTCCCTTATAGGATAAATATCAAAGAGACTAGAAAAAAGCACATAAAACTTAGACCATTCCCTTGAAGGATGGCTGAGTCAAGTATTTGTCAAAGCATAAAAAATTATTAGAAGATTCCCACATCAATTAGCTTCCCCAACCTTCCTAAGTAATAACACAATAGCAAATTACCCATTATCAAACATCAAAAAATATCAAAATAATTTTGATAGCCATAATCAACTTTCATATGTAGATGTCCCACTTAGTCTACACATCATATGACATAGAATTTTTTATATTGACTCTTTGTGACCTACATAAGAGGCAAGATAGTCTCCTAATAAGGTTCTATTCCATCTCCCTCCCCTTAATACACTATAAACAAGGGTTTTGAGCTTTCTTGACATTGTGTGATCAAGACACCTTTTTACCAACTAATGTATGCTAATGTGAAGCATTCATAGGGATTGTGTTCCTTAAGTTGATCCAACATTGGCTTGTTTTAGTCCTAGCCAAAGAAAAAGTATCATGCCTTCTTGTTATCTCATACTAGTTGATATATTCAGTTAAATGTTTGTCTCTAGTTTGTCTTCTCTCTCTCACATATAGTTTTTTTATTTAACTTACCTTATGTACTTCACCATAATCTAACACAATATGACCATAATCATAACAACATCACATAATATCATCATCACATCATAAAAAAAATAGACATCATTAGCATAATAACCATCTCCATAAACAAATCAACTATCATCATCACAAAGTTATAATCACATATACCATATCCACCACATGTCTAAATATAAAATTAAGAAACATGTACTCATTATATTTATATATGAACACCATAATCATAAACATTATCATATAATCATCATCATCTTACCATTTATCACATTCATATAACTATGATCCATAATCCATAACCATAATGATAATCACATCATAGCCTTGTCCACCTAAGCATAACCAGTAGTCATAACCAAGATCATATCAATATCATAAACATGATCATCTCAAACAAAATTAAATGATCACATCCATAAAGCAACATCATCAAACACCATAATTGTAATGTCATAACCATCATCCTAATCATCAATAAACATCTCATTAGCATCACATAATCATATCATGATCCTCATAGTCATCCATAACTATCACATTAATAAAATCAATCCATATCAAACATCATCATAAACATAAATGAAATAGACATATCATCACATGACTAGTGTTTCAATGAATTTCTTGCTTATTATGGAAAGAAAGAAAATAATAAACTAATTAAAGGTATGGTTGAAAAACCTAATGGATAGTGCAAACATTAAATTAGAAGATTGCAAGGAGCTCTGATTTAGCTTGGAAGGATGAATTGTAGATAAGAAAGCACTAAGAAAATTATTTTTTAGACAAATAATTGGATGGATTTCTTAGAGATGGATAGATACTAGAAATGAGAGCTTCTTTAGGTTTTGTCAATCCACATATTTTAATTAATTAAGTTTATAAACAAAAAGAGAGGTACTTGCATCAATAAATCAAAAGATACTAAAATTGAATACAAGATTACTTTAAATATGATAAAAATGATTAAATTAGTGAAAAATAATTAATACTAGTGCTAAGATGTTGGAATCTAGTTCAAAAAATTAGAAAAGGGTCTATGGATAGGAAGGAACACAAAAAAATGGGTTTGATTGGGTGTAGACAGGTGAAAAAAACTTGTTGGTTTTTGATGCCACAGTGACCATTGGTAGTTGGGATGACCATTAGTGGTTAAGGTGACCATAAACAATCAAGATGACCATCAGTGGTTGAGTAGACCATCAACAATTGAGTTAACCATTGATGGTTACTATGTGAATAACTGAGTTGGTAATTTTAGTTGATTGGAAAGATATAGAAGATGGATTCTAAGAGGTGGGTAAGGCCTGGGTTGATTGTAAAATGGAAATAAAGTAGATGAATAATAAGAAATAAGTACTTGTCTTAGTAGAAGTTAAGTGGGTAGATGATGGAGGCAGTTGGTTTGTTGGTGGAATCCAGCTTAATTCTAGTAGAGTAGTCGTACTTGAAGGTTTGGTGGAGCAGTAATAGTGAATTTTATCTATAATATTATTATTGGATTACTGGATTATTGGAAGGTGATTTGACCTACAAAAATAAGCTCATAGATGCACAAGTTCTTGATAACAATTATAGATTCATAGATGTTTTTATTGATCCTCTCCTCACCTCTTTTCTCCTTTCTATTATAGGTAAGGCAAGAGAGTTGTAAAAACATATGAACTATGCCTTCTAAAATTAATTCATCCATATGATAACTTGTAATAGGATCTATACAAGTTTATAATTAAAAAATCAAAGCAGGTAGTTTTCATGCTCTTGGTTAAGGAGGTGCACCCTAACCATCGATAGTCAACCTAACCATCAGTGGTCAAGGGTGAAGGGTAAAATAGGCAAAATAATAGGTTAAGTCAATTAAGTTAAACTAACTATAGGTCAGATTAGTTAGGGTTTATAGGGTTAGATTCATCTTGAGAGGGTCCTAAGGTGGTCAAGGGCTACTTTGACATTTAGAATTGTGGTGTGTAGATTTTTTATTTCTGCATTTCCCCCTTTTTATTATGCAGCCTAAAATTGAATAGCTATAAAATAAAAATTGATATTGGTCAAAGGTCTACTAGTTACCCTGAGTATGGGAGGAGGTGTTCCCCCTCAAACTAAGAGGTGATGAGGTAAAGTAGAATCAAGTGCAGGTTTGACAAGGGTGGTGAAGGTGATGATGAAGGTAGAATGCCATTATGGTGGGTGATAGGTTAGGTAAAAAAGTTTAAAAAAGTGTGAAAAAATGTATGATAGCCAAAATCATGTAAAGATGAGGTTACCATAGTTGATAATAATAAATTTTGATGCTACGGGATAAGTAACTAATGTACCATGTGACTTCATTTAGGTGAGGTGGTTAGGTATACCTATTAGTCTCCTAGATAAGGATAGTATTTCTATGCATATCCAAGGTAGGAAGTGCTCCCATGAAAAACACAAATAGGTTAAGTGTCATAGGTATTTGAAGTAGGAAGTGCTCTTAAAAGACACAAATGGGTCAGGTAAGTGCAAGGTGGCACTAATTCAAAAAGGGTCAACATGGCAATGTTATCACTATGGTTAAAACACCAAGAAAAATGTGTCACAAAAAGCATGATAGATAGGCCAAAATGGACCAATGGTGAGGTGATAAGGTGGTCAAGGTGGCTAGAGAAGGTAGTCTCCATGGGTGGGAAAACTAGGTTGGTTGTGCTAAAAGTGGGTTTTCTAGGGTTTAAGTGTCAAAATGGGGCATCTTGACTATTTAAAGTCAACATGCCCAAGGGAAACCATTGATAGTCATCTTGATTATCAATTGTTAGGGTGGGAACCCTAAAAAATCCATGGGTTAAAAGTGAAAATGGATTTACTTTTTACCCATTATAACTCTAGATCATTTGACTTTGTGCCCTAGTTTGTTGGTATTTTGGCATTTTACTATGAGAGGTTTGATTGAGTTTTTGGCTGAGTTAATAGCTGGTGATTGGTTAGAGGCACATGCTTGAGGTGATTTTTTAGTACCAATATACATGGAGCATGTGGATGCGGTCGAAGATAAAGATGCGATCTCTATCCACAATAGAGGTAAAGGAATGAGGTAGGTAGTGTTTTGAATTTGATAGGATAGTTTGATTTTTTCAATGTCATTAGGTTGGTGGTCAGGGTAGTCAAAATTACTCAGGTGGGGTTTTATTTGCCCTAGTTAGGTTTATTTTTTAAATTTGGTTGATTAGGTGGTTAAATTCAATAATTAAAAGGATGTTTATGTTATACAAGGTGGGTGGGGTGATTAGGGTAGCTAAGTAGGGGTTTTAGCTATTGGTTGGGTGAAATTGGGGGTAGCTAGGGTTTGGGCATTTTTTCCATGGAACACCCATAGTGATCATCAATTTTTAGGCTTGATCATCGACAATTGACACCCTTGAAATTATGGGTGTTTAACCATCAGTGGTCACCATGGCCATCAACAATTGACAAGGTAGGAAATTTTTTGCAATGTGATTTAAAAGGTTTAGAGGGTAAGTGGAAAGCTTATATGTTAGGCCTATATGAGCAAGGTAGGTTCAGAGGGTAATGTTGGTAGGCATGAGTTAGATAAAATGAAGAAAGTAAGGTAGGGTAACATAATTTTCATGTGGGGGAAATGTGTTGCCCAAGGGTTGGAGTGCCAAGTGGAGGCAAGGGTAGGATGTTTGAGTATGTTTGGGGTGGGGTAGGTTCTTATTGGAAAGGGTAGTGAGTTATTGGTTTGCTAACTATTAGCTTGATAGGTTAGGGTAGGTACCAAAACTTTAGGTAAGTGTGAGTTAAAAAATGTAAGGTAGTTTAGGTAATGGGTGGGATTAGGGTAGAATAGGTTAAATGTTGGTAAAGAGGTTAATTTAGAAATGAGCAATACTAATGCATGCTAAAATTTATTTTTATAGGTGCAAGAATAGATCTAGATGAAGGATTGAGTCCCTAAGATATTTCTAGATATTCAATAGGGGATAACCCTAGTTGATTGGGCCCACTTGGATGAGGTGGGGTTAGGAGCTATGAGGCACTACCAACATGTGCCCCAAGACACATCTATGGTCATAACACTCATTAAGAGATGGGATCCCGCTATGAACACCTTTATACTTCTAACTAGTGAGATGACCATACTTCTTGAGGACATGCATAAGATCACCATACTTATACTGTGTGGTGATTTGATCTACTATATCAAGTGCAAGGAGTGAGATGATCATTTCAAGCTCTTATATGGATATGATAGTGATTAGATTAGATGGCACACTGAGGGATTGAAGTATATAGTATTTTATCAGAGGGATCTTATAGAGAGGAGAATTATAACCATGCTCATGATTTCAGTGACATGCTTTAGGCTTCATGACTCGAGCGTCAAGGGATTTCTTTATTTGTTATTAGGGGTACTAGTCAAGATACTATTAGGTTAGATGGTATTTGGATGGGTTCCTATCTTATTGGTATATATAAACAATGATTTATGGTGGTTTTGGGCCCATAATAGATATAGCATTAGTGTTAGCATGGTTATTCATTGTTGGACCTATGAGCACATTTGGGTGCTGAGGCCAGTTGGATTATTGTGGGATGGATACACATAGATTGACTTCCTCATTAGATTCATGTGATGGATGGGTGATTTTGATGCATCAGATGTAGGAGGTGGTTCTCATGATGTGGAGTGGTTTAAGGGTGCACTAGGTGCATTAATGGTAGGAGATATCACATGGAGGCCATACCTCTAGCTTCTGGTATGGCTAAGGTATAGGAGGCAAACACTCTACCTCCAGAGCTATAGATGGATACTTGGAAGGAAAGATAAAGAGGTGGAGATAATTCCATTTGATAGGATATGATAATAGTTTGGTTTGGTATAGGTAATTCTAGGCCCATTCCTGAGGTATAGGAGAGAGGATTTAGAGATCCTCTTATAAGTGCCATAGCATGTTCTTATAATTCTAGATGGTGTATATGAGGAACTTCCAGTTAGGGCTCAAATAGATGATGTTGGATTTGTAGATAGGTACACGGCATGGTACCAACCCTTATATATATCTACAAACATTAGTGGAGATGATAGATGTGTGAGGCTAATGGCTATGAATCTAGATGGCCATGATGGACATATAGAGGTGGTTTTGGCTATAGCATAGGGATATGTACAAGTTTTATAGGGATAGGTGACCACACTATAAGGATATATTGTCATATTATAGGGCCAAGTTATGACCTTATAGGGTCATCTTGTTACTATCATAGGGGAGAGATATTAGGCCAGGACCTCTCTAAGCTTGGTGACTTAGGAGGACTCTCTATGACAAAGAGGAGGAGGGGAAGTATCAATACATACAATACCACCTGAATTTACCCCTAAACCATAATACCTATCTATAATGGATGAGTTACAGTACTATGAGGCTATTTTTTTAGCATAGTGTTTGAATGAGCTTTGTTAGGGTGAGTATAGGGCTAGCTTAGTAGGGGGAGCTAGTTTAGAAACACTAGATTAGTAGGTAGCAGCTATACTTGGAAAAGTAGAGATAGGTGGTGGATAGGTAGATATAGTAGGTGGATAGGCACTCAGACCTAGTAGAGCTCTAAGATGTAGTGGTGCCCTTGAGGCATAAATAGAGCTAGATATATATATTGACCTTTGTATATCACTTTATTTTTGGCCTGCAAGTTGATGCAGTGAGATGTACATTTTTGAGAGAGAGCTATATCTATCTATATGTACACATTTATATGATCATTTAACTTATGAGCTTATATATGTGTTATTTATGTTCATGTGTATGGTTTTATGGTTGATGGTTTAATGTTGATGATTAATTCTTATGTGTGATCATGGATTATTCTTTTATTATGGATGCTTAGCTTAGGCATGAGATGGTCTAGATTTATTTTGATGCTTATGACATGCTAAATCTTAATGGGTATATACTACATTATTAGACTTTAGACACATGGTATAAAATGGTTGATTTATTTAAATGCTTATAGATGTTATTAATTTATGATGCTTTTTATGGTTATGGTTGTTGTTATGGTTATGCTTATGACATGCTAATTGTTAATGAGTTTTTAGTATTTCATTATGTTTAAACATGTTAACATTGATTTTATTTTTGATGGATGTGATTATCATGTATGGTACGGTATTGTGGATGGTTATGGTTATGCTTATGGTTATTTATTGTTAATGTTTGTGATAAAATGCATGAGATAGTTTAATTAACAACACTAGATGGGAAAATAGATAATATAATCAGGAAGTGAATTCCATAATGAAAATATCAACTAGTCATGATAGGGTGAGTAGATAACATGGTGCTTCTTCATTAACAAGGACTAAAACAAAACTAAAGTTGGATTGACCTAATGAACCTAAGCCCTTTGAATGCTTCACATTAGCATTTGTTAGTTGGATAAGTAGCTGTCCAGATCACATAATGTTGAGTAAGCTCAAAAACCCTTTGCATATAGTAGAAAAGGCGAGATGGGCTAAAATGGAACCTTCTTGTGAGACTAGCATGCCTCCACTGTAAGTGTCTGAAAGATGAGGGTAAATAAGCCTATATCAAATTATGTAGATTGATCGATGTAGGAACTATACTTATGAGAGCCAATTTTGGATTTCACCTTATTATGCTACTTCAGAGCTAATTGTGGCTTTCAAGATTAGTTTGAATTTGTTTTGACTATGATAATGGGTCTTTTGGTGTATTATTTTATATGGGAAGTTGATCAATGTAGAAAACTTCTAAGAAATTGACATGATTTTAACAAATACTTTACTCAGCCATCCTTCAAGGGAGTGGTCTAGTGTATATGCTTTATTTAATGCTTTTGATAGCTATCCTTTAAGGGAGAAATCCACCTTACATTGTGGAAATTTCAAAAAGGTTTTCAACAACTGCCCTTCAAGGGAGTAGTCTATGGATGCTAGGAATGACCCATGATTATTAATGATATGAATTTTGTTATTTTACTTTGATTTTGCTTAATATAGACTTGTTTAGGCTATCTTAGTGGTTAACCTTTATGAAGGAAAAATTAAAAGCACAAGAAGGTTGATTACGTGTGAAGAGTTTTAGGGGACAAAAACCATGGGAATCCATCCCATAAAGGTTTAGAAAGTACCATGAGAACCATGCCATGGGTAGAGCCATGATATCTATTATTGAAGATAAGGATATACCAGTGATAGTTAATCACATGATTCAGTGTTAATTGGTTGTCCCTAAAATAAACAGATGGAATGTATGTAGCTTACAAGGGATGAGCTTAAGTTAGACAAGAAGTAAAATTAACCCTTGTTAATAAAAGAATAAATGTAGATGAAAATCATTAAGGGGCTCAGTTTTTGGGTGGCCTTAGAGAGAAGACAAATGGTAAGATCCTGATCCATACTTATGGATTATGATATAAGGTCTAATCCAATTGAAGGAAAACTTTCCTCGCTTGCTTTTCTCCATATTGGTGACATGATAATTTTCCTTCAGGATGAGGTCTATGATATTGAATTCCCATAATTTAAGGTGTCTTTTATAGGTGTATTTGATATGATCTTGGTAGACATGGAGGTGGGTGAGGGCTATTAGATGAAATTCTTTGAGTAGTTCAAGTTGGGTTAGATAGTGCTGATGATAATTGTCCTTGGAAATGAGATCTTGTAAAGATATTCAAAGAGAGGGGATTTGGAATTTGAGAGGCAAGATAGACTCAGCTCTAAATACAAGATAAAATGGGGTAGCACCTATATGGTTCTTTATGCTAGTATGATAATCCCACAAGGCAAAGGGGATGCGTAGATGCCAATCTTGACTAGATGCATTAACCATTTTAGTTAACATGTTATTAAGAGTTTTTTTAGAGGCTTCCACCTGTCCATTAGCTTGAGGTAGATAAGGTGAGGAGAAACTTAAATTAATATTTAATGAATCACATATACCCTGGGCTTACTTGTTCTTAAATGATTTAGCATTATTGGTGATAATCTTATGAGGAACACTAAAGTGGCATATGATATGATGGTTGATAAAGTCAACAATATTTTTTATTTTGGTTGAGACTAGAGGAATAGCCTCTACCCACTTGGTAACATACATGGTCATGGTGATGATAGAATGGTGTTGTTGAGAATAATGGGGGTTAATTTCACCAATGAGGTCTAGATGCCATTATGAAAAGGACCAAACATTAGTGGAAACACAAAGGCTATGGCTAGGTAGATGACACAAATTGGCATGTTGTTGACACTTGTCACACTTTTTCACATAATCATAACAATCTTGGTTAAGGGTAGGCTAGTAATAACTGAGACAAAGGATGCACTTAGCTACATTAAGGCCACTAAACTGTCCCCCCTATATACCATCATAAATTTCCTTGATGGTGTGAGAGGCTTCATGACTATGTAGGCAACAGAAGAGGAGGCCATCAAAGACACCTTTGTAAATAATTCCTCCCATAATGGTATATCATGAGGTACTCTAAATAAATGCTCTTCAAGCGTTCTTATAAATACCAGAACAAATAATTCCAAGGTTAAGATAGTTGAAGGTTTGCTAATACCAAAGGTCAGGCTGGGTCTCCTTGATACTAAAAATGGTGGAAGAATATGGTTTGACATAGGATGGTTAGGTAAGTCTATGGATAATAATATATAAATTAAAGTCTAAGGGTGTAGAAGGGATTTGAGAGGCAAGGGAAGCCATGGTGTTATGAATTTGTTTATAGTTCATAGGGTTGATTAGATGCAGTAGTGCTCAAATGATGCTAAGAGTTCATCAACTAACTCCTTGCATTACTACAAAACATCATTCTTATACTTTTAAGAGCCATATATTTGATTAATCACAAGTTTGGAGTCACAAAATATATTGATTGTTTTGGCTCCTAGGGCTAAGGTAGTTTGAAGACCTATCACTAGGGCTTCATACTCAACCATATTGTTGGTATATTCAAAATCAATCTTGAAATACAAAGGAAGAGGTTCACTATCAAAGGGGATAAGGATGATACCCTTTCCCCTAGCACATTGACAATTTGATTCATCAAAAGACATGGTGACTTGATTGGTGAAATCCACTTGAGAGAGGGCCATGATGGACTCATCAGGGAACTCAAGAGGAGTTTGGTTATCTGCTAATGGTGCCTTGGCCAATTTATCAAAAATGACTTACCCCTTAATGGAATTCTATTGAAGGAACTCAAGGTCAACATCTAATAATAACATGAGCCACTTGGCCATATGTTGGTTTTATTATGGCTTGGAGTGTATGTACTTGAGTGGATCAATATTGGTAATAACATAGGTTTTGTGGTTAAGAAGGTAGTGGTGGAGCTTGGTGGCCATGAAGACTAAAGATAATTAGAGTTTCATAATATGAGTATACTGAGTCTCATATTCCATAACTGTGTAGCTAATATAGTATATGGCTTGCTCTCTATGTTATTCATCTTAGTGAGTCAGCGTTACCCCTAGGGAATGTTCAATGGTAGAGATATAAAGGTATAAAGGTTGGTCATCCTTAGGAGGGGTAAGGACATGTGGTGAAAAAAGGTACTCTTTAAGTGAATCAAAGGCCTTTTGATAATCATTATTCCAATTGAAAGAGACATCCTTATTTAGGAGGTGGTGGAATGTTTGGCATTGATCTAAAAGCTGGGAGATGAAATGATGAATGGACTAAAAGTTCCCTTGCAAGCTTAGGAGTTGCTTGAGGTTGGTGGGAGGAAGCATGTCTAGGATTGCTTTGATTTTGGTGGGATCAAATTTGATTCCATGGAAAGTGACAATGAAGCCAAGAAACTTTCATGATAAGAACCCACAAATGCATTTCTTGGGGTTAAGAAGGACATGATAGTGGATGAGGTGCCTGAAGATAATATTAAGAATAACCAAGTGGTCCTTTTAGATCTTGGATTTTATAAGAAGGTCATCCACATAGTCCTATATAATATTATCGATAAGGTCATGCAAAATGTAGGTCATGACATATTGGTAGGTTGTACTAGTGTTCTTTAGCCCAAAAGGCATGACTCTATAGAATAAGGCCCCCCATAGGGTGGTAAAGGTGGTTTTGTGCTTATCTTTGAGAGTAATCAAGCTTTGATTATAACCCAAGAACCCATCCATGATATATAACATCTCATGGCTAATGATAAGATCAATAAGCTAGATGATGCTAGGTAAGGGAAAGTCATCTTTGGGGTAGGTGAGGTTGAGGTCATGAAAGTCCCCACTATTGCATAGTCCCCCTATGGCTTTAGTGATAGGTATGACATTAAAGACCTATTGTGGGTAGTCAATAGGTTTAATTAAGTTGATATATAGAAGATGTTGAAGCTCTTCTTTGATGAGAAAAGCAATAGGAAGATGCATGCATCAGAGCTTTTGCTTGATAGGTTTGGCATCATAGTGAGTGACTATGTTATGGGTAGCAATGGTGGGGTAAATTCCATGCATATCACTATAAGACCAAGCAAAGGCTATGTTTTGGTCTTAGAGGAAGGATGGGAAGTCTTGAAATTATTTGATATTCAATGATTGGACTATTTTGACAATATGGGGGTTATTTGGAGTACCCAAGTTGATATCCATGGTGGAGTTAGTCAACATGGTTGAAGACTTAGGAGGAAGGGATTTATGGATTGAATAATATAGGGCACCAAGGTAGGTGATAATAGAATCATCATCCTGACACTACATAGTGTTAATGATAAGGGAGTCTTCTCCTATCATCTTAGGATGGGTCAAAGGGATGATTATAGTTACCCCCTCTTTTTGATAAATTAGGGGTCTGAGGCTAATCATGTTGATGAAAAAAATTAGGTGGGATGATGTCATCATCCTCACATGTAAGTAGAGGTGAGGTCAGTGAGGAAGGGATATCTTTCTCAATAATGGTAACGATAGGCTGTTTGGCTTTCTTCTTATTAGGAAAGATGAAACCAAGTATGTGCTTCTTGTGTGGCTTCCTAATTTTGATGGTGACTAATTTATGTGGGCCATGATCATATCATCCAAGATTGAAACCTTTATAATCACATTGATCAAGGTATGTCTTGGTGAACCTTGGTTTATTAAGGTAAGAGAAACTGATGGTGAATGGTCGAGGTGAAAGAGAGGTGGTAGAAGCACTAAGGGATTTGTCAAGTCCCCCATAGACAAAATGGGTCTGATGATTGGGAGGTCTAAAAGGAATGACATTTTTGACATTAGGGTCATATCCTAGTTGGTTGGTAAGTTTTTCATACTCGTAAGGAGTAGAAAAAGTATCAAGGGTGAGAAGGTGGTACTCCCCTAGTGAAAGATGATGGAATGTTTATTCCAAAGGGTCTATGGTAGGAATTTGGTGTGAAGGTATAGAGGATCTAGTTGATGCCTCATCAATAGAATGGGAAATGATATCTACTTTGGTGGTTAAAGATTAGGTTTTAGCCATTGAGGGTGTGATAGATGGGGGTATGAGGACATCATTGGGGTGGTATGTCATGTTGCATGTCAAGAAAGGAATTGGGTTAGCTTAGATGGTGATGACCTAGACTTCATGTTCAAACTTAATGTAATGGTGGAGGGTAGAGGGAATGCAACTCATAGAGCAAATCAAGGGTCATACCAATAAGACATTGTATTGGAATTCACCTTATACAACATAGAATAGTTTATGTAGTGTACGAGGTCCTACATCGATGTGAAGGACAATATTTACCAAGGTAATGGTCATGGTATCATTGAAGGAATGAAGGGTGGTTAAGGATTTGGACAAAACATTATTTTCTAGGTTGAGTTGGTTGTAGATGTGAGAGGAGATGATGTTTATACTAGCTCCCCCATCAATCATGACCTATTTGATGTGGGTTTGGTTGATGTAGGTAGTCATCTGGGTCCTCAAGATAAATTGAAGGTATTTAAAAATCTTTGAAGGTAAAAAGGTTGTAAATTTGAAGGGCACCAATAAAGGTGATTAAAAGTTGGGGGTCTTTGTGTTGGACCTTGATAGATTGTAAAACCTCTATTAGTGCTTGGAAATGATGGGGAGAGTTATGTATTAACTCATACAACTCATCTTTGTTAATGTTTGGTAAAGTTTCTTGAGGATAACTCTCCTAATGGATTTTAAGGGGTTAGAGTGGAGGCACCTAAGATAGACACTTTAGGTTTGATCTAAGATGGACAAGGTTGGGTGAAGTTTGGTTGGGAGTTTGAAGAGGGGTACATCCAAGGAATAGACACCTTAGCCTTTGCCTTATCTTTTTGTTATGATCTAGTGACCACATTGATGGTATGGATAAAAGGAAAGGTTGAGCTAGAGGACTAGTCAGATTCATTTTCACTCCAAGGTGAGCATGGAGGAGTGGGTGAGTATTGGGTAGGTATGGTGGGTGGTTAAATTGGTATGGGGCTCATAGGAGGTTTTTATACTAATAGATCATCCTCATCATAAAGCTAATAGATGATGGTTTAGAGAACTTTAAAATTCTCTGTGTCATGGTTGGGTGTCCTATGATAGGAACACATGTGGTGGTCATTGTACTAGGTAGGTTTTGAAGCTAAAGGGTCAAAGGGCCTGATGAGGGGTAAGGCTAAATAATAACTCTACAATAACCTATAGAGGATGGTCAAGTAGGACTTAGCTAAAGGTGGTAAAGGTGTAGTGGTCTTGGCTTTAGTGGTTGGGGTGAAAGGTTGCTTAGAAATAAGTTTGGTAGTAGGTGTCTTGGGTAAGGTGGTATAATTGGTTGATGGATTTAGTTTAGGCAAGGAGGTTGAGGAGATAGAGGTAGAATATCACAAGGTAGGTAGCCTAGGTATTATAGGTATGGTAAAGAAAAGTGTGTCATAAAGTAGTTACGAATGTGTAACCAAGATAGGTGGTGGGGTTTTGGTAAAGGAAATTGGATTCCTACTAAGGGTAGAGGGATGAGGTCCCTGAATGGAGGTCAAAGTTGACGGAGGAAAAGTTAGGGCCTTCTAGCCTTGATGTGGTTTCACCTCTTTTATTACTTTGGTCTCACATTTGGTTAATGTGCTTGAGAGGGTTAGGTCCACTTTCACATATGGGTGAATAAGGCTCAGAGTATGGAGGACACAAGTTTATTGATAGGCCTAGGCAGGATGATAAGAGAGGTCTTAATTACTTGGGTCTTAGTTGGCTTAAGTGGTTGGGGGTTGTTTGGTTTGGTGCAGGTTTTAGTTGGTTGGTTATAGGGCTTGGTTATTTGGGTAGATATGTTAAGGGGTTGATTAATGGAAGTGGTGGGTTGGTCTGACTGAGAAAGAGTTAGGGGTTCTAGCTAGGTGATATAAGGGAGACTTAATTACTTCCAAAAGGTTTTTCAATCCATGTTAGGGTTGGAGATAAATTCCAATTTATACACTAGCCTAGATAAAGGTTTATAGGTTGGCCTAATTCGTTGAATGGTGGATCAAAAAGATAATCCATAGGTGGAGATATAGGGATGGTAACCTCATCCTCTTCCTTAATCAAAGTATGAGAGGCTTGGATGGGTGTCTCCACTATGACAGGAGTAGACATAGAGATTTTCTCCTTGAGAATGATCTCTGAAGGGGAATTGGTTCACTTGGTAGCTAAAGGTGATGGTGAGGTAGTGATGGTTGGTTGTTTAAGTATATGAGTTAAAAGGGAGGATATCATCTACCCTACCTCAATATTTGGAGGAAGAGAGGATGGTATTTTCTCAGTTTGATTTTTTGAAGGAAGGGAAGTTGAGTCCACTATCTTGATAGACTATGGAAAATCAGAGGATTGGGTACTAGGTGGTTCAGAAATGAGCACATCAAGGACCATGTTAAAAGTATATATATTATGAGATCATTTGAAATTATTTATCTCATTCTTGGTAGGAGTATGGTTTGGGAAAGGTTTCTTAAATATATCAAGGGCTTTGGTTTGATGGTGCATCAGGGTTATCAAATACAAGCTCCCCATTATCAATGAAGACTTAGACAAGAGTCTTAAAGGTGTTTCACCTATTTATGTCATGTCCTATTACTTAGTGAAAGGTAAACAAATAATTATCATTGTAATAACTAGGTTTAGGACAAAAAGAGTCAAATTATTTTGGTTTCTTGATAGGAGGAAGTTGAATGATATTGGCTTTCAATAACTTCTCCAAGATGGAAGCATAAGATTCTCCAAGTGGAGTGAATTGCTTATAGTTGTTTTGGGTTTAGTTCCTTGGGTTTTTCTTTGAGGAACTATAGGAATTAGATTGGTTAACAAAAGGTGGAGGAGTGGATTTTAGTACAACCACATTCATGGTTCCCTTGTTCTTGGTGTTGGTATTGGGTTGGTTGCTTGACTTGGAGGAATAATACTAATTGGTTTTATAGGTTGGGTTCTTATTTTTGAGCTTAATCTTTCCCTCATCAATGGATAGATTATAAAAATTATGTTCCATGGTAAAATATTCATCTAAGTTTTAGAAGCTTTGGACACCCAAGGTAGAGGAGATATGCTTGGGATATGCCTGAGTAAAGAGCTCTATGAGTTCAAGTTGAGGAAAGGAAAAGGAAAATTGGTTAATTAGGCTCCTCAAATGAGCCACACAATCAAAAATGGATTCATATTCAAACTGATGAATAAAGTAGAGGTCAATAATAGACACTTTCTTAGAGATATTGATCAAAAAGTGATCCAATAAGGTTTGAGCTAGTTGGGTGAAGGAGAAGATGGAATGTTTAGGTAAGGCATTATAGCTATCTAAGATCAAGCTAGTTAGAAACATGAGGAAGGTGTGGAGAAGAAGGGTGTCATCATAAGTGATGAGATATCAATCATATCTTAATTCCCTAAGGTGTTTTTGGGGATCCTCTTTACTTTGAAATTTAGAGAACTTGGGAAGTTCCCATTGGGGAGGATATGACTTGATAAGTATGGATGGATGGATAGGCTCATTAAAAATTTGTTCATATGAAAAGATGTTGTGAATGCCTAAAATGGATGATTCTAAGTTGGCCATATTATCTATAATAATATTTATTAAGTCATCTTGGGGTTTTGTACTTGAAGGGTTATAAGATGCATATTGTTATAGTGGTTGAGAGACATACAGATAGTGGGTAGAAGGTTAGGAGGCTACCACATATGAGTAAGTGGATGCCAATGGTTGGGTGGAATATAAATAAGGGTAGGTATAGGTAGGTCATTAGGTAGTGGGCACATGCCATTATATATTAGGTATGTAGCCAAAGGTTAATATAAGGGGTGCTTGCTAGATAGGAACAATGGTTGGGTTGGTGAGCGATGGAAGGGTGGTGACCCTTGTACTGATCAGTGGCAAGGTAGAGGGTACAAACAACACAAGGATTTGAATTAGAGTGGTGTTTTATGGGTTAAAGGTAACTGAAGGAAGGTTGGTAGTGCTAAAAGTAGGCATTCTTAGAGTGGAAGAGTGGTGGTTAGGAGTAGAAGGTATGAGGGTAGTGGTAGTTTGGGTTTATTGGTTTTAAATGGTAGTCTCAAAGGGGTTATTAGTTAATAAGGAGGCTTGGGTAGTTAAATATTGAGTGGTAACCATGGTAATAGAGGTACTCCCCATAAGGTGGAGAGACATGACATAAGGCAGATCTACGGATGGGGTCAAAACTAGGATACAATAAGATGTGGTTGTAATATAACATTGAAAGGATATAAGATTATTGTCTAGGAAAGTGGAAAAATCCACATCTCCTTTAGGAACCTCTCAAGGTAAGGTAGTAATTACTAAGAGGTGAGGAGAGTCTTCTAGTTTAGATGTATAGTCCATGGATGAAGAGGTGGAAGAGGTAGGTTAGCTTGGTGATAGGTTTTACTCTATAAGGTCTCTTAATTGTTGGTGAGTAAGAACCATGTGAGATAGGGGAGATAGAAAGAAAAAAAACCTCACTACTAAAAAAAGAGAAGATAATAAAATGATCAAAGAAACCAAATCAAACTCTAAAAGATGCATTAAACCCAAGAGTTTTAATTAATCTCACTTTTGGATTATGCCTTTAGAAGATATGTGGCTATGCATGAAATTAGGTTTTAGATTGGGTACTAATGAGAAATATAAGTTTGGTTTCAGGTTGTGTTTAGGTTCTCAAAAATAATTTGCATTAGAACCAATACGTGGCTTGGTATTGGGGCATACCCCTCACTTCAAACCACAATGATAAGGGTGTTAGGTGCTTAGCCAAAATATATTGATATCTAGAGATTATACTAAAAGAGAGAGTTGATTTGGTTCTCCCCTTGGTAATGACCTCCAAGTAAGATCATTGAGAAAGGGTAAGGTTACCACTAGGTGATGAAATCTTAGTCAGGCATTGTCTCAAGTATGTTTTATGTTTAATTGATGAGAGTGGTTTGGTTAGGTGTGTATGAAAAAGAGAGAAACTATGATAGATTACTTTTCCTTTTGAGTTAAGCTATTTAAACTAAACTTTCAAGTAGTCAATGTATGAAATTAATTTTAAGCCCAAAAAAAAAAATTGATTTCATTAATGAGCAAATAATAGAGAGAGAATGCAAGCAAACAAGAACCCAATTAAATACACAAGGGTCCCACTGGGCATGTCAAAATGTTTCAATAAATTTCTTACTTATTATGGAAAGATAGAAAAGAAGAAACTAATTATGGGTATGGTTGAAAAACCTAATGGATAGTGCATCCATTGAATCAAAAGATTGTGAGGAGCTCCTCTCTAACTTGGGAGGATAACCTACAAATAATAAAGCACTAAACCAAAATGTTTGTTAGACAAATAGTTGGGTGGATTTCTTAGAGATAGCTAGATATTGGAAGTGAGAGCTTGTTTAGGGTCTATCAATCCACACATTTTAAACATTTAAGTTTATAAATAGAAAGGGAG
Organism: Torreya grandis; assembly: GCA_037957365.1. NCBI lineage: Eukaryota > Viridiplantae > Streptophyta > Pinopsida > Cupressales > Taxaceae > Torreya > Torreya grandis. The sequence goes on along the minus strand of JARHVA010001091.1, from coordinate 2,604,443 downwards.
GTACTTGCATCTCTAAATCAAAAGGTACTAAAATTGAATACAAGAGTGTTGGATAATATGATATAAATGATTAAATTAGTGAAAAAATAATTAATACTAGTGCTAAGGTATTAGAATCTACTTAAAAATATTAGAAAGGGGTATATGGATAGGCAGGAACACATAAAATAGAGTTTGATTAGGTGTAGATAGGTGAAAACAACTTTCTAGTTTTTGATGTCATAGTGACTGTCAGTAGTTGGGATGACCATCAATAGTTAAGGTGATCATTGATAGTCAAGGTGACCATCGATGGCTAAGGAGACTATTGTAAATTGAGTTAACCATCGATAGTTACTATGTGAAGATCTGGTTGGTAATTTTGGTTGATTGCTGAGATCTAGAAGATGAATTCTGAGAGGTAGGTAAGGCTTGGGTTGATTACAAAATGGAAATAAAATAGATGAATATTGAGAAATAAGTACTTATCTTACCATAAGTCAAGTGGGTGGATGGTTGAGGTAGTTGGTCTATTGGTGGAATCTAGCTCAATTTTGTAGAGTAGCAATACCTGAAGGCTTGGTGGAGAGGTGATGGTGAATTGATTCTATGATATGATTTTAAGATTGATAGATTATTGAAAGGCAATTTAACATGCAAAAATAAACTCCTAGATGCAAAATCTCTTGATAACAATTGTAGATTCATAGATGTTTTTGTTGATCCCTTCTCACCTCTCTTCTCCTCTTTCTTATAAGAAAGGAAAATTTAGTTACAACAAGACATGAATTAGGCCTTCTAAACTTAACTTATCCATGCAATAGCTTGTAATAAGATTTAGACAAGTTTATAATTATAAAATAAAAGTGGGTAGTTTTCATGCTCTTGGTTAAGGAGGTGCACCCTAATTATTGATAGTCAATGTGACCATTGGTGGTTAACATGATCATTAGCAATCGAGAGTGAAGGGTAAAATAGTAAAAATACTAGGTTAAATCAGTTAAGTTAAATTAATTTTAGGTTAACTTAGCTATGGTTTATAGGGTTATATTGGTCCTAAGAGGGTCCCAAGGTAGTCAAGGGCTACTTCAACATTTAGAATTGTAGTGTGTAGATTTCTAGTGTCTACACCTAGCTAGTTGAGTCAACATTAACATCATCATGAGAATAACCATAATCAGCATGAACATCACAACCATGAACCACAAACCATAAATAAATGATCACATATATATCTCATACATAATCATCATATTATATACAAAATATATGTCTCTTAACAAAATATATATCTCACTGCATCATCTCACAAGATGATATCAAAATCATCTAATACATCAACATATAATGTCTCATCAAAAATATATGATCCTAAGGAATTAATACCTCCTATATTATACCCTCTTATACCTACCTATCTACCTTCAAAAATTTCCCACTAACCTAGTGTCACTAGCTAACACCACCTACAATATTGGCCTTGTATTTAAGTAGGCACCTAAAGACCAAGGCCTCATAGTATCGTAGTTCCTCCATAGTCTCTACATATCTTTGCATCAAGATAGTCCATATTGGTATTGTAGCTATTGATACTCCACCTCTTGCCTATTAGAGAGAATATCTCTCTTATATCACCAAAGCTAGCTGAGACCTAGCCTAATCTCTCTCCCATATCAAAGTCACCACTTGACACTATGCTACTTCTAAGGATGCCTATGCTACTACTAAGGATGCTTGTGTTATGGCCAATGATACTTATGCCTAATCCCTCTCAATGGTCACTACCTATATATCTGGGACAACCCCTAACATTTAAACTTGTTGACCATCTCCTCCTGCATCAACATCCATATCTTATTGACCCCCATCCTCAGGACCAATATCTGTTATGGCATAGTGTGCCTAATTCATGTAGGTATTTATCTATAACACCTTCATCTTATATCTCTATATTCATGGGAAATTCCTATGGTTAATGAAATGATGCACTAGGTATGGAATAGGTAGTGGAAACTTCACATCCTCCCTCCTATATCTCAAGAATGCCCCAGGTATATCCTACACAAGCTTGAACTACCCATGTACCCTATTAAATGGGATCAACACTTATTCCTAATCTCACTAGCCATATATCCATATGTATCTTTATAGAGATAGCATATGCCTCTTATAGTGTGCCCAACTTAGAAACCTAAAATATGGTCTCCAAATCACATCTCCCACAACTAAGGCATCTAGTCGGCCCCTGTACCAGTTTACATCATGTGATCCTCCTCCTGGTCTTGAAAGGGCATAGTCACCTCTTCACCTCATATATCCAACCCTATAATCCATTTGTATAAAGCCCTCCCATGGTAGCCCCATAAGTCTCAACACCCTAATGTGCTCATAAGCCCAGTAATAAATAACAAACCCCACACTGATACCATATCTCCTATGGGCTTAGAATCCCCATAGATCCTGATAAATATGAAACAATAACATAAGTGCCTGCATGAACACTATGTGACCCAACCACATCTTTATGAGTACCCCCAGTAATAATTAAGGGAACCTCCCACTATTAAAATAAAGTAATGTGTAGCACATCACCACTATCATAATCATCATGAACAATTGCCTCACATCCCTGTCCCTCTAGTACAGTGGCATGTAATGAAATCCATTTGAGTTCCACCTTCTTAAATTGGGATCATATCCATACAAAATATCCATCTAGCCATCTTGCTCATCACTCTCAATTTGGTAAATCATATCACCCCATATAGGTAGCTACACTATCCTATGGATATCCTTAGGCAAGATCAACTCACCTATAGGAAGTAATAAGGTATTAGTGGCAAGATCCCATCTCTTGATGAGTGCCACTAAGATCACAATATCTTTAGGTACATGATGATAATCCATCATGCCTCTAAGGTCCATGTCCTTTATATGCTCCTAAACTCCATCAGTCATCCTATACTAAATCTCATCTAAAATATGCACCCCTCTATCCCTCATCTAAATCCTCTCCCATGCCTATAGGGTTCAATAGTAGACAATAACCTTAGAACTCTATCTATCACACCAACCTCCTATTCCATTCAACTTAGGAAATTTGCCTATTGTAACCTATACCAATGGCTTATCTATAAAACAAAACCCTTAACCTATCTTATCTAAAATTTTCAATAATCAACCTAAAATCCTCAACTATTACCTTTCAACCTACAACCTCTAACAATTACCTAACCATTCAACCCTTGACCTTAACTCTTCACAACATCACCATTAATATTACCCTTTACCTTAAACCCTCATATTAAAACTTCAAACTCTAAACCTTAGGCACCATTCATCGACCGTTGATGGTTGACTATTCTTATAGTCAACCATTGATGGTTAGGTGATTGACCACTGATGGTCACCACAACATGGCCTATCAAAAGTCTAGTATCAACCGTTGATTGTTACTATAAAGTGATTATTGGTGATAAAACCTACACCCTACCCTAAATAACACCTACTAAGCTCAAAATAGCTCACACAAACCTACCAAAACTACCTCTACCCTCCCCTAACTATGCTACCCCTACATATTTACGTCTAACCTACAATTTCAACCCCAAACCCACAAAAACTATCTAAAACTAAACCTAGGTAAAACCCTATCCCTAGGTCAAATAATCAACAATCAAAGTCAAATACACATTCATTTGCTAAATTTAAAACTACTCTACCAATTCAAAACAAAACCTACCTCATTCCTAGAAACCTACCTCATTCCTAGACCATCATCAAAGAGGAAACCTAAGAATAACACCTAGCCTTATGCTCTCCCTCATCCCCTATGCATCTTGATTATGTCAACTCAATCCACCTCACTGATACAATCTCACACACTCAGTAAACCATCACTATTCACTCATAACACATCAAGATCTAGTCATCAAGAGTCATTATGATCAAATAAGCAAATAGAACCCCTAGTGGTCTTTTGTCTTTACCCTTTTAATGCTAACATGTGACCATCAATGGTCGATTTCGAGAATCAACCATGACCATCAATAGTCAACCTTTTAGGGATTTTTTTCCCTCCCAACCATAATGTTTCACACAACATTTGAGACCCACTCACCCAATCCAACTACTCATCAATAGAGATTCCCTTCTTCACCAACCTAGACCACCAATGATCTCAACCTCACTATTGGCCATTTTGGCCTGACTATCGCATGTTTTGTGAAGACCTTATTTTGGTCATTTTGACCACATCGACTTAATTACCAAGTTGAACATTTTAAACTTGTGCTAATTTGAACATATCCAAGAAAATTGTGTCTTCATGGGAGCACTTCCTACCTTGGATACCCACAAAAACACTCACCTTGTTTAGGAGACTTGAATTTACTAGTGTATCCCAACCATCACATACAGTCATGTGGTCCACTTGTTACTTGTCCTTCTAATAATTACTTGATTTTTACCAACCATGGCAACCTAGTCATTGTGTAATCTTGGTGATTGTAATTCATCTCACTTTATGTGCATATTTGTTCTTTAGTGACCAACCTACCATCTACTTCATTACTAATTTGCCCACTCATAAAACTCACATTTGATTTTATTTCACTTCATTAATTCCCATTTTGAGGGGGAACACCTCCTCCCATACTCAAGGCAACCAAGACTTTGACTTATAATCTATTTTTTATTTTATATCTTGTTGATACAACCTGTATAACAAAAAAGGGAAAAATGTAGACACTATAAAACCACACATAATGGTTATAGATGTTGAACTAACCCCTAGACCACCTTAAGACCCCCTAAGGACTATCTTGTGACTTATCGACCCCAAACCTAACTCACCTTGACTAGCTTTGACTAGCTTAAACTTGTGACCCTTGACCATTAATGGTCACCCTAACCACCAATGGTTAGGCTTGACTTCCAATCATTAGGTCTCCACCACCTAAATAGTCAACCCTAATCAACTTTAGCTTGCTTTTTTATATTTATCTTGTCTAATTCATGTGCAAGCCTATGCATGCAAAATCTAAATTTAAATTGCTTATTTAACCCCTTGTTAACCTATTATTTCACCTCTCATTCCTTCCTATAAAAAAAGAGGAGGAGGAGGTCAAAAGGATCTAGAATTAATCAATCATTTATTGATCATCATCCACATTTAGAATTAGATCAAACTAATGAACTAACAAGTGTGATAGAGATCCAAAGTGTTACCATCCATCAACCAACAATTAAGTATTGTTACTATGCTAAAATTGCTCCAAGCTTCACCAACAGATCCCTCAACCCTTATTTAGATCATCAACTAGAAATATAAATATATATTTTCATTAGTTAGTTACTTTGTTTCTGTTTCTCAACTAACCTAGCCCAAAACCCAGTTTTCAAATTCCCATTCTATAACCTTATCAAACCAATTTCTTGGACTATACTAAAACCCATAGTAACTATTGATAGTCACTCTAACTACCGATGGTCTATCCATAACCACTGATGGTTTCCGTAACCACTGATGGTCACCATAACCACCAATGGTCACTATGTGACAAATAAATAACAAGATTTTTTCACCCACTAGACCTCAACCAAATCTAACTTTTTGACCTTATACCTGATCATAGAGCTTCACCCTATTTTTTGGACCACATCTAATTTATTTATCATTCATATCAATTTGGTTATTGCTATAATTAGTCAAATTCACCTATTCATTTATCAATCACTTTTTGTATTTGATTTTAGTATCTTATGTTATTTATGCAAGTACTTTATATTTCACTTTCAAAACTTGATTGTCTAAAAGTGTGGATTGACAGCCTCCAAGGAAGCTCATTATTTTTGGATCTAGCTTGCTAGGAAATCCACCCTAATATCTAATTAATAAACCATTTCTTTAGTTCTTTCTTATCTATAGGTCATTCCTCCCAAGCTAAAGAGGAGTATCTACAACTATCTGGAACAATATATGCACAACATATCAGGTTCTACTAACCATACCCATCTTGAGTTTCTTTTCTCTTTCTTTTGAAGAATATAAGTGAAATTTATATAAAACACATCTTGAGTTGGATTAAATTCAATTTATGTTATTTTGCTTCTTAGACCAACATATGTATTTGTAGATGCCAATCCAAAATAAAGGGTCCTATCATGAACCATTTTGTGCAGATCTCTATGTAGGGGTATGTTGTGATGAGTTCTAGGCCAAAAACATCCTATGTACTAAAATTTAGAAGGGAACATATCTTCTTTAATTATGTTGTGGATGTTTTGGATGTAATATGCTAGATCCTTCTACTTACTATTTTTGGTCAAACCAAATTCATTGAATTTCTATACATACTTATTCAAGTTATATTTAATTTATTTTTCACTCTTTTTCTACTTCTATTTGAGTCTTTTTGAAACAATGGAATCTTGAGACATATCTCTATTTTTCAAGTATTTAAAATATATTTTTGTTAGATTACCTTCTGGAACATTTGGCTCACCATTTACTTTTGTTCCCCATAATGTAATCATGGGGGACAAATTTCTATCTTTTATAAAGATTTTTCAATGCATAATGGGCTAACCTTTTCTCCATGCATGGAAGAAATTATTGACCTTTTGTCAAGCCTAATATTTCATTGATTCCCTTCAACTAGTAAATATTAACATAATCTTTGAAATACACTACCTCTTCAATCAAATATGGCATGAAGATTCTTGTATTTTCACATGTCCTATAAGTGTCCATAATTTCTGCCATACTCCATACATCTTTCCTCTTCATACATTTAGATAGGTTTTCAATTTTTTCATTGATGTCCTCATGGGTATGTCTTTCAAGGATATATCTAACCTCGACATCAAGGAAAACACATTTTTAGATAAGGAGAGATAAATATTACAACACATACCTATACAAAAAATATGTTTTTATGAATTTGAAAATTTAACATTAGTTCCATATAAGGTTCAAATTTTTTTAAATATAATTATCGATAGATGTACCTATTATTATTATCCCCAGAACTGTCTAGTTGAAGGCATAGCCTAGAAGGAAAATTATTGAAGGCACCAATTGATTGTGCTTTTTCTCTACATTTTTTGTATTTATCATCACAATTATTAGACAAAAGTACATCATACAATGGATATTTTGAAGATCTAGGTTTATATAGTAAATATATATAAGAATCTGACATTTTTGTTTCCATATCCCCAAAGTTCTTATTCAATTAGGTGATAGTAAAGTTAAATCCTCTAAGAATGTACAATAAAAAAATGCCCATATCCACCTACGCCATGACCATGTGTTATAATCCAGGCCATTGAGAACTCTAATATTTTTTGATAACTACTTTAATTTTTGTCACTGTCCTCAACACAAATGTTTTTTTGATATTCCACCTTATTATGAATGACACTAAGGTATTCTTCAGGGTATTGCTCTGACATTCATTTATGTGTGTACTACATTTTTTTGGCAAAACGTATTTGATTTGAGTGTATCATAAATTCATGATTGATATACTCTTCATGATCTCTAAAGAGGGAACTAGAGCATTTATGCTAAGTTGACAAGATGCATGTTTTGTACCTTGTGAATTCATCAGACATGTTAATGGTCACACCATGAAAATTACTTCTCTACATGTTATTGAATTTTGATTGGGATATTAGATCATATTACATATCTTTTAATTGTCTATTATTGTGGTGCCTCATAAATTCTAGTGTGAAAGATGTTGGTAGATGTTGAACATTTTCTCATGAGCCATATATACCTACCTAAAAAGTTAGTCATGGAGAAACATCTGCAAAATCATCCAATAATTGGTCTAACAAATCTTTAGCTACCATTATCTTCTTTTGTGGCTTTTGTCAAAATATCCCTACATGGAATGCATTTCATTCCCCATTTTTTTTGATAATTTTGAATGTAAAATAATCTACTTCTCTTCAATCCTTATATTTTAATCCAAGGTTTCAACCAAATCTTTGTACCCTAAAAACCAATTCTATTTTTTTCTTAAACAAACATATAGAAAGGGCATCCAAGACATGTTGCCTCCTATCTATTATGGTGGAATAAATCAACTTTATCTTTATAGATTTTAGAATCTCAAATGACAATGCTGATTGAAAACATTTTTTGGTGCAACATTTATTCCATACATTGTTGAAATCTCACTATCTATGCTTTCATCAAACTCCACTTGGTTGAGTGAAGTGTTTGGCTGATTTTTTTTATCTTGAGTATTTGTAGGCACAAGTTAAATTTTTTGGATGCCTTTACACTAGGAATGCCAGGTAAGGAGTGGATTAATTATCTACTATATCCAAAATGTTTCCAGTTTATTTCTCCTTTGGTGTCATGTATGGTAAATTGATTACTCTATAAGTCTTAGTTTCCACTATTTGCTGGGAGGCCATCTAACAATAGATGTTTCAGTTACCTCTATACTATATATCTCACAATGTTGTGTAGCTTGCCTTATGTAAATTCTAAATTTATTTTATAAAATTGGGAGAAGAATGCAACCAAAAATATCCCTTGGTCATGCAAATTCAACATAACTAAAAGTAATTTTTTTATCATTTGCAAGAGTTATACATTTGTGTAACATGTTGGAAATATTGTCATTAATGTCAAAGGTCTAGTATTATTGGTGATAAAGGCCCCATTGCATTTAGTGTTGTTTGTAATAAATATATCTTGGCTAATATGAGTTAATATTTATTTAATATTAACGAATATATATTTGGTTGCATATGAGACAAAAGAAGGGCCCATGGAGAAGTCGAAGAGCCACGAGTTAAAGAAAAAAGAAGGATGGGATGCATTTTCCCATGAAGAGTCATCTTGGGGAATACCAAGAGTAACCAAGTGAAGACAAAAGAGTAAGGGTGCAATTTCTCATGACGGGACACTTTGAGGAATACGTAAAGTCACCAAAGATAAGGACAAAAGTGGGAAGTTTTTGGTCATGAAGGGTCACCACATGACTTTTCAAAGGCTTGAATATGAAGGGTCACACAAGTTTGGTGCCATTTTCCATGAGGATTGAAGGGTCACAAAGGGGTAAGGCCAAATGTCATTTGGAAAGCTATAAATAAAGGCTTAAGAAGCCATTTGTAATATGGTTGAGAGAGGTTGATTTGATATTGTAATATCTAGCTTAGAAGAGCAATTGTGAGAGATGAATATGATTTGTATTTGTTATATCTAGCTTAGAAGAGCAAAGGTGAGAGAGAGGAAAGAGATGTTGTATTGAACTATCATTTGTTGATATAGCAACATTGAGAGATAAGTGTGTGGTATACACAAAGGGGTTAGTGCTCCTATGGGTTGGTGCTCCTATGGGTTGGTGCTCGACAAAGGGGTTTGAAGCTCCTGTGGGTTGGTGCTCATGAATTGTAGCTGGGTTGGTACTTGGAAAAGGGGTATGGTGCTCATGTGGGTTATTTCTCATGAATATACTTGAGATTGTTCTCTGTGGTTTTTCCCACATTGGGTTTCCATGTTATATCTGGTGTCTCCCTCTATCTTGTGTGATGTTTATTGTTTGAGTTTTATTGCATATCTTGAATGTTTGATTAAGTGGAATTTGATAAAGGGAAAGTTTTATAAGATATATAATATATTGATTCACCCCCCTCTCAGTATATTCTGTGCTTAACACAACAAATGTACCCTTTTCCCAAAAAAGTTTTTCTTAGGCTTTGAAATGTGGTAGGATCATCGATATATAAATTAAATGAATCCAAGAAAGGGTTTTCTTGTTGAAATGGTTGTATATGCAAAACTAAACTCAAATTATTTTATCTTTGTTCAATGTCATTTTCTATAGAAAATTTTTCTATGACATGCTGTATCATTCTTGTGATCCATATAGTAAAACTATCAACTACATCCCCCAGATTATCCATAAAAGCTATAGGAAATGGAAGTAGTAGAGTCAAATCTAAATATTTAGTCATATTAGCACTAACACATTCAATAGGTATTTCCTCATTGTGGCATGTGAAAGTGATATTTATGGGTTCCAGAGATTCAACATCTAGACCTGCCACTTTGTATTTTCTTCCTTCACCAGTGACCTTACCATTATTTATGAGAGAAACATAGTATCCACATTGGAAATCCATTGACATATGATTTTTCACCTTAGACATTTGAAAAAGACATGATAATAGTTATTAATTAGGTTATTTATAAAATTAGTCCAATTTATACTTGTATGTAGGAGCTAAAGCTATATTTATCCCAGAAAATAAGCATGGAGATATGTTAAAACCTAAAAATGTTAAAAAGGTAATGTATAGCATTTTTTTAATAATAGATTTTATGTCAATCTCAAAAACTAATAGATTTTAATATCATATACTACATACTTCAATTTTTGCTTCATCCTAATTTGAAGGTATCTCCTAGGAGATACATTTCAAACATACATCAGAATGAAATAGTCACATAGAGAAAAATAGCTAATGAAGTCAATATTCAACCATGTATTTTATTACAATACAAAATGATAATGAGCAATGGGGGTTTTGAGGAAAATTATGGAAAATTATTAGCTTATTATATTTTATGATCTTGTATTTTATTTGAATGCCTATTGTGGACCCAAAATTTTGAAGTTATCTCTTTGGAGATACATTTGAAACATGCATATGGGTACCCTTAAAGTTTTGAAGGTAGTACTGGGTGATACCTTAAAGGGCCTTGTAATACATTAAAGGGTACATGCAACATTAAGCTTATTAAGACTTAATTTTTGAATAGTAAATGCCAAGTGGCATGCACCTATGAACCCATGACATTTCAACACTCAAAAAATATTTCAAGTTCATTGGGCAAGTGAATCTCTATGATTATGCTAGGTGTCTCCATCCCATGGACTTATCTTTATCTGGGAGATTATTATAGACATTTTATCTAAAATAATTCCCTAATGGAATTGGGTCTTTGGGCCTTTTACCTAACATAGTTTTCTCTATGGATATTTTGTCTGAAATAAATCCCCCCCAAAAAATTCCTTTACCTTATGAACCTACCCTTCAAATTTTATGAAATGATCATTTACCCTTTGGGAGTTTTATCTTAGATCCCTTTACCTGACCAACCTACCCTTTAGCCTTTTTATTGTGGCCATGTTGGCTTGCTAGAATTTCCCTTTGCCCTTTTTGAATTACCCTTCATATTTTTGAAATGGCCCTTTCCCCATAGAAATGTACCCTTTAGGAATTTTTTCTTGGACCATTCTACCCTATGAAATACACCCTTCAAGAATTTTTTGCTATGAATTAGATCCTTTGAACCTTTCTACACTTACCGTTTGGGATAATTGACATGACCCTTTACCCTCTAGAACCTACCCTTCAACATTTTAAAAGTGTCCTTCAGGCTTTTTTCAAAGACCCTTCAAGATTTTTATCATCACCACTTTACCCTTCAAGACTTTTGTCCTAAGCCATTTTCCCTCTAGGACTTATCCTTTTAGATATTGACCTAGGCCTTTATCCTACAAATTAGACCCCTTGGGACTTTTGTCATGAGAAATTTGACCTATGTATTAGATCTTTTAGATTATTTCCTAATTAAAATGACCCTTCAGACTTTTTGAAATGACCCTTTGGGATAATTGCCTTGGACATTTTTCCCAACAATATTTCCAAATGGTGGGATTTTTGTTTCAATCTTTTGTAAATATTAGTCCCCAACATAAACCAAAATAAATTTATTCAATTTTTAAAGGTATCTCTTGGGAGATACCTTCAAGGTAGCTTTGAAGGTACTATAATACCCTTTAAGATATCTTTTAAGGAGAAATGGGGACCCACGTTTTTAGAATATGGTCTTAATTTTGAGCCCCTCATCTATATGCTTATTAAAAATTTAGGAAAAGAATAACTATTGGCCTCTTATAGGTTTGGAAAGATGGAAATGATATTGTGTTTTCATAAGACTAAATATTTTTTTCTATCAGGTTTGTTTTATCATGTTTATATTTTCAAGCTTATACTTTGGGACATATGCAATTTTTTGTTTGGGTTTTATGTTTTGGGTGTTTTATCTAGTGACTTTGTAGACTTTATTCCTTTCAAAATTCATATTTATGGATTTTTTTCCATGGACTTATCTTTATTTGGGAGATTGTTGTGGACATTTTTCTCAAAACAATTCCCTGATAGAATTGGGTTTTTGGGCTTTTACCTAATGAAATTTGGTCTATCGACATTTTAAAAAAAATGAATCCCCTGATAGAATTCATTTGAATTATGAACCTACCCTTTGGGATTTATTAAATGATCACTTACCCTTTGGGACTTTTCTCTTGGATCCCTTTACCTGACTAACCTACCCTTTAGCCTTTTTGTTGTGGCCATGTTGGCCCATAGAATTACCCTTCACACTTTTTGAATTTCCCTTCAAATTTTTGAAATGGCCCTTTCCCTTCAAAAAATTAACCTTCAAGAATTTTATCGTGGACCATTATACCCTATGAAGTAGACCCTTTAGGTATTTTTTTCCATGAAGTAGACCCTTTAGACCTTTTTACACTTACCCTTCAGGATAATGGGCATGGCCCTTTACCCTCTAGAGCCTACCCTCCGGCCTTTTAAAAGTGCCCTTAAACCTTTTTACAAAGACCCTTCAATATTTTTATCATCACTACTTTACCCTTTAGGACTTTTATCCTAGGCCCTTTTCTCTCCAAGACTTATCCTTTAGGATGTTGTCCTAGGCCTTTATCCTACAAAGTAGACCCTTTGGAACTTTTATCACAGGCCCTTTGATTGGTGAATTATATCCTTCATATTGTTTCCCAATGAAAATGACCCTTCATACTATTTAAAATAACCCTTTAGGATAATTGGCTAAGATATTTTGCTTGAAATAACTTTCTCATTGATATTTATAAATGACAAGCTTTTTGTTGTGGGTCTTTTGTAAAAGAATGGTCACCAACATAAAAATGAATACCTTACTACCAAGAAAAATATTATCCCTTACCATACTTATCCAAAATAAATTTAAAGTTCCTTATAATGATATATATTAAATACCCTTACCAAATTAAAATAATAAAGTTTGAATTATACAAGAACATAAAATCAAGGTGAACATTGAGCATTTATGTTGCATGAACTATTATTCAATGCAAAATCCTATATATGTGATATTCATCCATTATAATCCTTCATTTATTTAAATCAAACTTGTATTTAAAGTGTCCTACTATCCTATAGTGACAAAGATCCCTAACTACTATATCGAATAGCACTGCAAGTAAAATAATGATTAAGCTACATCCAAGTGGATCATACAACATATATAGCACCTAGAAGTAAATTAAAAACAACATAGAGTTTATATTCTAACATAATCTTAATCTAATAAATTTAGGGGAGAAAATCTACAATCACCATACTCAATCAATTACTCCATAGAGTTCATAGATATATTGTTTGATGCTACCATATTCAATAATAGGTATACCAAATATTCATAACTATGGGATGTAGTGGATTCAATGGATGTATTTTCATTGGAGGATGAGATTACATTAACTGATAGGCTATTTTTCAAAGAATTATTGGATTTCAAACATCAAAGGTTACATTTTAATAATGTCAAGATAGAGGTGATGCCATGCATTGACCTCCTACAGGATTTGTTATTCTCAAGAGAGATATCATAGGATGCCTTTCTATATTATTCTAGCAATAACATAGTGGTCACATGCATTTCAAGACCTGACTTATAAAGATACCTATATTTGAACACACTTCATGCACACTAAAATAAGCATACATTACCATAGTTTAGTGTAGAGAGATCAATTGAGAAGGCATTATCTTCATGGTTACTTTCAGGCCAAACCATTACATGGAAAAGGAAGAAGCCAAAGGGGCCTATTTTCATAGATAAGTTTAGAATGGGGATTTGCATTCTCATGGCTTTGTTGAATCAACTCTATAGTATGTTGAGTATTAATTTTATCAATTTAGACTAGGTACCATTAATTTACATGATGTTCACCCATGATGTTGCATATGTTATGGGATAGATAATTAGCTTCTACCTAAGGGAGTAAATAATTCAAAAAGATGAACATCCTACACCTTTGGCAAATTTCTATATGATGTTGTATTTTATAGATGCTATTATGGGAATTTGTTACTGAGACCTTGAGAAATTATGGAGCCCAACCATAGACTTCATAAAGATTAGAATTTATGATCAGTAATAGTTTATGCACATATATTATTACACTAAGAACATGGTCATGATATCAAAAGATGTCTATCCATAGGTTTAACAAGCTATTCATGGCTCACCGATGCCCATAATTGGATAAAATATCATAAATAACTTGTAAGGTAAAGGGGATTATTTACTCTATCTAAACTTCATAGTTATAATGATTTGGGAAAACAAGGTTAATCCTTTGTGTCTCCTATACATCTCAAACAAGTTGGTAGAGTAAGAAATTGCTTTCCAACTATGATAGAGTGTTGAAGAGTACCTATCCAGGCAGAAGAAGGCTTTGTTCTTTGATCGCCATATAAAAATTGGAAGAATGGTTTATACAATGAGGAAGCATTTCAAAGAAGTGGGTGGCAAGATAAAGAGATATATTTTCATCATGCTTCCACATAGATATTGGGATATACATGGGCTTATGTATAAGCACATACAAGGATTTAACATCCCCTATAGCCATGTTCCCTATTCATATGATTTTTTATTTCTTAATGAAAAGGATGATACAAACGTGTTGGAAAGAGAAAAGATTGTTGGAATTTAAGAAGATCATTTAAGAATGATCCAAGATGATCCTTAAATCATAGTAATGGAATTGGATAGAAAGAAGGCTCTATACAAAGGATGGGATTATTATGACTTATGGAGAGGACAATCCAAGGATAGGCAGGTCCTTCATCTCAATCCCTCCCTTTGAATTGAAGTTAAAGACTATGAATAAAGAGCTCAGGTAGTCTAAACCCAAAATAAATAGGGGATCATATGTAGGGGACCCCATCAATTTAGATTATAACAAGGAGAAGAGAATACAAGAACAACCAATTGTTAGCACCATTAAAGTGACCACTGGTATGCTCTAGACCCAAATTTCCAAAATATCTTGGTATAATAACACAAGAGGTAGTGAATTCAACTCAATAAGGCTCCCTTACATAGCTAAAGACCCCTCATGTTTATACAAGGAATCCTAAGACTCCATCACGAATTCCCATAGTTGAATAATTATAAGGCTTGCCTATTACACCTTCACATTCAAAACCAAAAGAGGGAGATGTTATGATAATTAAGGACATTGACAATGAATCTGATGAAGAAGATAAGGTGAAAAAAACTAAGGCCATGATCCTTCAATCAGATCCTGTATCACTAAGTTGTTTAAGTACTCATCCTTTCATGAGTATTCTTTTATCTTTTGTGACCATTTTTGGATGTGTTTTTATTTCTTATGTGTTGAGGACATCCTAGGTGGAAGTTTCTACTTATATATCCATTGACACGTTCAACCCTACCATATTCACTTAATTCCATCATATCACCCATGAGGATGAAAAAGATGTTTCTACCACCACCATGGCCATTCCACAAACCACTTCCATCCCACTCACCATACCTACCTCCTATGTCCCTTCTAGCACATCCATTATTAGAGCCTTAAAGATGAATAAGGTGTCCAAAAAGGTAAAAAATACATTAATCACTCCAAAATTTCACATCCAATCCACTCAAATTTCCCTTCCCATACCATCCACCACCTCCATAGAGGAAACCATTGTGATATGTTCTAGCAAGGGAAGGAAGCCTAAGCCTTAATTGATTATAGTCCATCCACTCCCTCAGTTTGGAGGAGTGGAGTGGTCCAAGATTATTTGGAATTCCCTACCTAACATCCTTGTCAAGGCTTAGAATCAATAGTAAGTTCAAGAGGAGGTAGAGAAAGAGGTTGTGGTTACAAGCTTAGATGTGTCTCAATTGGATATTTCTCCATGGGTGATGGACTTGAGAAGCAAGGAAACCCAAATGCCTAGCTTCAAGATCACCAAGATACCCTCTATCTCCACTCTATTTGACCCCACATTTGGTAGTATATAGAGAGTGAACAAAGAGGAAGTTGGAGGAATAAGGGCATAAAAATAATTTTGGAGGAAAGACATGAAGTATTCTCCCTTACTAAGAGGTAGAGTAGATAGCTCAGATACTCTCCTTACATTAAAAATCTTATAAAATTGACCCAAGCCCATAGGGATGCTCTAGTATATATCCATGAGGGAACAAAGATGGCTCAATAGGAACTTGAAGTTGAAGTTTAGGAACTTAAGGCTGAGGTAGAACAATTAAGGGAATAAGCAAAGTCTATGCATATCTCCATAGGCATAGAAGCTAAGGTGCTAGAAATAACTTCTTGATGCTACAAATCTTTGGAGGCAATGGAATTCATGAAGGCCAAAATGGCCCCTTAGGTAAATAATGCCAAGTAATTATATAATTAATTGAGAGATGATAATGTTAAGTTGAAAATGCTAGTTGTATACACATGTAACTCTTTATAAAGTCATCTATATTTAATGATAACACTAGAGGCATCCAATGCCTTAAACTTGGTTGTCATAAGATAGGATGAAGCATGGGAATGGTTAAAATTAGTTAGGGCTTTAATCATAAATATCAAGCACATGAGGCCCAAATCCTCCATTTTTTTCATGATTTAAAGCTATCAAAGGTGAAGAATGCCAAAGTAAAATTGATTAATAGGATAAATTTTGATAAACTCATTCAAGAAGTGGTAGATGACTTCAAGTAGAGTTTACAAGGCTTAGTACTAGAAAAGATAGAATATGAGTTAAGTGCATTTAGAAATAAAGTCATAGAGGTCAATATTTTTAAGAATAAGTTTTTGATGACTAAGGAAGAGCATGCAAGACTCCTCAGACAAGTTAAGAGGATATATAGACCACCATTTATAAACTTGAACATCATACATCAGCAACATGATGTGGCATATAAAGTTTATTAAAATAATGAGGAAAAAAAGAAGCAAACTTTTGGAAGTGCTTTGACATCTGTAACTATCACCTCAACTTCCACACCAACCAAAGTACATACAACTATCTATATGACTCAGCCTTGATAGCTAAGATTTTATACATGTAAATTTTGTATATGATAGATGTAATTGAAGTTTTCTTGTATTTTGAACATTTCATTGTAAATTTGAACTTATATTTTGTACACAAGCAAACATTGCATAGTTTTGAAAATTTCAACTTATCCAATTGATAAATATAGGAATACTCATATGGTTTTGACCATAGTTAAAACTAAATGTTCTAACTATCATATACAATTACCTTGCATGAATTTTTAGGATGAAGTGACCCCTTCCCCAAGTATATATAAACAATTATAATTTAACCTAGATTTTTGTCAGAGAATTTTTGAATATAGGAACAACATCAATTTTTATCATCAGTGAAGTGTTGGAGTATATTATTTCCAATTTATATGTAATTAGTTATTACTGTTTTAGTTGTATGTTTCAATAATCTTTATTTTGTAATAGATAACAATATATCATTGACTATCTTGATTGATGTACTAATCTATAGATGTGTGATAAATATTGAAATATTAGTAAATATATTGATTAGGATGATTAATTTCAAATTGATTCATATTTCTAAATATGTAATAGTGATTTATTTGATGTAGTTTTTTATGTGTGTGTTATAGATGCCTTAGATACTTCACTAACTAGTCCATAATCTCTTGAATAAGTGTGTGTAAGATCTACTCTAAAATTAAGAACCTTTATCTGAGGCCTATGAATTTCTTACATCAGTACAGGGTTGTATGGGGATGAGTTGTATAAGGATGAGTTATAAGTTGTATTTACTAGACATAAATGATACATGATAAAAAATTATAGATGTGGGGAGGTAGGGGGATGAGTTTTAAGTTGTATTAATTGGACATAAATGATACATGATACAAAATTATAGTTTTGGGGAGGTAAGGGGTGCCTGTGGTTAACCTTTGTGAAGGATTAGGGTTGTAACCCCTATGTGTCATCCCCTATAACTCATCCCCTATGATTGTAATTTTATATTTCCTATGGTTAACCTCTATAAAGGATTAGGGTTGTTAATTTCCATGTGTCATCCCCCAAACTCATCCATTATGATTGGAATTTTATTTCAAAGTATCTCCAAGGGGATTGCCTTGAAGGGCCTTGTATTACTTTCAAAGGGTCTCCTCATAGATACCTTGAACATGCACACAATTTTATTTCTTGGTAATTCCTAAGAGATACATTGAATATACACACAATTGGAATTTTTATTTCAAGGTATCTCTTAAGAGATATATTGAACATGTACATGATTGGAATTTTCTTACGAGATATCTCATAGGAGATACCTTGAACACACACATGATTGGAAATTTATTTCAAGGTATGTCCTAGGAGATACCTTGAAGGGCCTTAGAATACCTTCCATTTTTATTGAAAATTTCCTTATAATGGATTTTATATAACCATGACACCTTTTTATTTAACAACCCTAATGCACATGATTGAAAATTTCTTTTAAGGTATCTAATAAGAGATACCTTGAACATGCACATGATTAGAATTTTCTTTAAGGTATATCCTAGGATATACCTATAAGGGCCTTATAATACCTTATATGTTGATTGAAAATTTCCTTGAAAATTATTTTATATAACCATGATAACATTTTATTTGGTAAGAACACTGATGCACACTATCAGAATTTTCTTTCGAGATATATCCTAGGAGATACCTTTAACATACACATGATTGAAATTTTATTTCAATGTATCTCATAGGAAATAATTAAAATGGCCTTAAAATTCCTTCCATGTTTATTAAAAATGTCCTTGAAAAGGATTTTATATAACCATGGAAACTTTTTATTTGGTAATAACCCTGATGCACACTATTGGAATTTTCTTTCCAGATATCTCTTAGGAGATACCTTAAACATGGACACAATTGGAATTTTATTTCAAGGTATATCATAGGAGATACCTCAAATTGATTTGGAATAACTTCCATGCTGATTTAAAAGTTCCTTGTAATTTATTTGATAAAACCATGACACTTTTTTTTTTGACAAGAACCCTGATGCACATGTTTGGAATTTTCTTTCAAGGTATCTCCTAAGAGATACCTTGAACATGCACATGATTGGAATTTTATTTCAAGGTATATTTTAGGAGATACCTTTAAGGGAATTATATTACCTTCCATTTTTATTTCAAATGTTCTTATAAAGTATTTGATATAACCATAACAATTTTTTTTTGACAATAACATTGATGCACACTATTAGAATTTTCTTTCGAGATATCTCCTAGGAAATACCTTGAACATGCACATGATTGGAATTTTACTTCAAGGCATCTCCTATGATATAAGGGACTTATAATACCTTTTTTATTTCAAATGTACTTGAAAATTATTTGATATAATCATGACAACTTTGTATTTGGAAAGAACCCTGATGCAGACTATTGGAATTTTCTTTCGATATATCTCCTAGGAGATACCTTTAACATGCACATGATTGGAATTTTATTTAAAGGTATATCCTAAGATATACCTTAAAGTTAATTATAATACATTTAATTTTTATTTCAAAGGTCATTAAAATGGATTTGATACAATAATGATACCTTTTTATTTGATAAGAACCCTGATGCACATGATTAGAATTTTAATTTAAGGTATCTCCTAGGAAATACCTTGAACATGCACATGATTGGAATTTTATTTCAAGGTATCTCATAGGAGATACATTTAAGGGAATTTTAATAACTTATATTTTTATTTAAAATGTCCTTAAAAAGTATTTGGCATAACCATGATAACTTTTTATTTGTCAAGAACACTGATGCACACTATTAGAATTTTCTTTTGAGATATCTCCTAAGAAGTACCTTAAACATGCACACGATTGAAATTTTATTTCAAGGCATCTCATATAATATACTTATAAGGGCCTTTTAATACCTTCCATGTTTATTTCAAATGTCCTTTTAAAGTAATTGATATAACCATGATAACTTTTTATTTGGCAAGAACCCTGATGCACACTATTAGAATTTTCTTTCGAGATATCTCCTAGGAAATACCCTTAAAATACACATGATTGGAATTTTATTTAAATTTATATCCTAGGAGATACCTTTAAGGGAATTGGAGTACCTTATATTTTGATTATAAAGGTCATTTTAAGGGATTTGATATAATTGTGGCACCTTTTTATTTGGCAAGAACCTTGATGTTAACTCTGATTGCCTATGATAATGATGAATGTCACTCCAAAAACCAACAAAAACTAGAGGGTCCCACCAAATATATCACCATGAATATAAATACGCCAAATGGTATCGTACAAAATTCATCAGACTAAGTTGTATTTTAAGAGCCCCTGATAATAATAAAAAGTACCACATGTCAAAAGGTGGCAAAATTTTGCTTTAAAGCTAAAATTGATGGTGAATCAAAGGAAAATAAATATATTTAAGATATTCCCCCATAAGATGCCTTATAATTTAGGTAGAACTAAAATCATAAAGTGGCAAGATATTATAGTAGCTGTAAGGCATAAAAACTCATACATATTGCCTAAGGATGATTTTAGGGCATGGGACCCCAATAATGTCATTGTAAGGCACATATTAAAATTAGAAAAAGATATGGATATGTAATATAAGCATTGAAAAGAGGTGTGTGAATAGATTTATATGGATGTAATGAATGATGAGGTAGTCCTAAAACATACTGCAAGGAAGAATATCAAGCTAGAAATGAGACTTGATAGGGAGAAGAAGAAAGAGGATATTGTGAATCCATAACTCCTACCAACTCATGGGAGTATGTTCAATAATAAATATGATAAATCATAAGAGGAGGAGGAATAAGACATTATTCCTCTAATTAGGAATAAACCATGCAGACCTCCACTACAGGCTACTCCAAGTGGACAAAGCCTACCTCCAAGCTCTAAGTAAGGGGAAGCTAGAAGCCAACCTAGCCCCTATAAAGGTCCTACAATTGTATCTACATATTATGAGGAATATGCCATAAAAATATTTGATTAACCAGATCTATATGTCATTTACCTCAATGAATCCTAACAAGGAATTGAGTTCTCAATGGAGGAACTACAGACGTTGGCTGGCAGGAATATAATGAAATTTTACACAAGGAAGAATTATCCCATAACTAACATGGGAGGAGTAGTGCCTTAAACTTATATAAAGTGATGAAGAATAGGCATGAAGATGGAATCCAATAAGGTAGAGTGGTCATGAAACTTGACAAAGTAGTACCTTACACTTACATTTTATCCACCTAGCTATATTTGGGTGCCTTTTATGGGCCCAAATAAACTTGTCTTAGGTATTTTTTGAGCCTATAAATAAGGTTTTCCCCTTAATTTGTAACCAAAAAATAGTTATTACCATAATTAATATAAGGAGCCAAAGAATTTGAGAGTTTGCTTATAGTATTCTCTTGTGTGTGTTCTATGATTTCTGATTCTCATGCTTTTAAATGGGTAATGGTTTATTTTCTACAAGATAATTTTGTAATAAAAAACATTATATGCATCTATTATCTTGATTTTAACACTAGGTTACCTAATTTGATAATATACTTTCTCTATTTTCTTCTCATTTACTTTCAAATGTGACATGCTATTTATTGTTAGTAATTTTCATTCAAATTATGTTTTAAGACTTATGCATTTCCTTATTTTGAAGCTTAAACTACATTTATTTAGCAATTGATAGATTCTAGTTTCATGTGTTTTTACCTCAGAAGTTAATAGAATTGGTATCTTTGATCATATTGAGCACAAATTTTTTTTCCCTATCCTAATCACTCTTGGATCCACACATGAATCACTTTATCTTAGTTCATGTTATAAATATCCATTGTTTAGTTTACATTTTTGGAAATAATTGACAAAGATTGAAACAATTTTATAAATATTAGAAAACATAAGTGTTGTTACGTAAACATATGTTGTCCCTATAGTAGGGTCTACTATTAGACTTTCAAAGTGGTGATCACATCTCTACTATTTATGATATTTCTAATAGTAGTTGTATAAACAACTCAATATCTAAGTCTTCTAGGACTTAAAATTGAGTTTCTTACTTTCCCCTTAATCCATGATGACACATAGATCACAATAGGTGCATAAAAATCCCAAAAAATTAGACTTTAATCAAGCAATAAAATGTCCTTGAGACACCTACAAGCTTGGTTTCAAGTCAAAATATGGTATATTCAAGGGTTTGGTAGTTTTAAGACCTTTTCTAGGCTTTTAGAGGCTGTTTGGACCATCAAATGCATGAACTATTGAGATTAATAACCTAAATATAGATCCCAAGAAGGTTAAATGTGAGGATTAAATAGGGATAAATAAACACAAATGTACATCTACAACTATCTTCAAGAGCACTACTATAGTGAAGTGGGTGAACTATGCTTAATGGAGACTTCAAGGGTATAGACTTTCAAGCAGGAAATGAGATTGTTAAGAGATAATCATACATAGATCAACTCATGGGTAATTTGTGTATTATCAAAACTCCCAAAGCATATTTATACCCTATCATAGCTTGTATAAATGACATCACATCATGCACAATGATATATATAAGAGAGATTTGTTTTCATAATAAAAGAATGGAACATGTGAAGAAATAACAATCTAAAATAAATGCATAAAGTTATGGAATTTTGAGGAGACCTCAAGGAGCCAAACTTAGTTAAATATTCAATTCCATGGAATCCTCACCTATAACTATTTAACGGACATAGAAAATATGTTGATAGTCAAGATGTTGAAGCAATAAGGTCCTGCATATTTTCAAAGTTTATAAGATCTTGTTATGTTTGAAGATTCATTTTAGTTTCTTCCTTACTCTTTTCATCCCAAAATATAATAGGTTTAGTAATTTATCCTAAATTCACATATTTAGAGGAGCTATCCTCACAACTAGATGTCTAGTCTAGATACATGCATCCCACATCCTTAGATCATTCTAATATTAGTCTAAATATGAATTAGATCTGAGTAGTCTGATTTCAACTGGGTACTATCTGGGTTGTTAAAAAAAATCAAAGGAGATATATTGGTATTTATTGTTGTAAGGAAACTTTCTTTTCTACCCTACCTTACTCCCTCCTTTTGAAATTTTTAAACATGAATCACTTTAGATTAATGCTCATTGTCTATATCCATTTGTTTGCTTAAGAGTTTGAGTTTAAATTGGAAAATACAAAGCAATTTACATCATAATAAATTTAGGTAGATTGTGTCACTACCATATTCTTATTTTCCTTATAGTAGGGTCTACTTGTATACTAGAAGGTGGTAGTTGTAACCACATAATCTCTTTATCAAAACTGAATGAATCCCTAAGGTATCACTACCATATTCTTGTTGTCCCTATAATCTAAGAAATGTTATCCTGCTATTTGTATTGCATCCTTGACACATACACACATCAATAATATGGAAGGACCTACAGATGAATCTAAATATTCTCAACCTATTATTTCCTATCATGCAATTTTAGGTATTAGTATTCCTTCAAATATTAAGGTGGTCAATTTCCTCAAGACATAGAAGTCGACTATATTTATTTACTTAGGGAGTACACACAAGTTCATCAATAATAAGTTAGCTACTCAATCTAACTATTTCATTTACCTAGTTCCAAAATTTCAAATCCTAATTATAGGTGGGGGTATAGCCAATTATTCTAGAAAATACTATAGTATAATCCTATGGGAGACTACCTATTGTATTATATTATGTTTTCTATTATCATGGATGGGGCTAACAATTTTTTTAGATTGTAATGTCTCACAACTTTATGCACAATTAAGATGAATTTTGAGTAATTATTCATGTTCATTCATTTAGAAGGAAGGACATTTGAATTGCATATTTTATTGGCTAAATCTACATAATTGGTTAATTTTCACCAGATGATGAAGATGATCAAAAAAGGTGCAAAGTAATTATTGTGTGACTATTTTCCATATAATTTAAAACAAACAAGGAGTCTACCCATATTAAATTAAAACTGATGGAGTCTACCCATTTTTGTCTTATACACCCACTTGACTCTTTTGACCTCTTTTCCTTTTGTACTGGGTTTTACAACATGGCTCACTACTACCTAGGCTAATCCAGGGCCTCCCTAAGATCGACACACATTCTTAAAAATTATACTATTTTTTATTAAAAATTGAATGAAGTATATATAGGCAGAGTATTTGGAATTATATTTATTGTATTATTTTATAAAATTTTAGTGTTATAATTTGAAAACCCCATTTTCTCAAACAATAGTCATGTGCGTGATCCTTTAGCAGAAGGCTCATTGATATCATAGCTAGATGTACTCTAGTAGGGCCAAAAATATTATAATAATCCAAGTAGACTATCTAAATCTTAGTGATTTCATAATATAAAGCGCTAAAGAATGAATAAAATGGCCAAGTCAACACAAATAAATCACACATTTAAGATAGATTAAAAAAATATATTGAACACTATTAAGATCAAAAACCTTAAAAGAAGGATCTATATAAATGATAATAACAAATATGATCAATGTTTTGAACACTCTACAACCTACTCTGTTCTGATATGTCAGCACTCTACAGTGTATGTTTAGAAAAAACTACTGGTTAGACATGTTCGGTGGTTTTTATTCCTCTTAAAAATGTGTGAAAATTATACAAACCCTATTTTTCAAAGTAAATTTGAATTTGAAATTCATTGGGGACTCTTTGCTATTTTTGAATGAAAATGAACCTCAGGAGTAGTAAAGTTGAATTGAAGGCAAGTGATATATTTAATATATTAAAATGATATTTATATATATTATATTAAAATATATAATATTTATTTAAAATATATACTAAATAAATATATTATATAATTTAATCTAAGGTCAATTAAATCTCCACATCCACCTTAGAGACACCTCTTTGAGCTACCATGGCTATGAATTTTGTCAAATTGCCCACTAGTGGACTGTAATTAGGCTCCCAAATTATATCATCCTTTTAAAGACAATAACCCATGTCTTCTTGGCTTGATTATAATGATTTCAAGGTTAAATTAGGGATATTGTATTTACTAAGGATTTTTTGAAGGTTTATGTAGAACTCTAATGGTGGTAGCGAGTCCAAATTATGAGTTTCATGCCTTAGATTTTGTTTGGATCAAGAATTTATACCTTTACTTTTTATGGGTCCATAAATTCTTCAAATCTATCATGTCTTGATTATGCGGTGTCATCTTGGCATCTCCGTGGCATCTAGGTCATTAATATTTAAAATTGATGGTTGCCCTTTGAAAAAATATTATTCACCTTGCAACATTGGATTTACCTGCATGGATCAATGTGGGATATTGATCTCAATCTAAAAGATCAAATGCCATTAGTTATATTATGATAATCCTCATGATTGTGACACTTATCATCATGTTTGTTCTAGTTTTGTTGAAAAATCCACCTTCATCTCATGTTTTTGGATCTTCCTTGCCCAGACAAATGCAGTCCATTCAATCTTGATCTAAAGGATTATGTCTTTTACTATGCATACCATTAATCAGAATGTGTATGCTCATTTGTGTACCATCAATTTCTAGGAAAATTCTTGACTTTAATTCATGGCCCATGTTGTTTACACTTGTCATTTTCATGCTTTCTCTAAGTTCTTTTAATTTTTCAACTTTGATCATACCCCATACAGTTAGATGTCACATTTCTTGCAATAGAGGTCAAAACCATAGCATCTATCTAATTAGAAACACCACCATAATTGGTTTACATCAATCCTTCTCCTTATCTAATTTAAGTTTTAGTGCATAGAGCACCATAATATCTACATTAGTGGGGTTAAGTAGCAGTGTTAGTTGGACCATCTCCATGTCCACTCTCATAAGCATCAGTATGGGAAAATTGGCTCTTATGTTACATGAGGGTGTCAGTAAGTGTGTTAAGTGCATGTAAACTATCAATCTCTACAACATCATTCACTATAGAGGGGATTCTCTCAAGATAAAGTGGTTATTTGATAGAGATTTTCTTAGTTTGATTAGGCACATTATATGCACCCAACATATCCTATCGAAAGTCTTTTTATTTTCCATAAAAAATCTTAATAATAAAATTATTAAAGAATTTCATTTAGGATATTAAACTTGCATTAAATTTTCCTAAAAAAATATGAAGGGACCTCATTTTTTTTAGAAGGTGGGACATTATAACCATCCACCATGATTCCTAAAAATTCTTTCTCATCAATGAATGATGGCAGTAGTGGATTGGGAAATGTTTGAATTACATTAGAAGTGGCACATTCATTTTTGGATTACTAAATAATGAGAACTTTTTCCTTCTTATCTCTCAAACTAAATAATAACAATTTGGAATTATCATACTATATGAATCACATCTCTTTCTATAAGATTCCCATCTATCAATTTGACATGTTACCATTTAATCAAATTCACCTACAGTAAGGTAGGTGTCCTGTGTTAGGGGATTGTAGATTATTTTTGAGGGTGTGATGCTAAAAAATTGTAGGATTATTTTTCCTAATTTGTAGTCCTATGTTCTTCAAAAACTTTTAAAATATATGTTACTCATAAAAATAATTTCAAAATGGGACCTAGGTTAAAACATGGACCCAATTAATCTTGAACCATAGACTTAGTTTCATTTTTATCCTAAGGCTTGGTCATATCTTTCAACATAACCAAACCTTAGGCTAACAATCTTAGCTTAGTCTAAATAGTCACATGGTCCCTTTTTTATAAGTCTTAGCCTAAATTCTTATCCTAAAGTTTATCATATTTATTAATATAATAAAAACATTAGGCTAAGACTTTAGGTTATGTCTTTGTTATTCATAGTCTTTTTATTTTTAGGTTTTTAAATTTAGTCCAAAGTATTTATGAATTGGTACATTTTAATTCACAGGGTCCCATTTAATATTTTTATAACTTATCTTAAATATTTTATCTGAATTCCTTTATATATGCTCTTGATCTTAATTTTCACTCTTGTTTGCAGGATCAATGATCTGTATTCACTTGGATGAGATTAATCGAATGATGTGAGCTGAGTCAAGACTTTAATAGAGCTTAGGATGAGTGAGAGGGTGACAAGTGTGACCTTCTCAACAAAAGACTTTTGAGTAGCCAATGGTGGTTCATCCCTTGGATATTGATCTAATGGTCCATGTTTACTCATATAAAATGGATATAATAGAGCATGACAAGTATTAAAAAGTCAAGCCTTGACCAAAGAGTTAAAGCCCAAGAATGTTCTTGAGATATATGGTTCATGTGATCCTAACATATTTGATCAAATAATGTGTGCAATGTTGAATTTTTAGTTTTTATATGGAGCTCCATTGGCATGATAAGTGTCACCATCATGGGAGCCCAGTATAGGGATCAAACTATGCACAAGATCTTAGTACAAATAACAAGAAGCATCAAGTAATTTCCACATGGTACACTTAAGAAACAAGATGAACCTAGGAATGACAAGTGAAAAGATTAGTAGAGACCCTTATGGACATGTTTAAAATTGATGCTCACATACCCGTCAATGATGTTTACGTGGATGTCAAATGATAGTTACAAGGACATCAATTTTAAGATAGAAAAGATCCCAAATGACATGTTTGAAATTGATGGTCACATGCCCATCAAATATGATTATGTGGACATCAAATGATGGTCATGAGGATGCCAATTTTAACATAACAGAGAGTTATAAAGATGAGTTTAAAATTAATGGTCATATGCCTATAAAATACATTCATGTCAACATCAAATGACATGCATATAGACATCAATTTTAATATAGTAGAGAGTTTTGAAGATGAGTTTAAAATTGAGTCTAAATATGTTCACATTGAAATCAAATGATGATCACATGGATACCAATTTTAAGACATCTGCTTGGACCCAAATTTAAAAACAATGGTCATATTTTGAATAGTGATGAGCAGAATGCCACATCAAAGCCAAGTGAGTGTAATGTGCCAAATTATAGACATTATAGACCTAGTGATGTAAACATAGGGATATGAGATCATGATGTTTGAGCTCACGACTGCCATTAAAACATTGCTAGAACTTGCAAGAATGCCCTAGTAAGGTGAGGAACATAACCAAACCATGTGAGCATTATGATTGATTTGAAGGGAGTTGAATTATCACCTATGAAACTATAAGTTGAGCTAGAGTCCATTAGTGATTAGTCTAAAATGATTTTCAGAAATGATGGGGGACCTCTCCTATATCCTCAATCAACTTAGAGATATAACAGTGCATGTATTAGGTAGAATTAGAAAGCAATGAAGACACTACAATAGTAACATATCACTTCATCAACCAAAGGGTTCTCAAAGTTATAATATTCCTCCTATGGATAAAATTTATCTATTTTAAAAGTGGAATATTTTGTTTGTAAAGGCATGTGTTGTTTGTAAAACACACTGCTTATAGATCAATCCATTGAAAAAATTTAGTATATTTATAAAATAGTTGTGGAAAAGATAGTTGTCCCTACACTTGTGCTTTTTTAATTAGTTAAGATTGACAAACATGATTCCTTGCATCTTATAAAAGAAGCATTGTCAATTGTAAAGTTGGGGGAGTTTTTAGAGCCAAAATTACTTTGTAAACTTGGAGCAATTAATATAAGAAAGGAATTATGCAAAGATTATTTGATATTTGCTTGTGTCCATTATTATTATAGATTTTATCTCACTTGTTTATTCTAATTTATAGATTTGAATGTTTCTTATGAGTTCTTGGTGTGCACTTTCAATTGAAAATCTATTAACTTGTGCCAATGTTAGGCTGACTGAAAGTCCTTAGGTTTATTTTGTTTTGTTACTCTTTTTGCATTCGGGCTAATATTTTTTTCCTGTAGGGTAAATATATAAATTGAAATAGGTTCTTATTTGCATTATTTATACCTTCCTTAGAATCTTTCCTGATGTGTAATAGGATTTAATCTTATGCTACTTCATGCTACACATTATTTAAGTGCATGTCTAGATGAAATCTAAACTTTGTCATGATGTTTGGAATGAAGATAAGTAACATTTTTTATACCCTATGCTTCCTTTTGCTTCTTAATTAACCAAATCACTTTAGCTTAATTCTAATTGTAAATATCCATCTTAGGTTAGTTCTTAGATTAGTTATGGATCATAATTTATTGTTCTTACCATAGATACTTCATAGTTTGCATAATATTTTCTATTTGTCCACAATGCACAAATACATACATCTTAGTAACTATGCATTATAAAAAACCACCAACATGTCTCTAGCTCATTTTGTGGCACATACAATTAGAAATACTCAAAATCACATCTCATAGTTTGAATTCATAATTGAAGTTAGTAAGCAATATTTTTGGTCTTAATAAATTGGATAAATAAACCAAAGGATTTGAGTGGAGAAATAAACTCATCGAGATAGATATTCATTGGTGCTTTAGCTTAATTTGAGTCTATTCAATAGAATAATTGTGTATCACTAATTTAAATTTTAGCTCAAAAGACCTGATGGTTAACTAAAATTTGATGGTCATTTTGTAAATTAGAACATACTCGATTCCTTTGTATAATTTGTATGTAATTTAATAGTTCATAAATGTTTTATAACCAAGTTCAAAGGGATAAAAAATTAATCATTTACATTACTTAAAATTAATTGATTGTCTATATACTTTAATACCCAGTATCATCTAAAACATTAAAATTTAATGTTTGTGATTCATTAACTAAGGCACCTAAAAAATTAATCTTTCACATTACTTGAAATTTATCGATTGTCCATCTAGTTTACTACTCCATGTCCTATACCAAGTGTCATCTACAACACCAAATTTTATGCTTCATGATACGTGATTTAACCTTCCTAATATATGATTACAACTTTTAATTTAATACCCATTGCCTACCAAACATTATTAATATTTGATATATTTTCTCTTTGAAGTAATCTACCTCATTTGATGTGCACATGGTGAATCATCGCAGAGTTTTAAATCCATACCACTGATCAAGTTTTTGACCCCATAATGTTAAATTAAGCATAAACTCATCCCATTTTCATGTTACATGACATTATACACTACGTTAAAGGTATAAAAACTCATTTAATTTTATTAAAAATATAATATTATTTATGTACTATTAATAATATATAGATGTATTAAAATATATTATATTGAAATATATAATATATAATATTGATTAATAACCTATATTAACATATATATTATATGATATAATAACATTGATTAATATTAAAATATATTTTAAAAAATATATAATTTATATATAATATTAATATAAAATTAATTAGTTTAATAAATAAAATTATTATGATATATATTATTTGTCAATTATATTTATTTAATAACTAATATAATTTATGTGTTTGCCTATGTGGGGATAAGTGGGGGTTATGTGAAGTGAAAAAGTGTAAATAAATAATTAAACCTACTAGTTACTCCAAACCCATGATAATATAAAAATAAGTTCATCTAAAATAATTGTGGGTGTAAACGTATCAAGATATGAATCACCATGCAATTCTTTAGTCTACGATGGCTTGCATTCTTCATGTAAATAGATAGCCTCTTAGCACAATCACTACGTCAACATTATAAGTCTCTTGGTTTTGATCAAGGGGAATCTATATTTTTTGGATAAGTAACACATTTATGGGTGTTCAAGTTTTATCTTGGTGATTACAATGGAGAAATTGTTTTTGTTACAATGGTGCTAAAATAATTAGAAGCGATGAAGAAGAATTTTAGGTTTAGAAATATGATAAAAATTTAAAGTGGAGGTATATGTTCAAAGAATCCATGTGTTCCAATGTTTATGCCTACTATTATACCACCACCACTTGTTTTTCCTAATAATTAATAATGTTACATCTTTAAAAAATTGGATGAAACTCCACTTATTATGCAAGAGCCTAATAATTAATTCTAAATCATTACCATCAGTTCCAAAGTTTCATGATGATAATTTTACTTCTATTTACATATTTTAACTTATATGATTTTCATTATACTATGGTCTTGTAGAAAAATATTGAACATTTTGTAATTCTAATGATCCCCTAGATATGAAACCCATGGTAGGAGACCCATCAAGTGTAATTTATTGTGATGAGTCTGTTGTTATTTTATTAGAATAAAATTCCCTAAATTATATAAATCTACATTTAGATACAATTTATAAATATATCAAAGTCTATATATAGAAATACTATATATAGTAAGTGTTCTAAGGTAGACTGCTTATGCCCTCACATAACCATATTAATTTAGACAAGCACATAAAATCCTTTCCCAATAGGTCTTTGAGTTACTAGGTACAATTTTGTGTTACTTATTTTAATTACCATTTTAGGGTCAAATTTGTCTTCAAATATTAGTTTTTAATTTCAAGAAAGGTGACTCACCCTCATATGATTTGAATTGGTGAATTAAAGTATCTCAAAAGTTTTCTAGGGTGACTAAAAATAAAGGATTCAAATCCCTATTTAAAGACAATTTGCTTATGTTACATATTCAAAAAATATGGATGAAACTCCAGTTATTATGTAAGAGCCTATAATTTCTAAATCATTACCATCATTTCCAAAGTTCCATGATGATAATTTTATTTCTATTTCCATATTTGAACTTCTATAATTTTCATTATATGTCTTGTAGCCGATTATTGAACATTTTTATAATTCTTATGATCCCTTGGATGTGATCCAAAACCCATGGTAGGAGACCCATGAAGTTTAATTTTTTGGGACTTGTATAAGTTAGGAATTGACCAAATATGCTTAGGGGTTACTTATAGGTATAGAGATAGTCTGATATGAGTTGACACTCAGCCAAATTCATAATAAGAAACACCAAAGGCTTTGTGAATCTAGTATTTTTTTTGCAAGATGTATTTTGTAATATAGCTCATTATGGTACTATCATGTTCACTATTTGATTGGTATCACATTTTGGTTCATTCAAATTAAAATTGTAAGATGGCTTGATCTTAAATTTTCATGTGTTGGATGAGGATAATATAGTGACCCAAAACTTTACTAGCTTCTTTAATGCAAGGAGTTTCATATATAGATCATGCTCATGGTCACCTAATTTTTTCTCATAAGTTAGAAATTTTAGTGCCACATAATGTGGCATCAAGGGATGAAATGATACCTCTAATGCAAGAGGGTTATGCAAGATATATTTCAAATCAAGCACATAATTTTTATGCCTTTTAGGTGTTCTTGTTAATGAGATAATTATTTTCTTCCAATTATTTAATTATTTGTAATGAGGATTGTGAAAAAGGCCCACCTTAGTTCCTTTACCTTGATTTAAAATATTTTGTCTCATACAAATCTCAAGATCTAAAGACATCTATAAAGGGATTCAAGTCTAGTATATAGTCATATATGGAAATATATTTATAAAAATACTATATAAATAGAAAATGTTCTTGTTATAATTGGAAATGATCTTGGTCATCATATAATAGACCAATAAATCATCAAAATGCCTTAGAAATTCTTTCCAAATGAGTCGATAGATGAAAATGGAATCGATCATCTTGGGATGTACCAGTTAATCATCAAAATGCCCTAGTTTAAAAGCTTCCCAAATGAGTATGATTCTATTTTTTTGGAATAAAATTCCCTAAACCATAAAAATATACATTTAGATATAATCTATAAATGGAAAATCTATATATAGAAATATTATATATAGTAAGTGTTCTGAGTTAGCTGCAAATGGCATTGATCATCTTAAGATGTATCATTTTGTAGTAATCTAAATCTACTCAAACATCAAACTACCTAAGTGAGATCTAGAGACATTATAACTAAATGAAATAGATTAATTCATTATTCAAATCAACATTATAATCTTAAAGATAAATTATCTAAATCATGATTAAATAGAATATGAAATAAGAGGATTGGATTGATTATCTTAGACTCAAATTTTTGACATTATGTTGGCATAATCATGGACTATTGATGATGGATTAGATTGGCATGGAGACTAGACTTAATCGCTCTAATAGTTGGAAATGGATTTGCATGATTTATAGTTATCTCCAATGGAGGAATGGAGTTTTTTAAATAAAAAGAGGAGGGAAGGATCAATTTTTGAGATTCAAAGTTAGCTTGGGGAGATCAAGGGTTGGGGATTATTCTTGGAAGCCTCTAGATTTAGAGGCTTTTAGAGAGGAGGGGAGATAATAGAAAGGATTATAGAATTGGATAATTATAGAATCCTCTTAGGGACTAATTATGACTAGGTATGGGATTAGATAGGGATTAGGTGGGTGATTAGGGACTAGGGGTGTAGGAGAGCCTAGGAATAGGCTAGTGTAGGTGGGCATGAGAATTCAAAATTCCCAAATAATAGATAAGTGGGGATTAATATAAGATAATGGGGATTTAGGATATTAATTAATTGATTAGTGGGGATGGATAAGGTTAGTAGATGAAAAATAATAAAAGAGGATATTTGATAAATAGTTAGAAAGGGGTGATAAATTAAAGGGATGAAAGGGGATAAATTAGATAAGCAAAATTAGTGTTGACTAATAATAATATTAGTGAAATTAAATGGAGTGAGTGAATTTAGATGTATGCATCTTGGATTGTACTATTTAATGGTTATAATTCCCTTGAAAAGCTTTCCAAGAGATATAATTAAATCTTGTGTTTCATCAGTAATATAATTTATATAATCTTGATAAATGAAGTTTTTTTGATTACTTGTATTGAAATATTTTTTTAAAGAGGAGTAAATTTTTTTGGCTTATAGTTTTCTATTTAAATTTAATTGATTTTACATGGATGTGATTTGGCCACATATTTTGAACCCAATATTGGGATTCAACATTGAAGTACTTGTGTTGTTGGCCAAAATGTTTAACCCTGAATCTGCATTGAGATATCACATGGCTTGTTGTCATGAATGAAAATTTAATGTTTATAGATTGGTATGGTGTATACTTATTATTCCCTCACATAACCATAATTTAGATAATTCCACAAAATCTCTTCCCAAGTATAGGTATTTGAGTTACTAGGTACAATTTGCATCACTTATTTTAATTATCATTTTGAGGTCAAATTCGTCTCTAAATATTAGTTTGTTAATTCAAAAAAGGTGACTCACTCTCATAGGTATTTGAATTGGTGAATTAAATTATATCAAAGGAATTCTATGGGGGCTAAAAATTGAGTCAAATCTCTATTAGACAATTTAATCATGTAATTTAATGAACAAATATAAATAAACTTTTTAAATTAGAATAATTATAATAAATAATAAAAATTTGTCAATATTTTTAAATTAAAAAACTATATGAGTTTATTATTTATTTTTATTTATGTTTAAATCTTTAAATATTTTTATTAAATAATGTACATTATTTAAATGTTTAAATATATAAATAATTTTTAAATATGTTAAAAATTCTTAATATAAGCTCTTAAATTATTATAGAATTAAAAATTCATGTGCACTTAAAAATTAGGGTTAAGTTTATCCTTTTCTCTTTCCATTATTTTCTCTCAATTTTTCTCTCCCTTTTGAAGGTCAAAAAACATTATTTTATTGATTGTTTGGTTAACTGTGATGTTAGTGGTGGAAGCATTGACCCCATTTTTCACTATCATTTTTATAAGTGCTTATCAGGTATTTAGTCTATGTAATACATTATTTTAATATATCTAAAATGTGTGATTTGTTTGGCTAGACATGACTCTTTAATTAATTATTTATTGCTTTAATTTATAAAATCATTGAGATTCAGATAGAATTGGATTTATGTTATGAAATGGCTGAGATAATGAAATGGTGGAGATGTGGATTGTTTAGCACTTACTTGTATTCAATAGGGATCCAAATGGTGAATGTGAGGGAAAATCATACATTTTTTTATTAACTATAAGAAAATAATGAAATGGATGAGATAATGAAATGACCAAGATTAGGTTGTTTAACACTTATTTGTATTCAATAGGGACCCAAATGATGAATGTGAGGGGAAAGCAAACATTTTTTATTAACTATAAGCAAATAATGAAATGGCCAAGATAATGAAATGATGGAGATTAAGATTTTTTAGCACTTACTTCTATTCAATAGGGACCCAAATGGTGAATGTGAGGGGAAATTAGACATTTTAATAAACTATAAACAAATAATGAAATGGATAAAATAATGAAATGGTATAGGTTAACATTGTTTAGCGCTTACTTGTATTCAATAGGGACCCAAATAGTGAGTGTGACGGGAAAGAAGACATTTTTTATTAACTCTAAGTAAATAATGAAATGGCCAAGATAATGAAATGGCTGATATAATGAAATGGTAGAGATTAGGATTGTTTAATCTTACTTCTATTCAATAGGGACCCAAATGGTGAATATGAGGGGAAAGCAAACATTTTTTATTAACTATAATAAAATAATGAAATTGCTAAGATATTGAAATGGTAGAGATTAGGATTATTTAGCACTTAATTCTATTCAATAGGGACCCAAATGGTGAATGTGAGGGGAAAGCAGACATTTTTTATTAACTATAAGAAAATAATGAAATGACCAAGATAATTAAATGGCAAATATTAGTATTGTTTAACACTTACTTGTATTCAATAGCAACCCAAATCATGAATGTGAGGGGAAAGTAGACATTTTTATTAACTATAAGCAAATAATAAAATGGCAAAGATAATGAAATGATAAAGATTAGGATTGTTTAGTGCTTAATTATATTCAATAGGGACCCAAATGGTGAATGTGAGGAGAAAGCAAATATTTTTTATGAACTATAAGAAAATAATCATAGTAAAAATGTGTCATGATGTGAGAGGGTTTCAATGGTTCCTCCTTATCTCTATCTCTTCACTTCATTCATCTATTGGCTCTATTTGGGAGATTACAAATTGTTTCTATTTTATATTGAGTTGAAAAGACATTTTTTTGCCTATTCTAGGTTATTATTATTTGAGTTGAATTATTTCCATTTTAGATTGAGTTGGAAAGTCATTTTTTGGGGTGGTAAACTTTTCCCTCATGCCATGTCATAAACTTTATTGAATGAATGATTGAATAACACCTAGCATTATTATTTGGGGTGGTGAATTTTTCACTCATGCTTTGATATTCTTGGGTAGAGGGGTCCCATGCATCATTATATATTAAAATTTATTATAAAATATCTGCACCTTAAAAATAGGAACAACTATTATTTAGGGGTAAGTTTTTGAGGGGTAGAAAGTAGCAGGGGGTTGAAGATTTGTATGGCTGCTCCTTTTTTTCAAGTTGTCAACTATCATTTACATCTAATCAATTTTTTATTTTTTTCAAAGAAAAGTTTTGTAGTAAAATGCTTCTAATTTCTCTCAGTAGCATGTATTACACATAATTTTTGTAGTCTTTGAAGCATCTGGTACAAGTCTTCCCATCACCTTGTACAAGTCTTTGAATCATTCCAAGACTTATTCAAAGCACCTTGTGTATGTATTTAGATCACACCCAGAGCATCTTTAGAAAATTTTTAGAGCATCTTTAGAGTGTCTTTAGATCATTCAATCTTTAGAGCTCGCTTACTGAATCCTCAAAATTATAGCTAAAAGAGTTGTAAAAACTATGTGTTGACTTCTCAAAATTACCCCATCATTGGGATGTTTTTTTGTACTCAAAATTACCCCATCCTTGGGATGTGTTTCTCTACCCAAAATTACCCCTCTATGGGATGTGTTGTTGTACTCAAAACTAAACTATTCATCTAAGTTAGACACAATAACAAGGTAAAGAATTATCAATAAATTACATACAAATAATGAACAAATTACATTCATATCCTATTTAGATCAGACTTTATCTCTTACATGCAATATAATATATAACCAAATGCAACACTTTATTGATAGTTTATATAACTATGATGAGTTATATGAAATGCTCATCATTTCTCCCTCACACTTTATCTATTACAATTTCTCTCATAAATAAGTGGGATGATTGATCTTTAATCCAAATTTACTGATTCAAACCTTTGACTCAGATCATAAAATTCAAAATGATGGCCCTAGTCATGGTTTCCCCTTGACAAAAAGCTAAGATCTCTGACAACTATATGTACTCAAGCTCCAAATTCAACTTCTGCTTAAGAATTCCAACACCACCATGGAGATAGAGGACATAGAATGATACAAGGCATAAATCTCATCTAAATCTAGACATCCAAACCTCTTTCCTCTATGCTCCAAGTGATTATCTAGCAAACTAATTTAGCTCTTCTTAGACTCCATTTAATAATGGTAGTGTTGAGGACTTCCCTTTGATTCAACTCAATAGGTAGTGTCTCCCACTTGGAAAGACTTGCATTGAAACCATTGGAGTGATTGTGATTTATAAAATCTCTAAAAGAAATAATATTAGATCTCAATAGCTCATGATACTTATTCTTCATATGCATATGATACTAAAAAGAAGAAATAAGTTTCTTTACTTCTAGAAATTATGGTATCATGCACCTAGTGGTGCTGTATAATTACATAAATATATTATTAGTCTATTTTCATGTCATTTGGTTCCTTAGAGTGGAGGTAAAGGCATGAAATTATGTCTCTCCAAAAAATAAATTTATCAAAAAACTAGATTGATACCATAACATTAAATTGAAAGTATACAACTCACAAATGACATCCTTCTTTTCTTTAGTGATTTTTAGAAAAATGTATATAAATACATACTCATCTTCAATGCTATGTGAAAAACCAAGGGAAATTAACTAAATCTACCATTTATAAATCTACTCATGTAAGAAGAGAACATAAACTGATGAAGGTTGCTTTCATGCTAATAGTTTTTTAGAAATAACATAAATTTGTTGCATAAAATTTTGTGCTTTATGCAATTGTAGTTGGGATTTTGATAATTGATTATGAGATTCCTCTTTAAGTCTAGCATTTTCATCCTTCAATTTTTGAATTTTTTTTAGTGATATGCCAGATAGATAATGTTTCATGTAATGGAATAGGGAAAGAGGGAACAACTCTTGTTGGACCCTCTATCTGAACTATAATCTCTCATGTTTCTCTTTGCATGGCTTGAATAGAGGTTTGTAACTTACAATTCTGAGTGTTGAGCTCTATTATTCTATTATTATGTTGGGAAAGCATTGTATTTATATCAAAAATAATTTTTCTCAAATTATTAATTAGATTACACTTATTAACATTGTCATTTTTCAAATCAATAATCTGAGTGTCCTTGATAGCAAGAGAATTCTACAAATTACTCAATTCTTGGGTCTGTAAAAACATTCCATTATGGACCCTAGTCTATTTAGCTTTTATTCCTTGAAGAATTACTTCTTTTTCAATAAATCTATTAATAGATTCTTCCCACCTTTGTTTCAGGTTAGAAATAATCAAGTCCTTACCATTCAAAGTTGAATGGAGAACATCTAAATCTATTTTTTGTAGTCTGATTATTTCATCATGGCATGATAAAGACATGGCATGTTGTAATTATTTTTATTCATTAACAAAATGTGGAGAAGATGGATATTCTTCAATAAATGGTGCCTTACCCTTATCAACAATAGAGGGTATAAGACACTCTGATTATCCATAAATAAATAAAGCCTTCTAATTTATTATAAAATACATATTTAACACCTTATATATAAATAATTATATATGGTGTTATTTATATATATTTGTGGCCAATTACATCTACTTAATCCATGTATTATCTAAAGAACTAATTGGGGGCTCTATTGATGGAAGCAAAGGCTGAGCTGGAGTGAGCCCTTAGAAGGAAGGTAGACATCTAGGGAGAAAACCTCTCTAGATAGTAGAAAAATTCATTGTAGTGTTTGTCATCCATGGCCAATGCAATGGTATTAAAATTGATGTATCATAAAATTGTGTTTGTCCCATATGAATAGAGAAATGGGACATGTTCTAACTTGGTGGTTCTAAACAATTCTACTTCAGCCATGGCTTTCAAATTTTGATTGATGAGACAGTATATTGTCTTAATGTGGGATGAATGCATAGAAGTCCTTTTTGGAAAGCTTGATTAATCTAATGCTGATGGTGATCCTAGTTCATGTCATATTAATAAAAAGCTTATCAAACTTCAAACTATTATTTTTATCAATTAATTAAACTAGAATTTAATTTAGCTTTAATTTGAATTTGATTTACCATCAATTTTATCTTTAAATCTAAATATTATCACCTTTTGACATGTAGGTGCCACCTTGGATACAACTAGGTACTCATGTTGCTTGAATATGACTAAGATGCCTAGTTGACTCAAAATTCAAACATGTGGCACCTTTTAATTGCCTTGAAAATTCTCAAATTACATCTTTGCATGATGACTCATTTGTTTCTCACCACATGGTAACCCTCAATTTGTAGTAAGCTCTTAGGTGCTACCTTTTAATTCTGATACCTTGAAGGGGAAATCCACTCTTGTGCTTATTTGAAAGGTATATCCTAGGAGATACCTTGAAGGGGAAATCCACTCTTGTGCATATTTGAAAAGTATCTCCTAGGAGATAACTTGAAGGTATTACAAGGGACTTAAAAATATTAACCATTAGTGCCTTCTATGTAAAGGAAAATTCCACTTGTTCCTTGAAAGAGATCCATTTGTGCCTATTTGAAAGGTATCTCCTAAGAGACGCCTTAAAGGGGAAATACACTCTTGTATCTATTTTAAAGGTATCTCCTAGAAGATACTTTGAAGGTATTAAAAGGGCATTTAAAATATCACCCAATAGTGCCTTTCATGCCAAGGAAAATTGCACTTGTTCCTTGAAGGAGGAATCCACTCTTGTGCCTATTTTAAATGTATCTCCTAGGATATACCTTGAAGGGAAAATCCACCCTTATGCATGTTTGAAAGGTATCTCCTAGAAGACACTTTGAAGGTAGTATAATGACCTTTAAAATATCACCTAGTAGTGCCTTCTATGTAAATGAAAAATGTACTTGTTCCTTGAAGCAGAAATACACTCTTATTCCTATTTGAAATTTATCTCTTAGGAGATACCTTGAAGGGAAAATCCACTCTTGTGCATGTCTAAAAGGTATATCCTAGGAGATACATTGAAGGTATTATACGGGCCCTCAAAATATCACCCAATAGTATGTTTTGTGTAAAGTAAAATTACACTTGTTCCTTGGAGGATAAATCCATTCTTATGCCTATTTGAAATGTATCTCCTAGGAGATACCTATTATCTCCAAATCTTGAGCCTAGAAGAGGGTTGTTTAGGCCTCCTCTAAATTTGGGCAATGTTGGGACATTTCGAGGCCAATGGGTGTGCCTATAAATGGAAATGAATCTCTAAGTTGAAAGGGCTAGTTCCCTATATTAGGTTTTGTGCAATAAGATTTTTAAACCAATTTGTATGAGTGAAAAGAGTCATAATTTTGCATAAATGAAAATCCTAGTCTAAGATGGTGATACACCAAGAATTAGTATCTACATGTATGCCCTATACTTATGCACAATAAAATATAATGTAGCTTATAACTCAAGCTATAGAATATTTCAACATAAGTATTTAAATTTAGAGATAAAATGAATGAGATCACACAAGGTAAATAACTAGAAAAGATAACTTATATAGTCTATAAAAAGAGTTACGCATGTGCAAAATCTCATACAACTAGAATGCACTCTACATGACCTATTGGATCAACACTTCGATAAAAAAAATGAAGGATAGAGAAAAAAAGGATACAACATCACTTGATGTCACTCTGTGTCTCTTGCATGCCTAGGCAGATGTCTAAAAATTAGAAATAAAATAGACTTATGCTTCTTTGCTCAAAGGCAAAAAAATGATAAAACATTCTAGTAGGGCTTCACCATACTATTTGTGGATGATAAAACAAGATCCCAAGGGTCCTATTTATAATAAAAGAGGGAGAGAAGAGAGATCTATTGGGCACCAAAATAGAAGCCTCCAAAATGGTTTGCAATCACCATCCTGGTGAAACTGATTCTAGCTATTCTCTCATTCAGTTGGATTTTATCCTTCTCTTTGATTCGCCCTCTTGAAATGACTAAGATCACTAAGAAATAAATGGTGAGATGACCCTCCATAATAAATTTCTTGGATCAATACTGTGAACCTTAAATTATTCTTTAAAGTTTTAGTGTGTTGCACTATAGACCCATTTAGGTTTTCCAAGTGACTTTACTTCCTACTTACTTCTTTAGCTTCTTTGATTGATTCTACTTGTAAGATTCATAAGCAAATATTGTTTAAAAACTTGAAAATCTTTGTATCTTCCTTTTTAGGCTTTTTTATTGCTTTTACTTGTAAAATTCATAAGCAAAGCTCTTTGGGAAACCTTATTTGCACTATCTTTGCTTAAGACCTTATCAGGTTCTCTGAATGGATTAACTCCTTACTTGAAGACTTTGGGCATGAATTTGACATCATGTAGCACATCATCTTTGAATCCCAATGGATAGTTTACCACCTTGAATTTGATGTCATGTGGCACATTATCTTTGCACCCAAATAGCTAGTTGGTTGTATTAAAGTTGATGTCCTATGACATGTCATGGGGATCCATCAGGTTGGGTTTATATTTTAGCAATTTTCCTAAAGTAATTCCTTTGAATAATTTGTTTGAAGTAATTATTTCAAGGATTTTACTAGAAAGGCAATGGCTAGTTCCTTTAGGAACTTTTCTTGAAGTACACTTGGGAATGTGTCCTTCAGAAAAGTTCCAAAGGACACTTGGGAAGGCATAGGGTCCCTTCAAAAAATTCCAAATGGCATTTCCAAAGGAAATGGCCCTTCATAGATTTTTTGAAGGGCATTCACAAAGACAAAGTGCCCTTTATAAAAGTTTGAAGGGTCACTTGGGAATAAAAGTGCCCTTCAAAACTTTTCTGAAGGGTCACTTGGACAACAAAGTGCCCTTTAGAAAAGTCTGAAAGGATAATTGGGAAGAAAAGTGCCCTTAAAAACTTTTTTGAAGGGTCACTTGGACAATAAAGCGCCCTTCAAAAAATTCTAAAGGGACACTTGGGGGGAACAAGGCAAGAAAGGTCTTTTAGAACTTTTTTTAAGGGCCACTTTCGAGAGGCATTATCAAGATTATTTTAGGTTTTTTGATTGCTTTTGATTTTAAAATTCATAATCAAAGCTCCTTGGAAAACCCAAATTCATGCATCATTGAAAACCTACAAAGCATTGGAAGGAGTAATTCAGGTTTGTAAACCTGAATTACTTCTCATGAAATTTGTATAAGTTGAGTCATTCAGAGAACCCGACTTAGTCTTGAGGAGTAACTCATGTTTATGAGAGGCCAAGACTTGACTTGTGGAGAACTTGACATACATTATAATGGAGCCAAAACACTTTAGCCTCCTTGAATTATGATTTTGGACCTGTGAAATGACTTATTCTTACAACTACTATTCAACTTTTCATGAAAATGGTTGAGAAAATTTAACTGAGGTAAAATTTGGTCAACATCTTGCATTTATAAGGGGAATAATGCTTTATATTTCAAAGACCAATCACCTAAATCATTTCATTAGGCATGGAGTCATGCATATAGGCACTTCAAAGAGAATTGAACAGGTTTTGGTTTAAAAACACACTAGCTAGGTTGATTATACACACAAGGCACATATGCACACCAAACAAAGGGAAGGAAAACACACCTATGATAAACATAACTTAGGGAAAACAAACACAACAAAGGAAACACACAAAAATAAAGTATATACAAGACATGACCATCAAGGGTCAAAATCAAGGCTTCAAATGGATTCCATTCACTGGAATAGGTAGCTCTTCTCCATCTATTTTAGACAACTAAAAGGAGTTTCTTTTATTGCACTTGTCAATTATGTAAGAACCACTCCACAAGGTATCAAACTTTGTATGTTTGCCTAGTTTTTCTCTATCTTCATCCCATTTAAAGTCCAAGTCACCTTCTTTGAACACTTTTGCCCTTTCCCTTTTGTCAAAGGATTTCTTCATGAGAATTTGATGGTGTTCCAAATCTTTGTGTGCATTATCTCTTACCTCTTTTAACTACATTAATTCTATCAATTTGACCTCCATGGGAGTGTTTTCAATTAATTTTAGATATTGTGAAATTTCCAAGGTAGGGAGCTCTTATGATATGGATAACCTAGATTCTCTCCCATAAAAAAGTATAAAGGGAGAATTACCAATTAACTTCTTGGGAGTGATTATATCTACCCATAAGGCTATCTTTAGCTTGCTATGCCATGTTCTTTGATTAATTTCCAATATCCTCTTGATGATCTTGATGAGGTTCTTGTTGGTAAACTCAACCAATCCATCACCTTGAGGGTAGTAGTTGGATGAGGCACTCAAATTAACTCTAGTCTTTGCTTCCCAATCAAAAGTTTTAGAAATTATGAAAGCAAGTGCATTATCTAAGATTATGACATGAGGTGTTCTAAACCTTGTTATAAAGTTGTCATATAACTCTAATATGGAATTTTCAGTTCATTCCTTTAAAGCAATAGCCTCTACCCATCTTGTGAATTAGTATATAGCAATCAATATCCATTTGTGTCTGACACTTGATGGAGGGTTGATCATGACAATGAAGTCAAGGCCCCATTACATGAAAGGTTGGTCCACTTAGATAGGATTCAATGAAACAAAAGCAAGCTTTTGTCTTCTAACAGAGAAAGTACATTGAGGACAAACTTTAGCCCAATGATAATAGTCCTTAAAAATACTAGGCAAATAGTAACTACCTTTCATTATTTTTGTAGTTATTGTTCTAGGAGAGAAGTGACCACCATTTTCACCATTATGAAACTTTTCTAGAAGCATATCAAATTGGTCATTATTAATGCATCTTAGTAACACATATCTCACATCCTTCTTAAAGAGAATTCCATACACAAGACAATAATGAATAGTGTGTAGCATAAAATACCTTCTTTGAGATTTGTTTAAGCCATTAGGACACACCATTTTGAAGAAAACCAATGATGTCTTGTGTCTAGATTTGATTTTGCATTTGATCAACTGGCTAGTCTTGAACTTGATTTACCAAGGCTTTCTCTTTTGGCTCTTTAAATTCAGATGCTAACTACTCACATAAGCCTCTTCCTCTTACTAATATGGTTACCTTGATGTCAATGTCATATTCCATCACCTTTGTGATCCATCCAACTCTCTTCTCATTGAGATCCCTACTTAGGAAAAACTCCTTGGTGCTAGGATGGGAGACCATGACATGGGTCCTATTGTTGGAAACCATATGCCTAAACATTTTCAAACCTCTAATGATGGTTAAAGCTTTATTTTCAAAAAAATAATATCTCACTTTGAAGTCTTCTAAGCCTTGGCTGAAGAAAGCAATTAGCTACTCAACATCCTCATCATTCTTTTGCATAATCATGGTTGAGATTGTGTCAAGGTTAGAAAAAGTATAAAGAATGAAATCCTTAAAAAATTTTGGATTTAAGATAATGGGAGATGCTACAATTAGTTTCTTGATTGCATCAAAGCTACCTTTACCTTCCTTTGTCTAAGTAAAAACTTGGTTCTTTTTTAGCATAGATGTGATAGGCTTTACCACAGTTACAAAG
Organism: Torreya grandis; assembly: GCA_037957365.1. Lineage (NCBI taxonomy): Eukaryota > Viridiplantae > Streptophyta > Pinopsida > Cupressales > Taxaceae > Torreya > Torreya grandis. Next base: position 2,559,620 of record JARHVA010001091.1, on the reverse strand, counting down.
TTTGGGATAAACCTCCTTAAAAAGTTTATTTTTCCCAAGAAACTTTTTATCCCTTTCTTGTGTTGAGGAAAATACAAGCCTAGAATAACTTCAATCCTTTCAGGTTTAATAGATAAGCCTTCTTTTGAAACAACATAACTCGAAAGCTTACCTTCATGGACAATAAACATGCATTTCTTTAGATTGAGGGATATGTCATACTCTTTACACTTCTCAAACACTTGCCTTAGATGTCCCATATGATCAGTAGCATCCTTTGAAAAAGATGTTATATAATCAAGGTAAACAAGCAAAAATTTATTGATCAAGCCTTTGAAAGCCATATCCATTACCCTTTGAAATGTAGCTCTAGCATTGGATAAACCAAATGACATATTCTTGTAGGCAAAGGTCCCCCACTTGGTCGTGAAGTTTGTCTTTAATTTATCCACTTCATTTACCAATATTTGATTATAACTTGAATAGCCATCAATAAGTGATAAATGTTGAGAACTCGAAACAACTTCTAGAATTTGTTCCATGGAAGGGAGTGGGTAATGATCCTTAAAAGACACTTTATTTAGATCATGAAAATCCACACAAAGTATAGTTTCTCCATTATTATTTAAAACTAGAACAAGGTTGGCTACCCAAGTTGAGTGATTGATAGGAAAGATAATCCTAGACTCAATCAATTTGGTCAGTTCTTTCTTCATGAGTTCTTCTACCTTGGGGTTGATAGGCCTTTGCTTCTGCCTTACTGGTTTAGCTCCATGCTCTAACTCAATGGTGTGATGAGCTAGAATTAGTTCAAAACCTTTTAGGTCCTTTTATTACTAGGAAAATATGTCATGAAACTCTTTATATAATGCAACAAAAGCTTGCCTTTCTAGCTAAGAACAAGCCTTGCCAATCTTCAAAAGTCTGTCCATGAAAATTAGAACTCTCTCATAGTTCTCTTCTTTTGTTGACATGTTCATTCTTTAGTTTTTATTTTGATCATCCTCATTGAACACACTTTCCAATTTAATTATCCCCTTGGGTATTTTATTTGTCTTTAGTTGTATAATCTACTCTTCATAATTATCATTCAACTTTTTTTTATTTTTTAAAGAGAAGCTTGCCTCATTTTGTAAGAAGTGTGAAATGTGTTCATCACTTTCAAACACTTGACATGATACTTCATTATTTGAAATGGAAATTCTCACAATTATCTTGATATGAGATTGATCTTTTTCTTGTTCAATGTTAGTAGCTAAGTCAAAACATGCTCCTATTATAGCCAGTCTATCAATGTGCTTGTTCAAGTCTCTTGGTATGGGCTAGATGTTAAAGGCATCAAAATCCTCAAGTAGATCCCATACCCTATGCTTGTAGGAATTGAGCAAGGGGTTCTTATTGTATCTTGACTTCTTACTTGATGAATGACCAGCTCACTATCTCCATAGACTTTCAAAAGCTTAATTCCTCTCTTCTTTGCCCATTAGAGACCATGAACTAAGACTTCATATTCTACCACATTACAAGTACAACTGAAGTGAAACTTAAAAGAAGAGTAGTAATGATTATTTGATGGGGAAACCAACATGACACTATATCCTACACCTACTTAATTCCTTGAACCATCAAATAACATTTCTCACACACCATCAAGCTCATGATATTCATTGGTGAGTGAAGGAATTATAACATTTTCCTCATACATGCACTAAACTCCAAAATTAGTTTCCTCAATGAAAGTGTAAGGATCAAGGCCATGTGTTTTAATGCTATAATTTTCAAGATATAGGTTAGGAATACCTTCAAGAGGAGAAGATGTTTCACTATTTAGGACTGCCTCTTCCTCTTTGCTGATTAGATAATTTTGATTTATCATTATCTCCAAGTATGGCTCAATGTGGAACCTTTATAATGGATGAGTCCTTATGGTTACCTTAGTTCCATACCTTGTCTTAAAATCTAGAAATGACCAATAAGTAGAAAGGTATCATCCTATATTTTCCATAAAGTCCCTACACAAGCATATAGCAAAGTGTGCTGGAAGGTCTACCACCACAATATCTTACATGATAGGGAAGCTTTGGAAGCCATGTAGAAACCCTTTTAGATCTTTGACCAATCCTACCATCTTGGTTGGAGTTTCATCCAGCTACAACATGCCTTTACTATGTGGCTCATAGTTTAAACCTAGCTTGTTAGCCACTACTTTAGGCATAATAGTAGTGCTTGTTTCATTGTTCACAATACAATTATGGACCAACTTATATCCTATAATGAGTGTGAGGTAGAAGGGTGGAGGATTTTTATCTTTAGTGGAAGCCTCCAAAAGATGATTTAGAGAATTTAAGAGAGCCACATTATGATGCCTTGAATATTGAGGAGCCACATGCATGCTTGCTAACTACTCTTGTAAAAGCTCCTTTTGACTAGGTATATGTAGAACCTCCCAAAGGGATATGCTTGTCTTATTTTTATTTAATGAGTCCACAATATTTAGAGATGGAATATTCACTTTTTGATACATTTTTATGGTAATAAAGGAGCTATTTCTTGCTATGTTATAATCTTAGCAGATACATTTACATTCTAATTTTGTTCAAAACTATGGCTTTTACAAGGTGCAAGAATTTGATTGGCATTTTGTGGCCTTGGAGAGGCGTCAATTAGAAATATTCATGGCTCGTGGCCTTCTCCTAAGGCTCTCTTTTTAGAACTTGTATTATCTGTAATTGACATGCCTTGAATCAACATAAAATCATCCTTTTCTTGAAAGTTCATTATCCCCACACATGGGTTGCTACCTTCTCCATGATTATCCCTTTGGATGGGACATGCTTCTTCTACTATCATGTAAGGAGTATCTTATTCTTGTGTTGTCAAAGCATAGCTAGTTCTTCCATCATCATGTGCAAACTAACCTTGAGGCTACCCGCATTGGTCCACATGATCTTCTCCCTGCACTAGCTTTGTATGAACTAGAATAACAACCTTTATAGGAGGAGTAGAATTTAGATTATATGCATTGTGATACCTAATATAACCTTGTTGAATTTTTCCTCTCCATTGATAATTATATTGAGATGGAGCTCTATATCCTTGTTGAGGATAGTATTGTGCATTAGGAGTACTTGCCTGATATTGAGCTTGCTTGAGTTGATCTCTTAATGATCTAATTTATTCATCCTTGTCCAAAACATTATCCACCTTATTGGGAAAGGCTCTTATCTTCACATTAGCATTGAGAACCTATGACATGCTTGGAGCTTTAATTAAATTGTGGGACAAAAAAGGCATGGAAACTGTTAGAGGGAGTCTTCCAGCCTGAATCAAGCTATTCATAGCCTCAATTGCTAGCTCATATGCACTTGGAAGAGTTAATCCTCCCATTGACTATAATATAATATAAAAATCAATGCCAATCCCTTTTAGGTATGTTGGGAACACAAATCTAGGAGGAGGTCTCATGATTGGTGGTAGTCTATACCATGTTATTTGAAATCTCTCATTGAAATCTCTTATGGATTCATTTGGACCTCTTCTTATTACATTCAGCTGATGTACTAGGGAAGCATTATCACTCTTATTTTCTAATCTTGTCACCAATAGGTCTCTAAAACCATCTTGACTTATAATGCAACCCCCCTTCAATGTTTTGTACTAGTCAAGTGTTTTGCCTTTTAAAGACATAGAAAGTTGCCTAATGGCTATGTTGGCCCTAATAACATTATGGAAATTGCAAAAATTAGAGATGTCTCTAATATGTTTATATGGGGTAATAAAACCCTCTCCATTGAAATTAGGAAGATTATTGGTAGTATTTGGATGGATGGGGTCATATGTAAGAAGATTTATGGGGTTTGGGTATTAAAATCAAGGAAGGGTTGACGTCTATCTATCTCTCTCCTTTCCCCCATTTCTCTTTTTCCTTTATGATCCTCTATTTCTTCTTATTTTTCAACTTCTTCCTCTCCTTAAATTCTTCAACCTCTTCTACTTCTTCTTGAAAACCTCCTTACCAAGGATTTAATAGGGCTAAGAGTGGTTCATGGTGTTGTTCTTTAAGAAAATATTTAGCTGAAGGGGCTTGGTTAGAAAATCTTAAGGACCTTATGAGGACCATGTAAGATAATGTATAAAACCTTATCTAGAACAAGGGATTCACACCCTTTTGGAGTCGCCAAATGTGGTGTTAGGGGTATTTATACTACTTAGGCCTATCAAGACTAGCATTCACCTTGACTTATCAATAATTTAGATCCCATCATGCATGCCATAACTATTGTATCCAAATATTTTACCCTATAAGAGGGCTATTCATGCCTCCTCCATATTTGGGTAATATTCTGACATTTCTAGACTTGTGGGTATGCATATAAGTGGAAATGAACCTCTAAGTTGAAAGGTCTAGCTCCCTGCATTAGATTTTGTAAAATAAGACTGATTAACTAATTTGTATGAGTGAAAAGAGTTAGAATTTTTAATAAATTAAAATCCTAGTCTAAGATGGTGATACACCAAGAATTAGTATCCACATGTATGCCCTATACTTATGCACAATATAGCATAATATAGTCTATAACTCAAGCTATAGAAGATTCCAACATAAGTATTTCAATGTAGATACAAAATGAATGAGATCATACAAGGTAAATAATTAGAAAAAACAACCTATATAGTCCAAAAAAAGGGTTACACATGTGAAAAATCTCATATAGCTAGAATGCACTCTACATGACCTGTTGGATCAAATCTTTGATAAAAAACATGAAGGATAGAGAATAGAAGTATAAAACATCAATTATTGTCACCTTATGTCTCTTACATGCCCAATAAAATGTCTAAAAATTAGAAATAAAATATACTTATGCTTCTTTGCTTAAATGCAAGAAAATGGCAAAACATTCCAGTAGGGCTTCATTATACTATCTGTGGATGATAAAACAAGAGCCCAAGGGTAATATTTATAGAAAAAGAGGGAGGGAAGAGAGAGATCTTGGGAACCAAAATAGAAGCCTCCAAAATGTTTTTTATTCACCATCCTGGTGAAACTGATTTGAGTTGTTCTCTCATTCAGTTGGAGTTTGTCCTTCTCTTTGATTCACCCTCTTGAAATGACCAGGATCACTAAAAAATCAATGATGAGATGACCCTCCATAATAAATGGCTCAAATCTCTATTTTGAACCTTACATTGTTTTATAAATCTTCCATATTTTTTACTATAGATTCATTCATGTTTTTGAAGTGACTTTAATTGCTACTTGCTTCTTTGGGTTCTTTGATTGCTTCTACTTGTAAGAGTCATAAGCAAAGCTTGTTTGAAAACTTGTAAAGCATTATATATTCCTTTTTGGGATTTTTGATTATTTTTATTTGTAAAATTCATAAGCAAAGCTCTTTGGGAAACCTAATTTTCACTATCTTTGCTTAAGACCCTATCGGGTTCTCTAAATGGCTTAACTCCTTGCTTGAAGACTTTAGGCATGAATTTGACATCCTATGGCATGCTATCTTTGAATCCCAATGGATAGTTTGCCACCCTAAATTTGGCATCCTATGGCACATCATATTTACACCCTAATGAATAGTTATATGTATTAAACTTGGCGTCCTGTGATATGTCATGGGGATCCATTAGGTCAGGTTTATGTTTCAAGGAATTTTCCCAAAGTAATTCCTTCAAACAATTTATCCAAAGGAATTATTTTGAGGATTTTGCCTGAAAGGAAATGATTAGTTACTTTAAGAACTTTTCTTGAAGGACACTTGGGAAAGTGTCCTTCAAAAAATTTTGAAGGACACTTGTTGAAGGTACAGGGTCCCTTCAAAAATGTTTGAAGGGCATTTCTAAAGGAAATGGCCCTTTGGAAATTTTTTGAAGGGAATTTACAAAGACAAAGTGCCCTTAAAATTTTTTTGAAGGGAAATTTGGGAAGAAAAGTTCCCTTCAATTTTTTTTTGAAGGGTTACTTGGAAAACAAAGTGCCTTTCAAAAAATTCTAAAGGAACACTTCGGGGGGAACAAGGCAAGAAAAGCCCGTCAAAAATTTTCTGAAGGGTCACTTTTGAGAGGCATTATCAAGATTATTTTGTGTTTTTTGATTTATTTTTATTATAAAATTCATAAGAAAAGATCCTCAAAAAAATTGAAGTCATGCATCATTGAAAACTTACAAAGTAATGGAAGGAGTAATTCAGGTTCGTAAACCTAGATTACTTCTACTCATTAAATTTTTATAAGTCGAGTCATTTAGAGAACCTGACTTGGTCTTGAGGAGTAACTCAAGTTTATGAGAGGCCAAGAATTGACTTTTTGAGAACTTGACATACACTATAATGGATCCAAAATACTTTAGCCTCCTTGACTTGGAATTTTGGACCTCTAAAATGACCTGTTCTTGCAACTATTGTTTGGCTTTCCATGAAATGGTTGAACAAATTATACTGAGGTGAAATTTGGTCAATAATAACTTGAATGGAAAATCCACTCTTATGCATTTTTGAAATGTATCTCCTAGGATATACATTGAAGGTATTATAGGGGCCTTCAAAATATCATCTGGTAGTTTCTTTTGTATAAAGGACTTATTTGAAAGGTATCTCATAGGATATAACTTAAGGGGAAATCCACTCATTTGAATGTTTGAAATTAATTTCCTAGGAGATACCTTAAAAGTATTATAAGGTCCTTCAAAATATCATTCAGTAGTGCCTTCCATGTAAAGGAAAATTGCACTAGTTCATTGAAGTAGAAATCCACTCTAGTCCCTGTTTAAAATGTATCTCATAGGAGATAAATTTAAGGGGAAATATACTCTTATGCATTTTTTAAAGGTATATATAAGGAGATAACTTGAATTTGTTACAAGTGCCTTTAAAATATCACCCAGTAGTGCCTTCCATGTAAAGTAAAATTACACTTATTCCTTGAAGGAAAATTCCACTCTTATCCCTATTTGAAATGTATATCCTAAGAGATATATTGAAGGGGAAATACACTATTGTGCATGTTTGAAAGGTATCTCCTAGGAGATACATTTAAGGTATTATAGGGGCCTTAAAAATATCACCCAATAATACCTTCTGTGTAAAGAAAATTCCACTTATTCCTTAAAGGAGAAATCCACTCTTGTGCCTATTTGAAAGGTATCTCTTAGGAGATACCTTGAAGGGGAAATCCAATATTTTACATGTTTTAAATGTATCTCCTAAGAGATACATTTAATTTGTTATAGTGCCTTTAAAAATACCAGTAATTAGTGCCTTTCGTGTAAAGGAAACTTTTACTTTTTCCTTGGAGAAATCCACTCTTGTGCTTGTTTGAAAGGTATCTCTTAGGAGATACCTTGAAGGGGAAATCCACTCTTTTGCATATTTGAAAGGTATCTCCTAGGAGATAACTTGAAGGTATTAGAAGGGCCTTAAAAATATCACCTAGTAGTGCTGAAATAGGATATTTCACTTGTTGACCACTTGTTTATAAGCCTACTAGTAATGACTTTTGTTTAAAGGAAAATTCCACTTGTTCCTTGAAGGATAAATCCACTCTTGTGCCTATTTGAAAGTTATATCCTAGGAGATACCTTGAAGGGAAAATCTAATCTTATGCACATTTAAAAGGTAGCTCCTAAGAGATACCTTGTAGGTATTACTACTTTCATTAAATCTTTGGTCTTTAGAAGAATTATTTTGAATATTTTGTCTGAAATAATTTCCTCAAAGAAATTGAACTTGGAATTTTATCTAAATAAATTGAGATTACACTGTTGCTAAAGAAAGGAATTTTTGTTAGGCTTTTTATGCAATAAAAATGCCTAAATGGAAAGTGTCCTTGGGACATTTTTTTGTAGATAAAATTTCTAAAACAAATAAGGACTTTATATTTTTTTGAAAAGAATTTAGACTTTACTTTCAAATTTTTTTTGTTGTGGGTAAAATATCCAAAGGGAAAGTGCCCTTTAGTCTTTGTTTTGTGGATAAAAAGTTTGAAATAAATGGACCTTAGCTCTTTTGTTTAATAAATTAGACCTTTGCACTTTTTCTGAAGGGTAAGCACCCTTCAGACCTTTTGTGATGGGCAAAATGTTAGAAATAAATAAGGACTTTACATCTTCTTGATAATATGTAATTATTTCAAATATTTTTCCTAGTAGAAAATTTCTCAAAGTGAAAGTTCCCTTAAAATTTTTTTTACAGACAAAATGTTCTAAATAAATGACCCTTTAGATTTTTTGTGAAACACTTAGCCCAATGTAAGCAGGATTTGGACAAGACATTGAATTCCTTCAAACTTCTATTAGTGGACAAAATGTTTGATGAAAATAAGTGTTCAGAATTTTTGAGCGAGATAAAAATCTTGAAGACTTATTTTTTTTTGACATTGTGTTCATGTAAAAAGCCTAAAAAATTCTAAGGGAAAGACACATTTTCTAAGAAAATACTAGATTAGGACATATTCTATTTTCACATGAGCTTGACTTTTTAAAGGAGTACTTTTTGATGAAAGTTGGGATAAGGACTTAGGAATTTAAACTTGAAAAGGGCCCAATTACTTTAGTGAAATTTTGGGCACTAAAACTAGCTCTTACTCAGGGTTTCATACCCATTATGGGTGTGTAAACAACCCTAGAACATAAGACCAAGTATCAATCCATTGGGATATAGAGTCAAGACTTAGAAATTTTATCAAATATTCATGAAGGCCAAACAAAACATGGTAGACTAACAAAAAATAGATTAGGAGGATTTGAAAAAAAACACATGAAAAAACAACATGAAGTAAACTATATAAATAAGGCCCAAAGTAGAGGGAAAAAAACAATGAAAAGACAAAGTGATAATTTTCAAGGAGGCTATATAACCAACTAGATCATAGTTCCATTGGTCATTGATTTAGTCAAGGCTGAGATCTGCTAGCTTATCTTTATCATGATCTTTTCTCTCATCTTTAAGCTTATAATTTTACCCAAGGTTCCATGCTAAGCCACACTCCCATCTTGAACTTATTGACTGGAATGGGATTCTTGCCTTTGTATGTCATGGTTTCCTTAGGGAGAAGCCATAAATTCAACACATTTTCCATAATATTATCCTCATTCCATGAAACTATCATATGTTTATCAAAATAAGCATCTGGTGTTGGTAGTGATAATACCTATAACAATATTCTCTATATATGCACACCATAACCATTTGGTTATGCATGTGGTACAAAAAAATCATGTGTAACATTACAAATGAATAATAAGTCTTAGAGGAGGTCAATGCATGGCATCACCTTAGGCTTGGCTACAGCTGAATGCAATCATTTTCTCTTAAGTGATAGTGAGTCTATGATGAATATTCACTTAGAGGGGGATATATTTCCATCCATTGAAAACATGACAACAAAATTTACAACATCCCATAATTCAAAGTAGTTCCCATACCTATTATTGAAAATGGTGGCATCATAAACTGTGCCCTTCAATTTGGTCAAGTCCTTGATAGAAAATGGTGATGGTAAAAGTGATCCCCTAAATTCCTTAGATGAATATGAAATTGTGATTATGTGTAGTGCTTATAGTTTGTTTATGTGCTCTATGAAAACATCTCCTTTCTTCTAGTTACTTATCTACTTGCAATAGTCTCACAAGTAGTTAGAGCTTTTCTTGTGTAGGATAGCAGTCAAGTTCAAATTTGTTTGAGAGTAATGAAGACATAATGGTTTCACATCATGCATATATCCTTTATCATTCAATTTTATTTTGTTATAGATGCCTAACATTCACATGTTTCATACTTGTGCATATTTTATATCTACTTAGTTTAGTTGGCATGTATCCTTAGCAAGTATCATGAAGTATTTTAATTTATTGGAAAAGTGTAGTTGTATTTCAGTAGTCGAGTTTTGTGTTATAACCGAGCCTAAAAAATATCTAAACAATTTTTTTGAAAATAAAATCTGATATAAAAAACCTAAAGAGAAAAATCATCGATAAGAGACAAGTCATTTAGAACATTTGTTCACACAAAATGTTCGATGTGAAAAGTTCTAAAAAAAAAGTTTGAAGACCAAAAGTCTTGAATAAAAATTTTGAAGACCAAAATCCATCAGATAAAATGTTTTAACAATCGATCAAAATGTTTGAAAACCAAATCCCAAATACATTTGCTCTGAATAAAACTAAGTCCCAAAAAGTATTTTAAGTTATCACCCAGTAGTGCCTTTGGGGTCAAATAAAATTACACTCATGTGCATGTGGAAGGTGTCTCCAAGGAGATACTTTAACATTCCCTTTAGTGTATGAAAATTCCCTTTGAAGTGTCTCTTAGGATATTAATTTCAAGGCATTGTGTTTCCTTCAAGGTATGGTAAAGCTATTGAGTGTAAATGTTGTTCAATACAAAATGATATAATGATGGATTTTCCTTGTTTAAATCTCTCTTAATGATCTTATGATGTCTAAAATTTTTATGGGTTTCATATTGACTCTTGGAATAAAGACACATTTACACCTTGATAAGATCTAGAAAAGACCTTATACACAACAATCAATGTATTGTTAACTATCTTATTTAATTGAAACACCTATTTACTCATTGAATCCTTTCTACACCACAATAATGATGGGTAAGTTCCACCTCAAGGTATCTACTATAATACTCCTTCAAGAACCTTGTAATACCTTAATGGGTGACTTAAACTTGTCTCCTTGAGGGTAACATGAAGGTATCTTAATGGGTGACTTGAAATTATATCCTTAAAAAAATTTACTCCAAGAAGCTTCCAAAATAGGGGGAATGGTAGAGTAGAAAAGAAAGTCCCTATGGTCTCAAGATTTACTTTTGAAGATGGATTCTCCATGGATAAGTTTTTTTAGAACCAATGTTTTTTGTGAGTATGTGTTACAGACACAGACATAGTCAAGCAGTCTAGGAAGGTTTGATATAGGAAAATTCAGAGATCTAAGCTAAAGGTTGATCCTAAAAGATACCTTGAAGGATAAATCCACTCTTGTGCTTATTTTAAAGGTATCTCATTGAATATATTATACACCTAAATAAAATTTGGCAAGTTCAACCTCAAGGTATTTATGGATCATAATCCACATTTTAAATTTTTTGGGTAATTAGCCTTTTTTATCATGGATGTACTCGACAAAGTTTGATAGGTGGTGTATCAAACTTCTCTTTCTTTGGTTCCCCTTATTTATTTTTTTACTACATCTCAGTCTCTTCCACTGATGACATGCATCATCATGGTAATCCTTAGGAAATAAGGGAGTTATTTTTTAAAGTAAAATCATGCCACTGGCTGAGGGAAGTAGGCCCCATTTCTAACAAGAATTCTAGAAGTAGTTCAGATGGAGAAACTCATCACCACAACTCTTCTTCTAAGCATTATGGGAATCCTAGAGGTTGCTTCATAGATCATAATTTTTTCCATCTATAAAGCTTTCCATAATAAACTATTCACCAAGAGTGAGAGTTTTAGGCATCAACAATATCCACTAGGAGATTTTTTTATAGGTAACTTGAAGGTGTATCCTAGGAGATACCTTGAAGATATTATAAACCTCAATAACATTGAAGGAATTCAATCTCAAGGTATCTAATATGAGATTCCTTTGATGGCCTTATAATACCTTCATGTGTAACTTGAAGGTATCTTCTAAGAGATACCTTAAAGATATTAAAATGACCATCAAGGTAAAAAAAAATTACAGGTACAACAAGGCAATTAATTAGATATAAAACTATTAACATAATAGGGAAAATTATTCAAATAAATTGAGGTAGAAAGAGCATGTACACAAGAGGACCTAAAATGTGTTTTCTCCCAAGTATTAGAAGGCCCTTTAAGTTATAAAGTTATCAACCATTAGTTATTTCAAGGTGAAGGAAAGTTATACTAGGAGATACATTCAACATCCTTTTGAATGTATGACACCACCCTTTGAGGTGTCCACTAGGAGATTCCTTCAAGGTCCTTGAAATATACTTGTAATACCATCACGATTAACTTTAAGGTATCTCCTATGAGATGTATTGTAAGAAAAATTCACTCTTGTGCATGATTGAAAGGTATCTCCTAGGAGGTACCTATTGATGGGCATTTTAACACATATTATAAACATACTTCCCCTCATCTTTCTCCTTTGAAACAAATGTTTGTGGATTATTTTACCCATCAGATTATATTGGCTAGTGCACATAATTCATTTTTGGTTTGGTCATACTTTATTAGTGTAAGTGTGAGTTAATGTATATATTACACATATTTAATATGTATTTTGTATTTTAGTTTAGAATTAACATTTGTTGATATACATTTAATCACTATTTAATCACAAAAAAAATTCATGAACCAATGCAATATGCAACTTGCATTTTATGAACTATCAATATTTGAATCATTTCAATTGCTTTATAGAATGTCTTTAGGTGAAAAAGGAATTCCCACACTTAAAAGGTATAAGAAGGCCTCACTTAAAGAGAATTTGGATAAAAGGTAGAAGAAGGACTCATTCCAAGAGAATTTGGATTCAATAACATTTAAACTACTAAAACTAAAATTAAATCCACATCAACATCTTCCATTTTATGGTGGTGAAAAAATTCCTCTTGCTGATTGGTATTTTGAATTATTTAGTCCACCAAACATGCATGTAGATATATACTTGTCCAGCACTACATCAGGAAAATAATCTTCTTTGATTAGAATAATCCTTGTATATGATAAAGATGAACTTGAACATGCACTTAAATTAAAACTAGAAGTATGGAATGAAGAAGAGGGAATTCTCCATTGAGATACAACTAATTTCAATAAATTTACACCCAATAAAATGGAATTGACAAAAATAATTTTTCTCCTTGTGAAATATTTGGGTTTCATTTGAATATCTATGACAACCTTCAAATGTTTGGGTTGATAGATAGAGATAATTTGGTAATTAGAATACAAAATATGTTGAAATAAAAACATGAACAAGGGGAAACGACTTCTTCTACTTTCCACCATGCAAACATGTATTTAAAATACCCCATAGTCATGACAGAAAAAACATTAAAGAAAATAAGATAAACAAAGGCAACATATTTGTATGTAGATGTGAAAGAGGCCATATAAATACTCACATCAGTGGAGAAAAATTAGATGAAATGAAAGGTTGGAACACTTTTTTGACACAAAATTTTGATCAGACACATACTAAATTTTCTACATGGTATATTTCCTTTAGAAATTACATCTTGAATATTCCTGTAGAGCTCTGTGAATTGGGGGATGCTAATATCAAAATAATAAATTTGAATGAAATAGGGGTGAATAATATAATTCATTCATTTATAAAACATAATGAGGTTATAATTAATGATGCTTTGTTAATTCTTTTTTATCCAAGTAACCCTAAATGTATTATTGAATCAAAAGAAGTCCTAGAAGATATGATGGAAAAAGAAATTGTAAGGTTAAAAATTGTAGATGGCCAACACACAATTACATCACAATAGAGAATTATTTCAGAGGAGGAATTCAATTCACTATCATTGAAAAATAAATGTTATTTAAGAAGGGCAAGATTTTTGAAAACTTGTACTCTTTTCCATATTGTGCACAAAATATGTAGCCAATATAATTAAGCCAATGAAATAATTTATAAGGCTTCATTTGTAGAAAGAGTTTGATCTACACGTGACCTTATCAAACTAAGAGGTTGGAAGAATCTTGAAATAGGATAAAAAATATGGAAAAAATACATGAACAAGATAGACACTTGTTCACATAAATGAACTATTTAGCACAACAACTATAGGAGAGAAAATGCCTTCTTTTCATGGAAAAACCTATTTGGGATCATTTTGATAAGGAATTTGATTTGTTTGAAAGTGGTACTTTACCTATTTTAGATAAATAATATTTACATACGATTAGTACAATATTACTTAGAAATATTCAAGGGCTTTTAGACAAATAAAAAATAGAACTAGTAGATTTATTGGAAAAAGGGTCTATTTCTTCTTGAAAACCATTGGGTACAACAACATGGATACTTGGTACAAAAAGGTGAAGATTGAAAGTAAAATATTATAAAAAATTATAGATTATTTCAAAAACCATGAGATGACACTTCCATCAAACAAAAAAATCACACCTAAAGAGGTAATGGAGCATTATACAATTTTTGCAAAAAGGTTTGATGATTTATGTGTCCTGAATGAAGGTATTTCAAAAAATAAAAAAGGCCAAGAAGCATTATATCAAGATTCATTAAGCATTTAAAAAAAATATCTACATAATGATGGAGGTCAGCTTCTCAGGACATATATAGAAATATTCAATTGCCATTACAGGTCCCCATGTCTTTGGCATCCATTTTAGAATATTCTAGTGAAATATTCATTCTTGGTTTAAAATTCAATTTGATAATTATTAATATTTTGAATATCACTAAATTTTTTAAGGAAGAACATATTCACCTATTTCTTCAGGCATTGATTAATAAAGTTATTATTGGTGCCTTTAGTGTATTCATCATCCACAAACTAGAACATTTTTTTGGCATTCAGACCTCTCTCAAGAATCTGTGTGTTGGTGATTTCCATTCCATGAAAGACACAAGTGTCATGCTATGGTGTCCAGATATTAATGGATTTTATTGGACACATATTAAAGGTATCAAGTTTTTTCAATATCTTACTCACTTTCAACTGTAATGTTTCAGCCTCCATTCATAATAAAGTATATTAGAGGAAGGTTTTGACATCTACAAAGATGTACCAATATTTAAAATGATTGGTTCACACAAAATAGGAAGGCCATTCAAAGATGAACTAGATAAAATATTTTGGGAGAAAATTATCTCTAATTTCAATTATTTGGATGCATGTGATGTGCTAGGGCTATATACAGGCACTGTATTGGTGCATGTTTGTACAAAATTGTAAAGCAATTTATCTTGTATTATAGAAAATAAAGATCAAACAATTTTTAATGCTTAATTTCAAAATTGTTTGACAAATTTAGAGTAACCAATACAATAACAACCACTTCAATCAGTATCAGGTGCATAACATTGTCAATTTATTTTATAATCATGCTTCATTTTCTAAATATAACATCTTAACAATCTTTTAGTGTGTATGCTTTATATTTCAAACTTAACAAATCAATATTATTTTTGTGTGTAGTACTAATGGAATTACATGCAAGTGAATAAACAATAATAATGTAAGATCATATCAACAAACATGACACATTACAAGTTGAAGAAGGTAAGATAAGATTATGCATATTTTTAAAATTATATAATTTTATTTATTTATCAATGATTCATAATATTTATTTATCTATTTATGTCTCAATTAAAATAGTTCACTACGTAGCTCTATAAATTTGTGTCTCCAACATAAAAACCCATGACATAGCTCTTCAAGTTGGTGCCTCCATGACAACAACACAAGGTAAAACTCTACAAAAGACACATTTTTAAATTACAAATATAAAATCAATTGATGATGAGAATTTTTAGTTACTACATTATATAATACCTTGCATGGAATAAAGAACCAAAGTTTCAATGAAAGAGTGCACCCATACAAACTAAAATAAGGCAAAAAGTTAGTAAATACCCCTTTCAATAAATGTATAATTATACAATTTCATACAAGTCTACAATATATTAATTATCTTTATTTATTTAAACACATTACAATTGAATTTTTATTCATAGATAGGAGATTGTAGAAGACAATAAAATATAGACTTGCATCAGCTTGGGATTTGGAAGTGTGGGTTCATTTTATTGTTGTGTAGACTTGAAAGTGGTTGTATTTACACATTAAAATGTTGTTTACATATTTAATTTACCCCTTACAATGTTGTTTACATGTTTAATTTACCTAGTTTAAAATAACACAATATGTGTTATACTATGTCTTAAATACAATAAGTTTTCATGCAGAGTATCCACGTGTTATTTATCAATAAAAAACAATAAAGTATATTGTGTTAGAAATAGTTATATTGTTATAGATTTAAATAGTTTTTAATTTGATGTGTCTTATTGGAAGTATATGAAGGGGGTTCAACTATTAACGTGCCCTATTTTGTTTTTTGTGATTCATTTTATAAACATATAAATATGTATTAGTATGCATAAGAATAACTGATACTTTCATTATTGTAAGAATATAGATGTTGGTTGATCAATGTTAAATTCCTATCAATGCCTACGATAAATGAGTTATGGTAAAATATGACTATTTCAAAATTTGATGAAGTCATGGTCAAGTTATAAGGATTCAATATGAACATTTATATGTTGGTGACTTAATCTAAACTACCTATGTATGCAAGTTGTGTCCTAGTTGTTTGTCAGCATTTACTTCACTTTGTTTTCTTCTAATATTTGAGATCCTACTATCTATAAAAGATATATCTTTAGACTAATATAATTTAATTCATTAATAGATCTTAAGATCTCTTTCCATATCTTTCATCGACTTATATCTATATCTAGACTCTTATAATAGATATTATAAGTACATGTATCTACAATTTTATCTGCATGCCTAGGAACATCCCAGTTGAAGTTGGTAGACTATGAGAGAAGTATGCCATCAATGGTATCCAATAGGAATGTAGCTATGGTAGGAATGAGTAAGTGAGTGAGTATTCAAGAAGCATATGTATTTGGCATGGGACTTATAATTGCCATGTAAGTTATATTGTTTGATTGAGCACAATAGCTCATCACTATTCATCTAAAATGTGTTTAATGAATGTTGATTGTAATTTCTGAATGAGTTAATATGAATGATAATAGAATTTTCTAGTTCTTGTCTTTGTTCTTTAATATGTGTTTGAATGGATCTCTGAATGTTTTAATACTGAATGGGACAGTTCTATCTGTATGTTTGCATTCTACTATCACTAGTTATTTTCCCAACTATTTCAATACTACAAGTGGTTATATCATTTTGCATTATAAGTGGTTACCACTCTAGAGTGGTCTGTCAGTTCCTACATTATATGCATATGTATGTTATAAAATTGGCAATAGAAATGGTACATCCATGTATAATGAGTATAGTTAGAATGTTCCTAAGAATGTATTTATTTTTATGTGTTTATATGAATCTTTATAAGATTTAAGGAAATGTAAAAAAAAATGAATCAAATGAAATGTATTATGTTACAATAATAAATTTAAATCAAAATTGCATCAATGAATAATCTAGTAACATGTAAAACATTTTATTGGAAAATTTCCATGTTATATTTATTATAATATAATCTTGTTAATAAATGATCCATTTATTTTTTAACAAATAACAAACATTTCAAAGGAGGAGCTAAAACCGACTTCTAAAAACTATTAATTTTGGGTTTAGATGACTTATTATTTGTTGTGAAAAAAAAAAAGATATGTACATGCATGATACAGGAAAAAAAGAAGATTCTAAAATCAAAAATATTTCATACTACATTCAAGACCATTCCATTAAAAAATTGAAGGTGGCATTGTAGTCTTTTTCTCATGTTGGCATTTGGTCAATGATAGAGGACAATCATTTAAGGATAATATTTCAAGCCATGGGTTACACAAGTTCAAATTTCATGTTTTTTTGGGGAAAATATATTATAAGCCATTCAATATAAACATAAAGAAATTAGAAGATGTTATTTTTAAAGGGACCTTTGGAGATGATTTTTTAATTGCCAACATGTTGTTCATTGAATGTAATTCTTAGAATTTTTTTAAAAATTGAAAATTGAAAATGATTTATGTTATGTCAAGTAGATATACTAGAAATGGAAGTCAGAAAGATGAAAATGATTGAATAATAAAAATGACATCTATCATCACATTCTTGGGAGAAAGCAAAAAATCCATGCCAGCAACTATGAACCAATGTTTATAAAGATGTAAATTTTCCATATTATGATTATTTCAAATGTATTTAATTGATTATAAACTATAATTCTAGTAATAAAAATTATTATCAGTTTTGTACAAATCAATTCTAAATTATTTCAAATATAGTTTAATTAATTTAAAATTAATCAATTCTAACTTATAATTACTTTAATCTGGTTAACTGCAAGTGGATATTCCATCAATTTATCTTGAAATTTCCCAACTTTATCCTTTAGTATATTGACACTTGCTCATGAAGATCTTCCCAATGAAAAACAAACAATTGGCAAGATATTGCATTATGTAGATGAACTAGATTACTTAGTATGTTTTCATCCATAATTTGGTGAGTCAAACGGTGTCACATGTCCCCATAATGAAATGTAATTTAAAGGATCAATGATCAGTATGAAGGCCTAAAAGGGTGACATGAGTTTAAAATAATGTAATCTATTCAAAATGATTGACTCCTAAATGGTTTGAAATAATTCAATTTATTTGGAATATATAAAACATATTTATGGAGAAAATATTCTCCACTCCACTTTAGTGGGTATAATTTCAAATTATTTAAAATATCCTAATTTAATCAAAATAATCTATGCTCAAATGGTTTGAAATAGTCTAATTTATTTGGAATAAACAAAATTTATTTTTAGAGAAAATCTTCTTCACTCCATTTTATAGGTATAAGTCTAAATTATTTAAAATTACCCTATTTATTTAAAATGATCTATGCCCAAATGCTTTGAAATAGTCCAATTTATTTCAAATATAACAAATTTATTTTTGGAGAAAATTCTCTTCTCTCCACTTTAGTGGGTATAAGTCCATATTATTTAAAATAACCCAATTTATTTGAAATGATCTATATCCAAATGGTTTGAAACACTCCAATTTATCTGGAATATAGAAAATTTATTTTTTGGATAAAATTTTCTCCACTCCACTTTAGTGGGTATAAGTTTAATTTATTCACAATATTCCAATTCATTAATAATGATCTATGCCCAAATAGTTTGAAACAATCCATTTTATTTGGAATATAAAAAAATTATATTTGGAGAAAAATTTCTCCATTCCACTTTAGTGAGTATAAGTCTAAATTATTCAAAATAGTCCTTTAGGGATAGAACATGTGTAAAATATGATGGGATGATCATTGGTCATAAGTTATAAGGTAGTAGGTTGAAACAAGGGTTTATTCATATTATGAAAATCATTTTTGAAAGCATCATACATTCAAGGGAGACACATTTATTGAGGAGGGAATATATAAAATAATATTAATAAGCTAATTCATAAATGATGCCTAAATTTCTCAAAGTTTTCCAAGGAAAGTGTGAATATGAGGAATGGAATTTGGCTTAGGTAGTTACATAATAGTTATGATCTTTGAAAGATCCATGTTAATCCTTTGTATAGAAAATTAAAACTTGAAAATATTTATAGATGTAACAATGAATACACACTTGATGGGGTTGATTTTAACATTATATTTTATTAGTCACTCAAATATGGTAAGAGGTCACAAGGATGATCTTTGTAAATCTTGGATTTGACTTAGATATCATCCACATATGTTGTAACTATTCTATGTATAAAACAATGATTAATTTGAGCCATTGCATGTTAGTATGTTTTCATAGAATTTTAAATACCAAAATACATATTAACATAGTAATATGTGATCCATTTAGTATTAAAGGTAGTCTTATGTTGATATTAATGGGTGATGGGAATATGATTATATTCTAATTTGAGATTAGTAAAGTCAATTCATTTGAGAATAAATATTTTGAATTTATTGTAAATGGAAACTATGTTAGACACACAATAAATTAAATCTACAAATTTAATGAAGCCTACATTAATGATCCTAATTATTATTTTGTGAAAAATCTTTAAAAAATTTAAAAGGATTTTTTATTGATTTGGTGAACATGATGTAAGTAACGATATTATGGACAATGATGATAATATTAATGTAAGTATGTCTTAATATAAAAAGTAAAGTGTTTCTTATAATTTTTAAGGATGACTCTAATTTTCTATGTTTCTTCAAGAGTGATTAAGGAGGAAATGATATGATGATAATTATTAGAGGTAACTAAGTTAATATGTATAGATTACTTGATGAAAATTGAATTTCCATATTGGAAATGGTAAGATGTAAGATGTAAGTTAGAGAGAGGATATTTAAGATTAAAACTAGTGAATTGTTTTTTAAAATGTTGAGTAGGCTTAAAATGTTTGAGTTTACATTGTTGGTAAGGAAATTGAGGTTTAAGTAAATAAAAGTGTAATAATATATCTTCATCACTAGATAAATTAGGAAAAGGAACATAATATTAAATTTTCACTTCTAGATCAAATTATTTATTACATTCAGTATCATATTTTGTGTGAATCCATCTCACACAAGTGATTTTAGAATCTAGTTTAATTGATATAATTATAGGAGATGGTTGAGAGAGATTTTCTATTATATTAGGTCACCCCTTCTAATCCTTCTTGGTTTAAGATAAGATAGAGAGGGCACCCCGACGCCCATCTAGGTAGCATGAGGAGACCACTGGTAAAACATGAGATGAGGTGAATGACTCACCCCAACTTGACCACAATGAGAAGGTAGTTTAAATTTTATGGATTGGTTTTAACTATATCAGCCTAAAATTAATCTTGGGTGATAAAATTGGAATTTTATACTTTATTTTTATTTGTGCTAATACAATTACCTTAAAGTGATTTTTTGGATCCATATATTGGTTAATACAATTTTTTTGGCTGATTTTATATGAGTTGTATGTTGGTTGATATAATTATTTTTAATAGGGGTGTTTTGGTCAATACATTTTATTTTATTATGAATTATATCAACATGGTTGATGGAATATGATTTATCTAATTTTATCTAGGTTGTATCATGGTTAATATAGTAATATTATAGTTTATTTGTTTTCTAAACTATAGAATATTGGTTGATACAATTGGATTTTGAGGAGGAATTGACTTGAACTATATCATATATCTAGTTTATGTCTTGGATAAGGTAGTTGATTTCTAAGAAATGATGGTTCTAAACTATATTAACATTATCAATATAGTTGGATCTTCCTATTTTTTTCTAAATTGTATTGACATGGTTGATACATTCGTTTTTACCATAATTTTTATAAATAATATTGGAAAGAGTTTGTTACTAAGGTTTGGAATAAAAACACGAGATCTTATATAACACTTATTTTTCATTTTTTAAATCAAGATCAATAGGAGGTACATAAGATTTTATGCCCAAAACTTCTTCTCTATCATGTAAATCAAATTGATGGTCAATATCATAGGCAATTTTTACTAGGTTGACATAAAAATTGAAAGCATATATTTAAATGATTTTTTAATTATAATGAATCCCATCCAATTTTTTCACTTGAGATTAGTAAATAATGTAATCTTCATCATATGAAAATGAAATAGTGCATGCTTGATTAGGATTTGTATGGATTCCCTTTTAAGTATCATTGGTATATATACCAATTTTAATAAAATGTTGAGGAGAGAGTAATAATTATTCTCTAAAACTCTTAACAATCCCATATTCATTTAATTCATAATATTCATTTTCATATGAATCTTCATTAACATTAGGATGATATTGGTTTTCACAATGATAATCAATTAAGGGAAAATACCTATCATCTAGTTGAAGAGATGGAATAATCCAATAAAAATATGTGCCAGTAGTTTATTTATATTATAAATGTTTTTAAACTCATTGGGTTTGTTATCATCAGATTTAATAGTGGCGAGTTACATGTTAGGATGCACATTAATGAACTTAGGGAAAAGAGTGCTATTAATATTTTTTGTATTAGGAATGTAAAATTAATTTTTAGGATTTGGTAATTTTATTTTGCATGGGTTAAGATAGCCTTTAATTTTATAATGAACAACATCATGAATAATATATAGACATTGGATACAAAATGAATTAATTTATCTATTGCAATGAGTCCAAGGATGACCTGAGATTAGGTTGTAATAAAGTGAAAGATTAATAACCATAATCTTGGTGTGAATTATT
The DNA here is from genome assembly GCA_037957365.1 of Torreya grandis. Classification (NCBI taxonomy): domain Eukaryota; kingdom Viridiplantae; phylum Streptophyta; class Pinopsida; order Cupressales; family Taxaceae; genus Torreya; species Torreya grandis. The sequence goes on along the minus strand of JARHVA010001091.1, from coordinate 2,537,652 downwards.
TTGTATCTTATAATAATAATAATCCAATTTGAAACAAGAATTTGTTGGTGGTTCTTATTTAATCCACATTAAATATTATGTTCTTGATATATTTTGTGGTATATCTAAGTTATAACAAACCAAAAGGAGATGAAATTAATGCCCAAACTTTCATATATAAGGAATATCCTTATTTGAACATCATTGATAATGAAAATAGTAAATTAATGTGATCCATTATCTTAGAATATAATTTATTAATTGATAAAATCATCCTCATGAAAGTTGATAGAGAATTTTCTAGTTAGTTGAGGACGTGACATGATTTAAATCATATGGATATTGGTAGGTTTGGAACATTTATGATGTTGACTATATGTTTTTGTATCATTTGTTGAAGATAATTATTTTATGTATTTGATTTTTCCATGAGAATTTTCCTATGATAAGGTGATGTTCTCATAATTTCTACTAGAGGAAACTTGCAAGGCATGATGTTAAGTTATTCTAAGAAATTCCATGGATTTGATTTTTTTTAAGAAGAATAATAATATTTAGATGGGAAACTTATATTTTATTTGGGAGATTTGGTAATATAAGGAGGTTTATTATTATATTTAATCTCTATTTATGGATTTAAATCATTAGATAATGTATCTAAAGTTGTATTAGAGGTTGTTATATATTTGAGAAGCATTTCATCTTTAGAATACTTGTTAGCTTTGGTAATTGGATCTTTGTGTGTGAGTTTACATTGGTAGTTAACATTTACCATGTTCAAATATTGATCTTGTAGGTAGTATAGGTGATAATTAGCATCAATAACACATACAAATTTGTTCATGAGAGAGGTATTTGTATTATAAGATGGTTACTTTTTATGTTAATATTTTTTTATGTTGAGATTGATTTTATTGATATAATTAGTTAGATTGATTAGATTTATATTTATAAACTTTAAGATAATCCTTATAACACTCTTTATATATAAATTTGTTATTCAATTTTACACATATAATGATGTTATAAACAAGTTTCTTAAGTTCATCAAAATATTCATGGGTATGACCAAAAATAGAATGAAACAAAAAAAGTGTTGGGAATATGCCATGGTCGGAACAAATTAGATTTGTCAAAAATAAAAGGCCTAGAATGTGACATGATTTTATTTAGCTCTTAGATATTCAAGGAATGCTTTTTATCATTTTAATTATTTGAATTTTTGATGGAGATACTCCTATCTTGGGTTGGGGAGGTTTATTCTGAGAAGTGTTCATATTGTTTACATTAGTTGATGTTCAAAATGATTCCAAATTAGATTTTTTCAAAGGTTCAAATTGATTTACAAAGTATTAATTTATTTTAATTTGATTAAACACTTATTCAAATATATTAGGAGAGAAGGATATAATTTTTTCTTGTAGGAGATATAAATAGGTATTGAAAATCTTAAAAACATTTTCAACACTAATGTCATGATTTGATTCATGAGCCAAAGATTTTCATTGCTTGATGAAATCATGGATAGATTCTTTAGATAATTATTTGGAATTAATATATTTATGAAGTACATTTATATTAAGGTCATGATATTGAAATTATTTGAGTTGATAATTGACTAAGTTTTATAGCTCTCTAATTTATTGAGTAAGTAGTTGATTATACCATTTTAACACATATCCAACTAGAGTTTTAAATAAATATTTGGTAGTCACACGAATGTTGATTTTATCAATTCTTTAAAAAAATATCCAAATAATCTAATGCTAATGGTAATATTGGTAGTCCCATCACATGTTATGGTTGGATAAACACCTATAATGTCCAAGGAAATGATATATGGAACTAAAGGTTCATTTTGGAGAGTATTAAGCATCTTTTTATGAATATGAGGTTGGTTAATAAGATTATCATAACCATTTATGAGATTATGAGGTGTGTAATGTTGTTTGGTTTGATTCTAAACAACTTTTTTAGGTATATTAACCATTTGAAAAAGGTAATCTTACATTTGGAGCATTTATTAGATATTGGTAGCTTTCACAGGGGCCATTTCAGTTGACATATTAGGACTTTTGCACTATAATTTGAGGCTTTTGAGTAGGATTATTTTTATTTTTGTTGAAAAGAGTATGATTTATATGAGATATGTTAATAGAATTTTTATTACAAGAATAAATATATTTGGAAGCATTAGATGGTGATGTATAGCTATTAATAATCATAAAGGTTCCATACTTATTTGCAGTATAATTTATTTTTCATTGAATATATTTGATATTTAGATAGGCATTTTTAGATAAATATCAAAATATATTTAAACCATGTTAATTTAATTGATTAAGATTTAAATAGAGTAATATTGTACCATGAGGAGTTCCATTCAGTTGTGATCATGGGAGGGATAAATGATTTGACCATTTATAATATGTGTGGGTTAAATATTGCTATATAAAATCTAAGAGGATGAATTATTAAGTAATGATGTAAAATATAAGAATATATGGGGGGAAATTTAAAATAACCAACATAATGGTGGGGTAAGGTTCATGTCCAGTTCAACAGAATGTAAGTATGAAAAATATAGTCAAAATATCCTCTAACATAAGAAAATTTAAAATATCATACTATACCCAACATACATAAAAATATGTTGTTTAATAAAGTATAAAATAGATATGAGTAATATATTTTTTTAAAATAGGATGGTTAATGGTATAATTAGGAAGAATATGCAAGGAGATGATGAACAAATAAAACATAGATCTAATATGTAAAAGAGGTAAACTAAAGAAAGATAAATTCCATTATGTATTATCCAAGAGATTATTAAACTAATGATTTTAGCCAAAATGTATATAACTAAGGATGTATTTATATCCAAAGATAACATAAGCATGGGGAGAGAAACAACATACTACTCTAGCATATGCATACATATAAACTAAATAAAACCAAAATTTTAGGGATAGTGATACTTACCTTGATTTTACTTTTGAATTCACCAATATACCCATTTTATTGAGTGACACTTTACTAGATATGTTATAAATGCATCTTAAGATGTAAATCAGAGTATGTGATCCTCAACTAGGAACTCCAAACACTAAGGCATACTTATATAGTTTGTCTCTCTCATTAAGACTCAAAATATATTGTGTAAACATATAATTATACTAATATAATATATCCAAATAATCTAATGCTAATGGTAATATTGGTAGTCCCATCACATGTTATGGTTGGATAAACACCTATAATGTCCAAGGAAATGATATATGGAACTAAAGGTTCATTTTGGAGAGTATTAAGCATCTTTTTATGAATATGAGGTTGGTTAATAAGATTATCATAACCATTTATGAGATTATGAGGTGTGTAATGTTGTTTGGTTTGATTCTAAACAACTTTTTTAGGTATATTAACCATTTGAAAAAGGTAATCTTACATTTGGAGCATTTATTAGATATTGGTAGCTTTCACAGGGGCCATTTGAGTTGACATATTAGGACTTTTGCACTATAATTTGAGGCTTTTGAGTAGGATTATTTTTATTTTTGTTGAAAAGAGTATGATTTATATGAGAGATGTTAATAGAATTTTTATTACAAGAATAAATATATTTGGAAGCATTAGATGGTGATGTATAGCTATTAATAATCATAAAGGTTCCATACTTATTTGCAGTATAATTTATTTTTCATTGAATATATTTGATATTTAGATAGGCATTTTTAGATAAATATCAAAATATATTTAAACCATGTTAATTTAATTGATTAAGATTTAAATAGAGTAATATTGTACCATGAGGAGTTCCATTCAATTGTGATCATGGGAGGGATAAATGATTTGACCATATATAATATGTGTGGGTTAAATATTGCTATATAAAATCTAAGAGGATGAATTATTAAGTAATGATGTAAAATATAAGAATATATGGGGGGAAATTTAAAATAACCAACATAATGGTGGGGTAAGGTTCATGTCTAGTTCAACAGAATGTAAGTATGAAAAATATAGTCAAAATATCCTCTAACATAAGAAAATTTAAAATATCATACTATACCCAACATACATAAAAATATGTTGTTTAATAAAGTATAAAATAGATATGAGTAATATATTTTTTTAAAATAGGATGGTTAATGGTATAATTAGGAAGAATATGCAAGGAGATGATGAACAAATAAAACATAGATCTAATATGTAAAAGAGGTAAACTAAAGAAAGATAAATTCCATTATGTATTATCCAAGAGATTATTAAACTAATGATTTTAGCCAAAATGTATATAACTAAGGATGTATTTATATCCAAAGATAACATAAGCATGGGGAGAGAAACAACATACTACTCTAGCATATGCATACATATAAACTAAATAAAACCAAAATTTTAGGGATAGTGATACTTACCTTGATTTTACTTTTGAATTCACCAATATACCCATTTTATTGAGTGACACTTTACTAGATATGTTATAAATGCATCTTAAGATGTAAATAAGAGTATGTGATCCTCAACTAGGAACTCCAAACACTAAGGCATACTTATATAGTTTGTCTCTCTCATTAAGACTCAAAATATATTGTGTAAACATATAATTATACTAATATAATATAGTATACCGTAATTCCTCTTCTTATATTAAAGGCCTTTTTCATGCACAATCAGAGAAAAAATTGTTATACTACTTTTAAAATGACATCTAGGAACCCTAATGTGTGTGTGTGTGTGTGTGTGTGTGTGTGTGTGTGTGTGTGTGTGTGTGTGTGTGTGTGTGTGTGTGTGTGTGTGTGTGTGTGTGTGTGTGTGTGTGTGTGTGTGTGTGTGTGTGTGTGTGTGTGTGTGTGTGTGTGTGTGTGTGTGTGCGCGCGTGCGTGCGTGTGTGTGTGTGTGTGTGTGTGTGTGTGTGTGTGTGTGTGTGTGTGGATATAGATTATATAAGTGACATACAAAATATGTCAAGGGAATATATTTGTATTGATACCATATATTTTAGGGATAAAAAAAATACTACATTAGTTATGTTGAGTTAGTACAATTGGTGTAAAATTATATCAAGATAGGTTGTAATAGTTGAAAAGGGATATTATGTAGGAAAAGTACTATGTTATCCATAGTTGATATAGAATAAAGAACATGGATTGGAAAAAAACTAACATTGAATAGGAGATATAGTTGGTAAAATGTATGAAACTAGGAATAAGAGGAAGAAAATAGGGGAAAAAACATTTAAAGAGGCTTGAATGGCTATATATAAAGATAATGAGTGTAACTGGGTAATAATAAATGATCATATGAAAATATATCATAAATTCGCATGATCTAGATAAACTCTAGTATTGGTAAAATATTTAGGATGTTCACTTAGGGTGAAATATGCATCGATGAGTCATGAAAAAAAATCATTAGTAAATAAAAATATAGGTGTATATAAATACCTTCTATAAATTGATATAATAAATATATCATGGATGTGGGATATCCTATGGAAAACTAAGGTGTGCACTAGTAGATCTATCATCTTAAGAATATCAATAGGCCCCACAAAAATTAAAGTGATCTTAGATCATTTTACATAAGAGGTTAGGATCTTATGAGGTTTTAATATAAAAAATACTTTATTGTGAATTTAAAAATGATGATTTATCTTAATTGCATCAACTTAATTTTTTTTGTGTTTTTCACCTCTTAAATATGTTTTCATGTGAGATATATCTAATGCTCCATATCTTACAACATAATAGGACCAGTCACTAATATTTCCTTAATATTATCCCATCTAAGAGGACTCCTAAATGGTCTACCATAATGACCCTAATAAGGATCCTTTTCATTATCAATGGAGCTATGATAATTGTTATTATATGAAAACTCAAATCATAGATAATTATCCTAATATGACTATTGATTCATTGCATACATGTGTAAAATATCCTCTAACATATGGCAAAATCTCTTAGTTTATCTTTTAGTCTCTAGATTATACAAGATGTTGAAGTTGAGATGAGTCCTAAGTGCATATAAACTAGTAGTCCAAAAAATAGAAATATATACAATATATCTATCCAATATGATATTTATAATAATAACATGTAATTTAATGATGTTTATGAGGAATAATTTTACCACCATTATATCATTATGGGTGGTTTTTGTTAGTGAGAAATGAGATAGATTGGTCATTTTTTCCAAAATCACCATGATAAAAACATAGTGATAATAATAAGTCAATAGAATAAAAATAAAATACATAAAAATTATTTCCCAATTCCACTCTCAAATGTCATGTACATAAATAAGTCTAAAAAATTAATAATTGTTTGCATTCAATCATTGAGACTCAAGAAAATAAACTAAATAATATGTGATGTTGTACCCCAAACTTAACCAATGACATAACATAATAAACATTGTATGAATATTATTCACCCCTAAATAAGCTGAATATGTGGATTTATATTCATCCATTAACACTAAATATCATAATCCACTAATTTAAGCACATAAATGTGTACTTTATGCCTCAAAATACCACCCAGTTCTAAGGATTAGTCAAAAAGGTTTCTCTTTATGTCCCTATATGATTCCAACATTTTCAAAAACTCTTGATAAAAATTTTCCATAGGAAGCTAATCAAGGATCTTATCACATTTTTTCTTAAGAATCATTGATGAAAGATAATTATGTCTAAAACTTAATACATTTAAAATATTCATCATTTCAATTTCATGATGTCTCCTAATAAATTTTTATATGATAAAATATATTATTCCATTATTTTAATTTGATATTAAGGTGAAATTCAAATAATAAATCCATCTAATATCAGTGATGTGCATTGAAATTATGTTGATTGAAAATGTGTTGAAGCTAGATTATTTATTTTTAGCATCAATAGTTTTATAAGGAGGAAGTGATTCTATTTTAAAAGTGTTTGACTCACCACTAAAAATAATAGTAATGAGTTAGATTTTTCAATGCATAACTCTTGATATTTTAGGACTTGAAAGTTATGACCTAATTATCTTGTGTGAGACATTATCCCGAATCTAATTTATAAGCATTTGTGCATACTAATATCTATGTTTCTAAAATAAGTAATACTAAAATTGGTGCATTAGTAAGATTATGTTTCATAATTTTAAATGCACATTCACACTTTTTTAACCAAACAAATGTATTCTCATTTTTTAGAGAAGTGATGGGATGTGCTATCTAAGAAAATTCATGATTAAAGCAATGATAATACCATGCTAATCCCATGAAAAATATCACCTCTATCAACATAGTTTGGGTTGGATAATATATGATAAATATATTTATGGAGGGTTCTAAAAATATCCCTTTTTATAAATTATGTGACCAATGTACTATAATTTTTTATAAAATAAGGTACACTTTCTCATGTTTCATAGAACTTTTTCTTACACAAAACTTGCAAGGCTTTATTTCAAGTTATCCTCAAGTTATTATCTATTCATTGAGTAATATTAAAATAAATATATCAATTAAATTTATAAATGCACCGTTAATGAGACTCATGAATGCTCTATGGGAATTATTCAATCTAAACAACACCACTAGTAACTCATAATGTTAATATAACATCTGGAAAGTGATATTTTAAACATATGATTTATTTATCCATAGTTGATGGTATATATACATATTTTGTAACAATATATATACTCCTATTTGGTCCAAAAAATCCTCAATCCTTAGAAGTGGATAATGATTCTTGATCATTAACTTATTTTGTTGTCAGTAATATTTTCTTAGATGAAAATAACCATCCTTATACATCATAAAGATAGTAATTTATCCTCATGGAAAAATAATAATTAGAATGAGTTAATTATTAATAAATTATTATAGTTACATATCAATATAATAAATCAAAGTTGTGATCTTATCATAAGGATCCCTAGTGATACGTTCATTTCCTGACATACAATAATACATAAATATATATATCCCTCATAAGGGGAACACAAGATAATTATTTGGAAACATATTAAAAGAAAAATTGTATGATATAATGATTTTTAAATAACATCCCTATTATATCATCCTTAGGTATGTCATAATTGATTATGGATAATGTTTAAAATCCCTTGCATGTACTATGCCTAATATTCATTACATAAATCACATGTAGAGAGACATGTCTCTAACTATTTAAATAAATACCTCAATCACAAATTAATCATAAAAAATGACTAACTTGTTGTGAAAATCAATTTTACTTATATAATCTTAAGTGAAATCCATACCAACTAGAATTTCATAGGAACCCAAGTGTATAATGCAATGCTATGGAGTAGTCACAAAAATAACAAGTTATAGGACACACCACCTAAAAAAATAATCTACTAAAATTTTAACCATGTTAATCTTATTTATCAAGATTGAAATTGAGGAATATTTCACCATGAGGAATTACATTTAGTGGTTGTAATGGTAAGGATAAATGAACTACCAACATATAATCTAAATGGGTGAAGGCTAACTAGAAAACACATAAGAGGAGAAATTATCAAGAAATGATTGAAAAAATAAGAATATATAAAAAGAAATGAAAATTTTAAAATGGACCAACATAATGTTGGGGTAAAATTCATATTAGGTTCACTAGAATGTATGTAGGGAGAATATGATAAAAATTAGAAATATTATCTAACATAGGAAAAGGGAGAAGACCATACTAGATATGACATACATACAAATAAGTTGGATCAAAAATTGGGGCATGGATATAAATAATATTTTTGTATCACTCACCATTTTGTCCTCTTTAATATTGTTGTAACTACTTTCACAAGTAACTCATCCCCCTACATATCACACACTTTCGTTCACTTTATGTGAATATGATACTTGGAACACACTAAGGAGGCCTTATAAGTTCATGATAGGATTCCTTTTAACTCCATCTCCATTATTATTGATCTATTTAAAGAGCCATATCCTCTTTTTTTACCTAAATATTTTAATCTCTCTCTCTCTCTCTCTCAAAAATTATCTTGCTTCTAAAAGTTACATTGTGAATTTTTCTTCGACAATCCTTGTTAATTATCACATGGGGTATTTTCCAATAAATTGAGTTTCCCACTTGAAATTTCATGTCTCACTTTGTAATTTAATCTTTTGAGAGGTATTTTATCTTCTTTTCAATTGGTTTTAAGAGGCTCTCCAAGTTGGTTGTTCTCCTATTTCATTTAGATCAAAGTTTTATGAGAAAAAAACTCCATTTTAAAGATTTTTCTCTTTTATTTTCTTATGTTATTTCACCAATTATCACAAGATTCATAGAAATAACATCAGAACATAAAAATTTATCTTCTTTATTTCAATTATGTTGGTTTTTTTCTTTGGCATCATCCCTCCTTTACTAAGAATATTTTTATATAGTTTGTTCTAACCTTTACATCTATTCTTTCCGTATAATGACATTATGGTATTATTTGAACCATTTTTTATTCTATTTCATTGATTACAACATTACATATTTAGTTTTTTACATAGTCTTTGCAAATATTTGATTCCATTTATGTATGTGAGGCCTTTGTCTTTTGGATTATGCATTAGTCTAGGCTTATTATCTATTTTCCATACTCTTTATTATATTAGTCATACACAATATTTACTATATGGTAAATTCACATTATCTTTTATTTAATAAAAGTAAATTCTTTATTCTTCACTATTTATACAAGCTATGTAATGTAGTTTATGCACAATATTTTTCCTTTATTTTGAATGCATATCATTTTTTATTTATTGGCTATGCAATATTATTTATTTTTTAAATTCATATTATTTTTATGTTATGTGTAGTCTGGGTAAATTTTTTGGTATATGCATAGTTTTGTGTAATGTCTTCCTAATTCTTTGTAATGTTATATGCTTTTATCAACTCTTTTATACCTTTTTTTTTCTTTATAACACTTTGATGGAAGGTCATGTCTCCTTTGTTAAGTTTTTTTTATCATTTATCTACTCATATTTGAGAGATTTATTTTCACTATAAATATTTTGTATTCTTCAATTAATCACTTACTTTTTGTTATAATTTATTTGATCTCTATGCCTTTTGATCTAGTGTCCTACCACTAAAAGTTTTCTAGGAACCATAATGCTTTCTTATCTTGATTAATTCAATATAAAAGGATTTTTTATCTGGTAATATTATTTGTCTAATCATTTTATGCCAACAACTTAGACTTGATTAAATTTCCAATTCAAAAAACATTTCAAGTTTTGATTATTTAATCGTAATATTAATAAAATTTCTTTACCTTTTTTATACACATTTAAAATAAATTAGTTTTGGTGTTTTGGTGTGGATTTAAATTTATAAGTTAATTGATGTCAATTGGTTTTAATTTGGTTATCAAACACTTTTGGATCAAATCTTCACATTTTATTATTAAAACCACTTTAATAGTATTTTCCATTGAAACTATTATGGTACATTAAATTTTTTTTGTGGTTTTATTGTTTTAAATAGATTTTAGATTTTAACCAGAGCTTTAACTAATTATAGGGCACATCAAGAGCCCCAGTCTCCAAAAACCTAAAAACCAAATTTGAATGCACTACTACCCAAATACTCCCAATAAAATATGAAAGGATTCCAAGCTTAAAAACTAAAGACCAAACTATTACATAAAAACTAAGTAAACTTCATGCTATAAATATAAAAAACAAATAGAAATTTTATTCAAAACACTATAAATCAATAGATTAAGAGAATCAACCTTTGGTTTTCATCATATGCATTACCCTATTTGAAAGAAAATATTCCATTGTCCACTAAGTGCTTCCATCATTTGAATTCATAACATCTATTTACAACCTTTTTTCTTCCATTTTCCTAACTCTTTTCCCTTTCTTTCCATAATTAGGTGTCTTCAACCCAAAAGGACACTGATTTAAAGACATAATCTCCCTAATAACCAAATCTTCTTTTTCTTCCTCCAAATCCTCTCCCTCCTCTTCATAAACTTACCTTTGCTAAGACCCGATAGCTTTTAGAGAAGATTGATCATAAAACTCTGACCCTAGATTCTTAATAACCACTTCCCGTTCTAGAATATAAGAAGATGGTTGCCCTGCCACCAAACCATCCAAACCTTGACCTGCTACCAAATCTGCACCCTTGTGAGGACTGGACTTAACTTTTTGATGGATAGATGAAGGCATAAAAACCTCAATAGAAGAGGAAAACCACTTAAGGGGACCAATATCATGCAAGACTAAATATCATGGAAAAGACCAAGGGAAATATAGTTGGTCAAAGGAAAAGGCATGTTGCAGACTAAATATTTATTAGGAAAACCTATCTTTTTGACCCACTTCTTCATAATACTTTCTTAATATCCTTTAAAACCCTTCTTATGAGACAAAGCAATTTTGTGATCATCTTGATTACATTTGAAGCATCTAAAAGGAATACCTTCAAAGTTAATAAATTGAGTTGACACTCTATGGGAGGATGAAATGTAAATAGAATTATGCAAGGGTTTGGATAAATCAATAAAAACACACACCCTGACAAAAATATAATTAACCTCTATGGCTTCTTCAATTTTAAGAAAAACACCTAATTTTTTGACCAACTACTTAAGGGGACCAATATCATGCAAGACCAAGGGAAGATTATAAAATCTTACCCAAATTAGAGATTATGAAATAAAAAAAGTAGCTGGGTTATAAAAAGGAGTCCAAGGACACATAAACACTCCCACTTACCCATAAACCAAGGGCCATTATACCAAAAAAAATCTCTATCTTTAGATGATTTAAACAAGAGCATAAAAAAATAGTTTGGCAACATTGAAAGAGAGGGAGCTTTTAATGAAGGCAATATTAATTTTGACCAGTTCAAAATATCTTCCCATGAAGGTTGCTTCCCCACACATATGCCAATCAAATACTTTTATCCTCTATCTAAACTAATCACTGCAAGATCAACATTATAAATTTATTATATAGGAGGGGTATCAAAAAATCAAATGAATATCCCCAAATCAAGTCATTTCTAGAAATATTTTCTATTACAACTTAGCTTCTTCTTTATCCTCTAAATCAACCACTATCTCTACTTCCTCCTTAAGAGGTTTGGTAAAATAAATCTAGCTTATAGGTACCAAAAAAGGATCATAGCTAGGTTAAACCCTAAGGATAGATTCCTTGAAAAAATCTCCATAGGTATGAAAAGGGTTTGAAATATTTATGCAACTAGCAAACACCAATAACCTGGTATAAACACTAGCTACCCATTCAACTAATTTAGTATCCCTCTTCTGAGGAGAAGAACATCTATGAATATAGTCCCTATCCTTATCTGATTCCATCTCAAAATATTGTACTTTATTGGGGTTTCCCAAACCTTTCAATGCAAAAGTGCAGCTGACTTATTTTTTTTCCCTTTACCTCTACCAACTCCTCACCTACCAACTAGGCCACATAGTCCCAATGTTGAGACAAACCCTTCACCTTCCTCTTCTTCTTTATTCTCTTGAATTCCACCCATCATCATCCCCTTGTCCATTATTCTATTAATATATGTCATCATTGATGCTCACCCGACTATTACTATCTCCACTTGGACCATCCTCATTGAGTTTTGATCATTTGAATTTTCCACTACTTGATCTTTTTGTGGTTATATTAACCATCTAAGATTTTTTTAAACTATTATGTTTTTTCAATCTCAACCTATAAATGGTAAAATTCTTTTTATTGACCAATTCCATATTCTTTAGTGAAGCCCATCATTTTTTTATCATTTTTATCCCTCCTCATCACATCTTAAGTGCATTGGTGTTTTTTTTTTTGCATTTCACTTTCGATAATTGGATGATATTTCATATCATAATGACTCAAAATTTTACCAAGTTTAAATTCACATTTGTTAATTACCACATATGTAATACATTTTAACCTTAAAACTCTTAGTGCACATAGTAGATATCAAGGACCCCGAACCCATTGAAAAGCTTACTACTACTAATGTCCACGATAAATGGAAATAAAAAAATGAAGAGGCCTTAGGTTTGAGTGGAATGGCCATGACTCCTAAATTACATGTGAATATTGATGGTTGTCTTCTTGCATCTAATGTTTGGTCTAAAATTAAACCTAATATTGATATTGTGAATGGAATCTATAAAAAATCAAGTTTAGGATCAATATTTTAATTTAAATTATAATGACTTTAAAACTAAGGATGATTTTTTTTACCAAAATTCACTATTTGCATTATGAATTGACTAAGTTGGGCATCAAAATTTCAAACATGAATTTAATTTACATTGTCATGAAAAAATGCATGCATAGACCTTTCATTTATTAAAAAAAATCATTCAAAACTCACTATTCCTTAGTTACTCAGTTGATGTTTGATTTATTTTACACCTTATTGCATCAAGACAAATAAAATATAATTCAATTTGGTAGTCTTAAAACCATTGAACATGATTTTGTATCTAAACAAAAACACAAATATGGTAAAATTCATGGTAATTCAAACCATACACATGAAAAAATCTAAAAATTATCATCAAAACCTAAAAAAATATAGATGGAAACTATTGTGATAAAAACACTTGTGATGAAGATAATTGTTTTAAGAAGAAATAATAAATTAAAAATGGGAACCTTAAAGTCAAATACACTTATATCACTAGTAATACTAAGACTCAAAATAAATACAAGTCTAATAATAGAGTTTTATCATGACCTTGTTTGACCTACATTTATTTTATTTTATTTTATTTTATAGTTTAGTTATGAATTATACAAGACATATTTGTTGGTTTATTATTGTGATATAGTTATGAGATCCATGTTGATTCATTATATTTATTATTGAGATAATTTTTAAAGTGATTTTCATTATAGCATTAGATATTTATGCTTAATGAGTCACTGATTTACTATTTAGTTTAGATGTATTATTTAAATGTTGATATTAAATTTATTATTTTTAGATGTCTAGATATTATTGATGGTCTATTCTTTGACTACAAGGATAAGTACTTGAGCTAAGTTGTGTTCAGACCTAAACAATAGAGAAATGTGGAGAAATAACATGGATGAATCAAAATAGTAAATTCTTTTAGCAAACTAAGATTAATGGTATTTTTTATTGAGTCATTTTATTAACTTTATTAAAATTTTGAGTGTTTATAGTTTTAAGTTTTACTTCACTATTAAGTGATTTTTAGTTGGTTTCAACTTTTGTGCAATCACTACTTTACTATATGTTTTTTGAATTATAGATTATCAACATTGTTGAGTTATGTTAGTCTTGTGATAATTATTGTCTATTTAATATCATCATTTTTATTCATTATATTTTTTCTAGTTTAATGAGTTATCCACTTTGACATTACATTAGTCCCTAGATTTCCTTGCATTCATAGTCAAATTATTGAGTGTTTGATGCTTTGGTCTCTTGCATAATTGTCTTGGTCCTATTTTTTATTTTGAACTATATCAATAGAGATATGGTTGAAAGCATTCAAAAACATGTTTTATCTAGCTTGTGGCTTAGTGTTATTTTACTATGAGACTTCCTTTTGGTTATGAAGGTTGGTGGCATTCATTAATTTTTATAACCAAGTCATAAGTTTGGCTCCATGCTTAGGTGTTATTAGGGAGATGACCCACCTTGGGACTTGGCATTAGTGTTAGTTGTTTTTTAATTAAAATTTAGGGCCACTACATTGGATTGTTCCATGATTCCATTGGGTCGAGACTCTTCCAAAATGGTTTAAGTTTTCTTTTGGTCATTTTTAGCTTGTTTCTAGAAGCCCTGTACTTTGGGGGGACTCTACTAAAATATTGGGCATAGAATCTAATGGAGATGAACATGTAGTTAGTACATGAGTTTTTATTGGGCTCAAACTATAGTTAAGTCATGTATCTTTTCATCCATGCAAAAGTTTAGTAAAATGTTTTTGGGATTTGTTTTGACTATATGGTTCAATTGGTTTTAATGGAAGCATGTGAATTTCATGTATGCTTTGCCATTAGCCTTAGTATAAACTTGAAATCCTATGAAAAAATGGAATCCCTATTCTATGGTTGATTTTAGGACTCCAAGTAAGTGTTATATAAAATTATGAGTTGTATTCTTTTAGTTTTTCAATGGTGTGAACTAGTTTTTATTTGTATCCATAAACATAGGCATTTATATTCTTTTCTTGTAAAATATTGTTTAGAGATAGAGACCCTAACTAGTTCTAATGGATTTAAGTTTTCATATTGTTTAATATGGTGGCCATTATAAAACTTAGCCATGGCTTTTATGGATATAATCTATGCACATATATTTGGATATATTCATTATTATTTTGGGGGTTTATTTTTTTATTTTACAATTTTATTAGGGTCATGGCTATGCTTTTTTTGACTAAGTTTTAGTTGGTTAATTTGATTTGTATATTTAAAACACTAGATGGGTTGTTTGGGTTTTTGGGTAATGTTTTTTTTCTTTAACAAACCATGTAGTGCATTACAAAAACATGACCATGATTTGGGGGAAATGACATTTTAGATCCTCAAGGTGTTTTGAAATGATCATTAAGGTTTTTGGAAAAAAATATTTTATTATTGTTATGTCTACATAATTATTTTATATGTATTTTTAGTTCATAATTTGATCATTATGAGTTGACTCAGGTTTATTAAATCTTATTTGTATTATTTGTGTGATTCTAGTCATGATGTTGGATTTCATCTAAAATCATTACATTTTAATGTGCATTTGAAAGTTGTGATCAATTGATTGCTTTTATTATTATGATTTCATTTATATCATTATCATTTTTTAAATAATTATTGAATATTTTTCCATTTTTTGGTAAAGTCTATTTTGGTCAAATTTTTACCCATAGTTTTACATTAGGGTTAAGTTATCATTTTTAGTTGGTTGAAGTTGTCTTCTTTCTAAGAGGTTTTATTTAACTCATTAATATCCATTAAATTGGTATTTGAGTATGATTGTAATATATTTACATGGCATGGATTTATGGGCCATATTATATTCTTTAAATAGAATATGGATAAAAAATTGAAAATATCAAAGCAATGAGAAGCAGTTGTAATCATGTACCAAGTTAATGGATCTCGGTAAGATGGAATAGGGATGTGTGGTTTTTTTATTTTTATTTTTCAATTGTTTAGTTGTGTCAAGCTTAGTATGTTTTGATCGTCATTTATACACTATTTATCTACTACCCTAATCCATATCCAATGATGGTTGGGGTGGTCTAGGGCCACTAATGGTTAGGATCATTAGGATTAAAGAGGCAAGTTTGGCTTCATTGGATTGTATGTGAAATATTGTTGATACATATCTTCTTAATATTTGAGTTTTGACAATTAGTTGTAGATGAATTAAATTGTTTCTGTAATTATTTTTATTCATTATAGATGTAATCTGATATATGCTAATGTTATTTTTATCTTTCATATTCAGATAAAACATGCAAGATTGATCTATGGTTATGATTAAATTTGATCACTAGAGCATCAATTTATCCTTTGCATCATTATTTGTTTATGTAATTCCACAAGTTTATTAAGGCATTTGATATTATGTACTTTAGCTCTATGATTTTAATATGTACTTTCAACTAGTCTCTTATTATCAGAATAAGTATATTTATAACTTTTAAATTTGAAATCTAAAAGGCTGATGAATTGTAATTGAAAATTTACACTGGTTATTTAGTTGTCTTATATATGAACATGTACTCATAGATTTATTTACACTTGATGATTATTGAGTTCATGGCATTGAACTAACTAAATATTTAAGGTTATAAATAGTTATTCTTGAACACATTTTTAAAGAGTTACTTGGGATTTTATGAGTGTTTTGATGTTAAAGAGTGTATTAAAAGTTAAAAGTAATATTGATATGTTTAATATTTCATCTTAAGTGGAAACCAGAAAGTCAAGTTTACCTTGAATAAATAATATGGGATTATCATTACACTTATTGAAATTAAATAATGTTACTAAGCAAGCAAGATAATTTGTGTTGATCATTATAACAAATTATTATGATGTCACTTTTAAACTTAAGTCTATAATTAATTTTCAAATTACCTTCATCTATTCAAATCTCTATTAAAAAGATGGACTAATTAGAGAGAGTTTGTTTAAAACTTATATGGAAGATGTAAATTCAACAACCCTATATGGATTAATAAGATGAAATCCTTGTGATTGTAAGATGGTGTCTTAAAGAGATTATCATAATCATAAGACTTATAAATAAAGTGTTAATTGTTTTTAGAATATATGATAAGGGTTAAAATAGAATAATTACATAGTAAGTAAAGTTGTATAAATATTCTAAAGATTACTAGAAGACAAACATTTCAATAAGAAATTAAAAAAGCATTGCTGAAGTGTAATGGAATATTTTGGGACAACTCCTTATAAACTCTTTTAATTAAATTACGAATAATGTTATTGATTCAAACTCAATGAATATAATCCAAGATAATTCCAAACTAATCAGTATTAATAGTGTCATATGAGTTCAAGGGACTCAAATGAAAGTAACTCAATTAAACTTGTTGAGTTTAAACATCAATAAATATTCCAATTCAAGGCAGATTGAGTTAAATGATCAATTGCTTTATATTTAGAATTTATCATTAGAATATTAAGTAAGTTAAATATGTATCCTTATGATGAAAAGGAAGTTTAATTAAGTTATATTTGTTGAGTTTTAATTAATAATTTTCATTGAGAAAACAAAAATAGGTATATTTTAATATAATGTTTTAAACAATCATGTTATGCATAGGCTAAGATCATGAACTTAAGATAAAAATATTTAATGCTCGTAAGAATGAATTTAAAATTAAACCTAGTATAAGTGCACATAGTTCTTGTAACTATTAAAAAGTATTGAGTCCCTTGAACTTATATGAAACTCATAATAGTAATGATTGGTAATGAAAGGATAACCTTGAACTAATGTTCTAAATCAATTAATATCCTGAAGTAGGCATGCCTTGACATGTGCTTGAACCTTGCCTTGTAGATTGGTAAGATGTCTAAAAATGGAACATAAACATGGTTTTTAAAACATCTTATGAAGCTTACACATTTACCTTAAGCATTTCATGTCCAACCTTGTGCCTCTTCTTGTTTATGAATTAAAAAGGTGTTTCATGGCTTTGTATTACTTTTATAAATAGTACTTTTCCCTTGATATTTGCCTACTTATTATGAATTGGTTGATATTTCTTAAGTAATCTTATTATGATGATTCTTATATTTAATTTCTTTTCTCTTTGCCTTTATTTTCTAAACTTTATTGAACTACCTATTTTAACCTTTTAGTACTTGTGAATTTAAATCTTATGTTTGTTAAAGAATTGAGTATGCTAAATCAAGGTAATAATTTGAAGTAAATACAACCACTAATTTTTTATAGAATTGAATAAGTTTAAACTTTCTAAAAATAATAATAAATAATACAAATAATAACTTAGCTAAAAAATGATGCAAAGGCTAGAAACTAAGGTAGAGGCTAGTCTGAGTGTCTTAAATAGGATCCCAATGTCAGAACCCTTTTCAAATATTAGCTCCCTAATTGTATAGTATCATCATTATTGGAAATTTGGTGGTAGTGTCTTCTATGAAGGACTACAATGAGATTCTCCATACACCTGTGTCTATATCTTTGAGGTCTGTTTCTATGTGCATGAGTTCTAAGACCCTGTTTATTACTTATTTTAATTGAATTTATGATCAAACCCTAATCTTCCATGTTGATAGGGCATATAGTTAACATAAGATAAAGAGTTTGTTTATTAATGGGTTAGGATAAACATCCTCAACACCCTATGATGATGAGAGTTGCCAACATACCAATACTATGAGGATGGATCAAGCCCGATGTAGTTCTCCCCACCTAAATTCTACTTCAAGTGCAAGTGAAACTAGTATGATAGTGAAATTGAGTTCTTTGAATGTGCTTGAGACTTGAAATATGGGTAATTTAAGCATAAGAATGTTTTATATGGTATCATACATAAGTAAGTTAAAATAGGGATTGATGACCTTAATTGTGCATAAATAATTCTAAGTTTGAATGTGTATTTGGTGTCTAATTTCCATCTAGTCATTAGTGGGATCAAAGTCATGTATATATACCATTTTGATGTTTTTTTAGGTGTGAAAAGAGGTAGAGGTCAAGCCTAGAAGGTTTTAGATTTGAAAATATATATGTTTGTGAAAAATATAGGGAGAGGACATTATCTCCATTATTAGGACACTAGCTCCATGTGGTGATATTGTTCTTATTATGGTGCCAGTGTCTAAGTGGAAAAACACTAGGCATGAAGGGCTAGGATTAAGAAATGAGGGTTTAAGACTACTTTAGGGATGACTAGTGATGTTTGTGTCTTACATAAAGGTTGGATAAACGTGAAAATAGGTTCTAAAATAGGTTTAGAGTTAATATAAAAATAGGTACTCTTAGTTATCACTCTTAACACTCAAATACAACTTTTAGGTGATTACATTCCCCCTTCCCCCCTTTTGTTCTAGAAATATAGTGAATAGAAATGACTAGGAAAAAGGAAAAAGAAGCATATCTAGACTTATCTAAGAGGTGAAGCCCATGAAGTTGGGTATGATTATTTGAATCATGATCCAATGCATGTGTTGAAAGTGAAACATGCATAAATCAGTCCTTACTTAAGGTATATCAAAAGTGAAGAATAAATTGAGTAGAGAAATAAAATTAAATAAATCAGATAAATGGATAAGAGAAAGGAAAGAAACAATACACCTCACTTGGTATATGAACCAATACATAAATTTGGTGATAATCTATGTGTGTACATTTATATAGTCATCAATTTATGAATATTTTGAACTAAAATTATGGATTTCTCAATACTCATGTGTGGGTGGATCAAGAACTCAATCCGGTTTTGAATCCATCATTACACACCCCTGCTTAGTGGATCATGACTTGTGAATAGCTTGGATTTAATTGATGGTGTATCCAACCCTCTCATGTAGGTGGCTTAATAACGAAATTAGGACATGAATCCATCATTACCCACCCATATGTAGTAAATGCATCTAAAACTAAAACTATTTAGTTTAATTAGAAATGTCTATGTATCTCAACTTTGTGGCCACTTGGGTATATTAGGTAGCTCTAGGCCACTCAAGAATGAAATCCATTATAGATGGATTAAGTCATGAAACTAGAGTGAAACCTATAATATGATGTAAAATGTATACATCATATAAATTTACATGGAATTTGTCATTCCATCTAAACAATTGGTGTGCAAGTAAGTATATAGAAGCAATGTGTCATGCACATGCCCCCAAATATGATATCTAAACATATGGATTCTAGATTGAGTTTTATTAATTTGTATCTAAATATTTTTATTGAATATGGGAATGGTCATGCCACACATGATGCCCCCAATATAAGCAAACTAGGATGAATCTTAGCAAAACTGGGCAAAATTGATAAATCTATATTGTACTTATGCAAATCTATATTTTACCTACTATACTTTTTTATCCAATCTAGATTTTCTTGAATTTTAGGTTACTAGATAGTATTTCCATATCTTGGATAGTATAACCTTTATTATATATGTTGTTCTAGTGTCCCAATTTAGGTGCTAGTGTCCTTATTCTTTGATTTTCATGTAAATGTGTTGATCTTTGTTTCATTATTTTTCCAATGTGTTTACCTAAGTTTGATTTCTATAATATGATCTTGTGTGGTAATAAATGTATTATGAGTGCATTATAAGATCTTGATCTCTATGAAAAACCCCTATGAATTCCCCCTCTTTTGAGGGTAGTTGTTAAACCTTTGCAAGAACTATCCTCAAATGAAAAATCTCTACAAGATGTGTGTTAACCAGAACATATATAATAATTACATAATAATCCAATATAATGTTCATACATAACATCAAAATGTAATATAATCTAATCATAAGATTGTAATGTATGATGTATGTCATGTATAGCATTCAAAAGGGTGTCAAGATAGATACAACAATGTATATAGCAATAAATTTGTATAAAAATTGATTAGATACATAATTAGGGAGGGGAGATTCATGAGGTACCTCATGGAATATAAAACTTGAGTATGTAACAAGAAAAATAAAAGTGTCATGTCCATGATACACACAATAAAGCATACATACAGTACACATGAGGCACACAAAGTAGGCCAATGGGCCATAATACAAGGGATATGGACACATGTCACTAAATATGGAAAGATAAGACATAAAAATACATCTTCAAATGTCTACATATGCAAACAAGTAAGTTGGATTAGCACCACATGGAAGGACATGTTAAAATGTTCACATACATAATCAAGAAGGCCCACACAAGGACATGGGCACATGCCCAATGCATACATATTATGAAAAGAAGTGGTGTAGAGATAAAGATCAATGTCATATTTAAATTATCTCAAATATAATAAGAATAGAGATATAATAAAATCTAAACTTGGAAATCTAGAAATGAAAGTATGCATGAACATGTAATAAAAATTTGTGTAAGAGCTAGGATGTACATATGATGAGTCTAAAGTAGTAATAGCTAGAAAAAAATCAAAATGTAGCATGATCAATATCAAGATATAATAATGCTAAAGTTATGATGTAGAGTATATAAAGATATAACTAGGTAATCAAAACTATGTATAGGGTGCCCCCAAGTGGGTGAATGTGTCAAATAAAGAACCCATGTATCATTTTATATGCCCCCAATGGGTATTAATAGCAAATCTGAATCAGTGTAGTGGACCTGATTCCTATAGTAATCTATGAGAACTCAAAAAAAACAAATGAAACATGTATGTATGATAAAACCAAATATACTAAGATAGCTATCATATGTAGTGGCTAGTAAATATAATAAATGTAAACATAATAATGAATACAATCTATAATTTTGTGTTTTTTGAGTAAATATTTGAATTTTTTGTGTTTTTGACATATTATATTGTTTTTTATTTTATGTATATAATCTATGTATAGCTAATATGAAAATGAAACTATATACAATGAGAAAGAAAGAAGGAACACATGTACATTAAGGGAGGAACAATACTAACTGATGAGTCTCATGGGAAACTCACTATCAATGTGGCTTGTGAAAAATAAAGTAACATTGATCATGTGTGTTGTATGAAAGGGTAATTGTGGTCCCAGAACCTACTATACTGAGTGATGTATATTTAGCCCTACCTGTGAAGTGGTACTAGAAATCCATGATATTGATTATGGTGTCTTATTAACTATAGGGTTCTTAGGGATCCATATAGGAGAATATGATGTAGGTTACATAGGTTCCCTATGATGAGAAATAATATAACTTAGTAAGATTGATCTTAGAATAAAGTGAGTAGAGGGAGGCCCTCTAGAATATGCAACATATCTCTAATATATGGGTCTCTCTAATAATGGTCTCCATGGGAGATTATGATTACATTGTAAAAATTTAGGATTAGATCTCACCTACACTAGTGGCTCTATTGAGGTTTGTTGTGTATTGATTGGAACTATGCTCAAAACTATAGCTAGTAACTATGTTGTAACTAATAATAGTGTTATAATAGGTAACTATTTTATAATTGCATGTCAGATAAGTAGAGGATACTCTTATAAAAGACCCTCAACTATGACCACTAATTTGATTGTATATATTTTAGGCATATATGCACTATGGATGGGATGGATCATAGTTAATATACCCATGGCCTTTAAAGTGACATGTAAAATATGCTTACACTAGGTACTACTAAGAATCTAGTGGCCACATGTGTTGGTCCAACTTGTAGGGGAAGTACAATATTCCTAATGGATATCTAAACATGTCCACTAAAATGACTGATAACTATGTCTGTAGGAGATATATCTTGATTTTAATACCCCAAATATTGCATATGTGTGATAGTACACATGATAATACTAGACCTATTATCAACAATGACACACTAGATAAGATGATGATCTATGTAGGATTATAAAAAAAGTGCATATAAATATGGATAATCATCAAAAATATCCTACTCGATAAGGTGATGAGTGGTCTAACTAGAACTATAATGTGATACACAACAATGATATAATGTAGTGGGTGCGCCTCCTTTGTAGTAGCGTGATATGATATTGGTGGTAGATGTGCCTGATACATGTAGTGAACACCTGAAGTTCTCATTTCCTCATTTTATATATGCTATGGAAATATATTTGAGAATATTTTAAATTCCTTAGATTTTGTTTTTTAATCATTGGGTGCCTTTATGGGTGTGCCCACATCAATAATATTGGCCTATATAAAATCTTGTATCTTATGTTTCAAGCTGATGTATTTGTTTATTGTATGGCTTGGTGCCCTATGACATTCATAGAATGCATTGGAATAATAGTTATTTGGAAGAGACCATTTCATATCAAAGTCTTTGATAGGAGGGAAAGATATGATATTGTATTCCAAGAGATACTATAAAACATGTTTTGGTGATTCTTGAAGGTTGGTGAAAACTCTACATGGAGGAGATCATAAAATAAGGAGAGGAAATGATTTTGAAGCTATGTTAACTATGAAATTTTGATCACTCTTATTTTTAGTGGTACTTAAATTATATGAAGGATTATTATAACTCTTAGCAGTTTATTCTAATCCACCTGTATATTTTATTTTTCCCATAGATAGAAGCTTGATTTCTCTTTCTTTCATTATGTGGCATAAATTTGTGAAGGTTGGAAACTTCTTGAACAAGATAGCTTCATGTAATATTGGTAGTAGGATCAATTTGAATATATCATGGAGCTCTTCATCTACAATGGGGATAGTCAATTTGTCCAATATGGTCTTATATCATAAGACATATTATGCAATAGGCTCATTTAATTTTTGTTTTAATTATGCAAATTGAGCATATTAGATGTTATCACTGATGTTTATTGACAAGTTTTTTAAAAACATATCTTCCAATGGATTGATTGCAATGATAGTATGATACATTAGACCATAGAACCACTATAAGGCATAATCTTTTAATCTACATGGAAATAACTTAGTGAGGAGCCAATTAATGGACACATAATCCAAACATGTTGCATGAAAATCTTAGAGATGGTTCTCTAGGTAGCCCTTACCATTATACAATGTAATCTTAGGTTCCATAAATCTAGATAGAAATGGATTTTCTACTATGTGATTTGCCAAAGGTTTATGTAAGAGAACATGAGAATTTAAGGCATGTGATGGCCTAGTGGCTCCTTGCTCAAGATGTAACACCTTATCATGTAGAGTATGAACCTCCTACATAAGGGATTGTACATATGGAGTGGAGTTCACTAAAGGTTTTTGAGTTAAAATTGTTTATTGTAGTAGATAAGTTGGCCCTAATGTAGGTTTAACATTGTTATTAGCTGGGGGATTTGAAGATTGACAAATATTTGATTTTTGAAGTTCTTCATGAATAACATTGATAAGGTCATCTTGCATATCCTAGTGTTTGGTTACAAAATCTTGAAATTGTCTCGTATCAGTTTCATCAAATCATTGTTCAATTCTACCACTATAGTTTAGGGAGTAAGAAAACAAATTATTGCATATTTTAAACCATCAAAGAAATTTAATTTATGAAAGATTACAAAAATAAAATATGGAAATAAATATGATAATTTAGAACTTATATTTGATAATATAAATAAAAATGATGCAATCCCTAAGAACATCTAGGGTGAGAGTTTGAGCAATTTTATAAGTAACTCATATTCCCCAAATGATTTAACCTTTTAGGACTTATTGAATGTAAATCCTATAAAGAACTAGGTATGTTAAATTAGGGTAATAATATGCAATAAATACAACCACTAATTTTTTACAAAATTAACTAAGTTTGACCTTTCTAAAAATAGTAATAAATAATTCAAATAATAACTTAGATGGAAAATGACTGAGATAATTGATCTAAAGGCTAGAAACTAAGGCATAGGCTAGTCTAAGTTTTAAAAATATGATACATGTGTTAGAACCCCTCTTAGATAGTATCTCATTAATTGTATAGTAGCACCCTTATTGGAAATGTGGCAGTATTGTCCTTGTTTTGGTGGTAGTGTCCTCTGTGTAGGACTATCTCAAGCTTTTGGGTGTACTTGTGTCTATATCTATGAGGTCTATTCCTATGTGCATGAGTTTTTGAAACCCTTCATATTTCCTATTTTGACTGAATTTTTTATTACAACCTAATCCTCCATGTTATTAGGACATCTAATTGATGAAAGCTAAAAAAATTGTCTATCAGTGCGGTAAGCTAGACATCCCCAACACCCCATTATGATGAGAGTTGCTTACATATCAATACACTAAGGAGGGATTGATCTAGATGTAGTTATCCCCACATAAGTTTTGGTACAAGTGTAACTGAAGCTATTTTGATAGTGGAATTAAGTGATTTGAATGTGCTTGAGACTAGAAATCTAGGAAATTTAAGATTAAGAATGTTGTATATGGTAGTATGTAGAAGTAGGGCAAAATAGAGATTGATAACCTTAATTATGCATAAACTACTCTAATTTTGAATGTGTATTTTGAATTTTATTTCCATATATTTGTTATAGGGATAAAATTCATGTATATATACCATTTTGATTCCTGTGTGGGTGGTAAAAGAGGAATAAATTAACCCTAGTAGGTTTTAGATTTGAAAAGATATATTTTTATGAAAAAGAAAGGGAAAGGACATTAGCACCATTATTGGGACACTAGAACCATGTTGTGATATTGTCCTTATTATGACACTAGTGTCTAAGAAGAATAACACTGGGCATGAAGGAATAAAATAAAGAAATGAGGATCTAGTATTGCTTTAGGGATGACTAAGGATAGATGTGGTTTGCACAAAGGCTACATAAGTGTGAAAATAGTCTCTGGTATATGTTTAGGGCTAATCTATGGATAGGTATTCTCAAGTCTCACTCTTAGCACTCAAATACTAATTTTAGGTGATTACACTACCTAATGAGGTATTAGATATTCTATATCCTATGTAGGTACTCAAGTAAGGGCATAAGTCAATGATGGATATACTAGGAAGGCCATAATGAAGTATGTGAATAATGAAGTACATGAATAGGAATGCATGGGTGTGTCTAAACTAACCCAATTTTATACTAATACTAAGTGGTTAAAATCCTTCCTATTGAAGCCTTTTATAGTTTATGTACTTGGTCTAGTTTATGTGTTGTCTATAACATAGTTGAGAAAAATCTTTGAGTCTATGTTGAATCACCTATACAATAAAGTTTAGGTACCTATAGGTTATTAATCTGACTCTATACACTTTCTTGGTATAATAATTTCATGGCCTTGATCCATCTCAACATGACTTGTTCTAATGAATCCTCTATGTGCCATGATGTTCTATCATAGACCATTCTGATCTCATTTCCTTCATACTCAGAGTTATGTCTATGTCATCAAGGTTGTAAGTAGTCATCTATGAGGGGGATGCTTGTGTTTATTTATCATTACAACTTTATGTTTTTATATAACCACCATTACTTCATATAACTTTCAAACATAGGTAGAGAATCATTTATTCTTAAGGTATAGTAATAGTTTTTGATAGTCTTGATTTAAGCCTGTATTACCTCAAGAGACACTATTGCTATAGGTGGATTTTATTATGAAGATACCTCTTAAACTAAGTTTATTCTCTTCAAGGTTATACCTTTGATCCTAATTTGATGTACATTACCTTGAAATACTATCACATACATAGTCAATATTCCTCCTTTGAAAACAAACTCCTTTCTCACTCCAGCTTCACTATGTGTTACAATTAGGTTCTTTGTATGGATTATGAAAAGCCCTAGGATGGTTGGAGAGATGATGTATGAAATAATATGCCTAACATGTCCATGAGTCCTTCCTCACTGAATATTAACTACTTGAAAGTCTCTTTCATTACTCACTAACATTTCATGGATTATGACTATGTTTGGCCTTAGGTAACTATAGGCCTCTTTTGTACAGACTATGTACTAACTTTAAGCCTTGAAACACAACCACATACCTCTTATCAAGAAATAATGATCTTACCTTGGTTGAAGGTCTTCCACTATTAAAACTCTCCATCAAACACCATTTATTCTCCTCATCTTGTATCTTTGAAGTTGTTGACTATACTTTTGTTATTATAGGTCCTTTTTTCATGACTGTTAAGTAGTGTTTTAGATCTTGGGAATGTCACAAAAGAATATTAGTGAAATTACCCCTCCTAAGAAATCTTGATGAGATGTTTGAATCTTCCTCATCCAGTACCTATGCATTCTAGTCTTTCAAGATAATATTATCTTGAAATACATCTTGATTGTGATTTTACTTATTGTAGGTCATCATTTTATCTCAGTTTAATAGGTTTATGTGGTTGCATACCATATTTCTTACTTATGATGGTATTTAACCCTTCTAACTCCTTCTTAGCAGTGTTTTCATGGGATGGGAGAGGATGGAAGGGTGGTGAGATGATGAATTGAAGATGGAAACTTATGGAACTAAAGATGGAATGATAGATAAGATTTACAATAGTGAGTAGTGGTAGGCACAAAATAGTGAGATGGAATGACATGATGGAGGTGGAAAAAGGAGATAAAAAGTGTATATCTAGACCATTTTGAAGATTCTTAAGCAGGTATAGAGATATATCTTTTAAGATCTATCCATTTGAAGGTTTTTAAATAATGTATTCATAGTGAAAATGAAACTTAGGACTCTACTAAAAACCTTAAAATATGCTATAAAACCTTAAACATTGCTAAACTGAGACTCCAATGGGGATGCTGAGAGCATATGGATGATCTTCTTGGGCTATGAAGCTTCATGAAACTTGAAAACATGAAGAGATGACATGTGAATGATTATGAAACCATATAAACAATACTCTAAGAAATATTTATGGTGCTTTCTCTCTCCTTGAATGTACAATCTCCTTTAGAAGCATATAGACTACATATTTGAATTGTAGACCTACTTGAGCTCCATATGAAACTCACACATGCGAAACATAACTAGTGGCTACCATAGAAGGGTGAGTCACATCCCTGAGAAGCTTTAAAAACTTGAATTTTTTTGATAAGTTACCTTGATGAGGAAAAATTGTAGAAAAATGATTACCTTCCTAGATGTAAGACTCCTGATGTATGCCTTGACTTCAAAGGGATAATTTATGAAGGAGATATGACCAATTTGAGAACCACTTAATCTATATGTAACCACTCTGAGTCTACTTTCTTTGTCCAAAATTATAGACCTAAAATTTCTCTCTCATGGTTTTACCACCTACAAACTTGAAGGGTTTTCCCTATGTGAAAACAATCAAGGTAAAGGATGTGTATACACATAATATTTTCAAAATTTTATTGATTAATGACAATTTGTATCTTTTAGGAACCCATTGAGTCTCAATCTAAGTGCATGCCTTAAGGGGTGCACTGAGAAAGGTGTGGGCACACCATTAGTTTTTCTTAAGTTTATTATCCCTTTTTCCACTTTACATCTACACACTTGTCTCCTAAAACCATTTACCATAATATTATTCTTCTCTATTATACCCATTCCAATCATTTTCCATGATTTGTCCTCCTTGCTCTTGCCTTGATTCCCTTTTGACTAGTTGCCTATACTAGGTTGACTGGGTCAACCCTATGCTATTTAAAGAGATTTTTCATTAGGATATTTGTTATCCCTTTGATTGACATACCTTGAGACCTAGTGAATTATCCCTTGAAAACATATAGGGTCAACTGGGTTGATAATTTATAATTTACATATTCATAAGGCTTTAGGGCAAGATCCACCTATATATACAATTTCATTTCCAACCATTTGAGAATAGAGAAGCAAAGAAGAATAAGTGTGAAGGAACATATGCTTGTTGACCATTCTACTTGAGGAATAAATATTAGGTTTTCATACTTTCTTTGGATATATGGATCTTATCTTGTATAGAAGACTTTTGGATGAATAGATAGGTTGTGTAGCCTAGAACTGATTTGTCTTTGTTATCCTTACATACCAAAACAATGTCTTGTAAAGCACCTTGGCCAAGGGAGAGATTGAGGCTCAGTGGGTTCATCTTCAAAGGTAAGTATTCCTAACTTTATTTCTCTTTTATAAGAGTGTATAGATAATGCATTTTTTCTTCTCTTTTATGTATTAGGATTTTGTATATGTTGACATGAATATATATCTTTTATTCATGTTTAGTTTAGTTTATTTTATTTCTAACCCCCACTTTATGCCATAATATTGGTGTGCACTAGATTAGATTTTATTTTTTTAGATATAGAGTGAAAATTAAACCTAGGACTCTTTTAGCATTGTTGCATGATTGTGTTAGACTATAGGATTTGGAAGCCTTCCTAGCATGGTGTGTTTTGACAAATAATCCCCTAATTAGGTCTATCAGATCTCCATATTGGTCATGCTCCTACTTAAAAAATGTATTCCCAATTAGAAGTGTAGTTATGCTCTATCTTTTTTGATCTGGGATTGATTTATAGACATGATGCACTTTTGATTGCATACATTCTAGTGTACTCAATGTGAACTAACCCTTACAAGATTTATTTACCTTATTTCATTGTTTTCATTATTTTATCATATATTTTCCATATTGGATCAAATCTGTCAACCCAGTATCTAATTTTTGTGCATAGGATTTCAAATACAAGCTACTAGATTGATCGTATCGACCCAGTATAGGTTTCCATCTTTTCAGACATATAGTCTAGACTATTAGGTCATCCCAGTCAACCTTGTACATTTTTAGACATCTAGTTTAGACTACTAGGTCTACCCAGTTGACCCTATACATTTTAGGTACTCAAAAGTAGGTTCTTATAGAGCTTTATTGACCTAGTTGACCCAGTTAGTAAGGTTTACAAGCATTCCATAAGGTTTTATGACAATAATATTCCTTATCTATATCTCAAATCTACCAAGGTTATTTTTTATCCTTCTATCTCTTTCTTTATAATTATTCCTTTTATAGTTTGTATTCTTCAAATTTTTCCTTGTACAGTCAACTAGATTGACCTTGTCGACCCAACTCTATATTTCATATGTTATTTAGATAACTATGTCAATACTACTAACCTTGTACATTTTTTAGCCTACTGAGTTGACACTACCAACCCTATACATTTTTTTATCCTACTGAGTTGACACTACTGACCTTATACATTTTTTTTAGATTAATGGGTTGACAATGCCAAACATATATAGTTTTTTTAGCCTACTAAGTTGACACTATTGGCCTTGTACATTTTTTAGCATACTAGGTCGACACTACTGACAGTGTACATTTCACTCTAGGTTGATCTTGTCCCTCTTTTTAGCTATTTTCCCCCTATTTTTCCTTCTATCTTTTTGATACCCACTCCTTATTATAATCATGAATCCTCTTATCAAATTATTTATTGATAGTCTCAACCCATTTTGAATATGCATGGGTTGTTCTCTCCTACCTTTCCTATCCACCATAGAAGATAAATCTTTATGGTGCAACTCTTCATCAAAATATTCTCAATATCAATCTATCCCATATTGTATAGTTAATCCAAATAATCCTATTAGACAAATCCCAAACCATGACAATCATATACATTATACCTATTTTACACCTTCTAATCCTAGAATTCATAAACTCATCAACCCATCTACATCAAATGTTGGAACCTCACATTATGTTCCACCTCTTACTACCAATGTTAACAATCCTCTTGTTACACCCATAACAAAAGCACCTACCATTATCACTTCCCAAATTATCATGGTTGAAACTACTCAAAGTGATAGTCTAGATGATTCTTAACTATTCAAAAACCTTGATGATAATACTATTTACACTCCTAACAAGAATGGTGGATTTACCAAGCTTCCTTCTATCACACTTAATACAACTAAACCTAATATTGGGAATACTCCACCTACAAATAATCCCACTCCTATCAACACTAATATCCCTCCTATAAACACCGACCCACCTATTGATATAACTCAATTTCTTGTACAAGTCATATAAGAAATGAACATCATGTAAATAAAAAATCAATATAAAATGATGAACATGCAAAAACATTTATTAAACATGGATAGTCAAGCACCTCAAGTCATCATGTCTCAATCAAATCAAAATTTTGTCCCTCCTCCTCTTAGAGATGCCAATGGGAATATAATCCATCAACCTCTAATAAATAACAAAATGATTCAACATCTTCAAAATTAACCTTTATCCCCATTCATTACATCCATAGATATTGGAAACATTTCTCCAACTATCACATATAATGGGACTAAAAACCCTACTATCTTTCTTAACTCTTTTGTTAATATCTATAAGGAATGGGTCCAAACTAACACCTTTTCTACCACTAAGATCTTCTAAAAAACCTTTGTTGGTGATGCACTTGATTGCTATAATCAAATTCTTAGACATTCCATCTCACAACTATAGGATTTAGTTAATGCCCTAGTGAAGGAATTCCAACATGATGACCTTCCTAAAAATTACCTCAGCCATTTCATTAATGCCAAACAACTTCTTAATGAATATGCTCATACTTTCATTAAATTATGGATGTCTCTCACTTATAAATTGGACCATAACTTGAATGATGACACTCTTTTAAAACTATTTGTCATTGATCTTAAACCTCCCCTTTAATACGAAGTTTGAATCTTTTCACCTAAAACTTTAGAAGAAGCCTTAGACCAAGTAAAAAGGCAAGAATTTCTTATGACTCATTTCAAACACCTCAAATAACTACTAAATAACCTTTTCAATCATTTTGCCATAACATTTGTTCATCCAAGTTTCCCTGACATCAAAATGGAGCATCCAATTGAACCAATTTCAACCCAACCCACCCTCCCTTGACTTTATAACAACTTAAGAATAAATTTCCACCCTCTAAACCCATGAATTTTGATATTTCCAAACCTCCTAAAAAATGGTATAATCCTAATAAGTTTTGTTGGTGGAATGCTACTATAGGTAATTCTCATGAGTCTTATCATGATCTTCACTGATTTCTTCTTTCTTCCTTGTTTGTCCACATTTCAATCTTGACACTCTAACAAAACAATGTTATCAAGACTCTCTTCAAGATTCTCAAATTCAATCTCAAGAACTAATATCACATCAACATCAACTACCTAATGAAAAATAATAATTATCCCATACCCTACCAATTTCAACCCAACCCACCCTCCCTTGAGTTTATAACAACTTAAGAATAAATTGCCACCCTCTAAACCCATGACTTTTGATATTTACAAACCTCCTAAAAAATGGTATAATCCTAATAAGTTTTGTTGGTGAAATGCTACTATAGGTAATTCTCATGAGTCTTATCATGATCTTCACTGATTTCTTCTTTTTTCCTTGTTTGTCCACATTTCAATCTTGACACTCTAACAAAAAAATGGTATCAAGACTCTCTTCAAGATTCTCAAATTCAATCTCAAGAACTAATATCACATCAACATCAACTACCTAATGAAAAATAATAATTATCCCATACCCTACCAATTTCAACCCAACCCACCCTCCCTTGAGTTTATAACAACTTAAGAATAAATTGCCACCCTTTAAACCCATGACTTTTGATATTTCCAAACCTCCTAAAAAATGGTATAATCCTAATAAGTTTTGTTGGTGGATTGCTAATATAGGTAATTCTCATGAGTCTTATCATGATCTTCACTGATTTCTTCTTTCTTCCTTGTTTCTCCACATTTCAATCTTGATACTCTAAAAAAACAATGTTATCAAAACTCTCTTCAAGATTCTTAAATTCAATCTCCAGAACTACTATCACATCAACATCAACTACCTAATGAACAATAATAATTATCCCATACCCATACCTCATCTACTAATTTTATTCAAACCATAGTTGATCCTTCTTATTGCACCACTAAAGAAAGGATAGCTAACATGAACAACTTTAAACATATTGTTGCATATATTGAACCTCAACCTCTTAGGTCACATGAACTAAAAGAGTACCTTGTTTAAATGCTTACTCTAAATCATATCATATATGGTCCTCTTTACCTCATTTATCTCCTCATACCTCTCTTACACATCATATGTCACATGCAACATCCTCAAAATTGAACAAACTGACACATTTACTTACTTCAAATACACCTACCAACCCAATGCAAATCATTTCAATGGTTCAATGTTACCTCACTCCAACTCACATGTTGGGGCATCTTACGATGCCCATCTACATGTCCCTTGAGACTTTGAGGAATCTTGTGATGCCCATCCAATCACCTGTTGGGGCATCTTACGATACCTACTCTTATTCTACAATACATAATAACAAATAAATTCAACTTCAAGAAACCTTTCAAGACTTATAGACTTATATTTCACATGCTCATCTTTGATACAGATATTAGCATAGATCTTACTTGTTCTTTTTGTCTCATGTTTTTGTGTACTTTATTTTTTTTACTTTCACTTTATAAGCATCATTGTTTTCCTTTACATTATTTGGTTTTATTACACAATAAATTTGGCATTTACTTTAATTTTTGTCCTCATATATTTATTTTATCTTTTTATGTTATTATTTGCCTTAGTAAATTTATGATTATTTTTTCCTTTGTATAATATTCACCCCTGTGGGTTTCTCTTTTGTGAGTTTATAGTATAAGACCATGGATAGGACTTGACCCTCCTCACAAAATACCACCTTTATTTTTTTTTCATTTTATTATTTCACATTTTACTTTTTAGCACCCTCATGGATTTCTCTTTCATGAGTTGTAGTATAAGACCATGGATAGGACCCAATCCTCCTAATAAAATTACCATTTTGTCATTCCTTTTATAAGAAAAATATCACTGATTCTCATTCTCACCTTTAGATTTTGATTCTTTTTATAGATGGAATTTACACAACAATATATGTTAGCATGTTTTCCTCCATTTCCCTCATTCTTATGATAAGGAATCACACTTTACTATCATTTTACCCCTTTTTAATATTTTTCACACTTTTTGTGATTTGAATTAATTCAAATTGTTCCATGTGTCACTCCTCTTTATTTCTTCCTTCCTTTCACTCCACATTAGATAAAACAAGGTCAAAGTCTAGATAGCACTTTTATTTTAACTAGATTTATGAGACTCTTAGACCCCATGCTCTTTAAAGTTTTCTCTCTTAAAAACAAGGTCCCAAGTATTCAAATGAAAGTCATCTTTATAACCCATGTTTGGTTATCTAAATATGTATGGATGATGAATAGAAAAATCCATCAAGAAAGTTAAAATCCAAATCATTTGATCCAAAAGTCAATGATATCTAAAAGGCAACATACAAATCTCAAAAGTCAAATTCACACAAAAATACATGATTACAAACACAACTCCTATCTCTAATCAAAGCTCAAAATCCATAGTTGGCCTCAGATAGTGTCGAGGTCCATTGGGGTGTGGTAGATTAGTAGATTGGAACATGGGAATTCAACAAACTCTATGGTACTACTTACTTTCTCACATAAATACCCAATCTTTGCAGTAGACTGATAGCTCTATAAGGGGTCTTGAGGAATGGGGAACACGTTATGGGAAGGTAGGCTTATTTTCATTTTCATGCATATATCCTTCAAGGGATAATCTATATACTCCATTTATTGACCTAAGACTTGTGTGGCTAAGAGAATTTTTTCAGAGTCCTTAAGGTCAAAAGTCCTCTTTTTTTGAAAAACCTAATTTGAGTGTCTTGACTTTGATAAAGAGTTCTTATACCTTGGTTTTTCCTTCATTTCTCCCCTCAACCAATTTGATTTCCCCCATTGATAGGAAAATTGTGATTCCAAATCTGTCTTCCCTCTTCTATTATTCCTTCTTCACCTCTTAAAAACATGATAGCATTACTTTGTTTCAATTTTATCTACCCTTAGAGCAAAACAACATGTTTGAGTAACTATGTATTTCATGAGTACACCATTTATTTACCACACCACCTAATTATCATACTAGTCATGTAATTATGTGGTTGTGTTTTCTTACATTACATCTTAGAATAAGCACTAAGTTTGAGTTTTTCATCCTTTAGAGCTTTTAGATTTTCATTTATCCATCATGTTCTCATTTTATTTTTGCATACTCCACTTATATTATATATGACATTTGGCATTATTGCATGTTTCTCTTTATGTATGCCTTATTCATGTTTGTCTTACCTCTTGACTTACATTTCATTTTCAATTATTTATTATTTCTTCACCTTCATTTGACATACTTTTATTACATCTTCAATTACATTTAATTTTTAGTCTTTCATGTTTTTATTTTTGCCTATCTTACATGAGATTAATTTTCACTTTATTACGTATCTTTGTCGAAGTTTTCTTGTATTGACATTGATATTTCATTTGTCATTCATGTTTTACATGCTTCCCAATGTGATTTAGTATGTTATACATTTATTTTTGTCATTTATGTTTTACATACTTCCAAACATGATTTAGTATGTTCTAAATTTCCTTTTTCCATTTATATTTTACATGCTTTCAAACATAATTTAATGTGTTTTATAATCATTTTCATTCATTTTCAATCATTTTTCATTATTTGTCATTATTTTGACATCCTTTTGTAATTTATTTGCCTTAAATATTATAAACCTTGCCTTACAAATTCCAATTTGCTAGATTTTTCTAATACGCTCATATCTTTGCCTTAACTCATTTTTCACTACCATATGCCTATCTTCCAAAAAACTT
This sequence comes from Torreya grandis, assembly GCA_037957365.1. Classification (NCBI taxonomy): domain Eukaryota; kingdom Viridiplantae; phylum Streptophyta; class Pinopsida; order Cupressales; family Taxaceae; genus Torreya; species Torreya grandis. The sequence goes on along the minus strand of JARHVA010001091.1, from coordinate 2,501,784 downwards.
TGTTTTTGGCTATTTTTTGCACTAACTTTTACACGTTTGTCAAGTGTTGTTCACATTGGATGCCTTCATTTTCTCTTATAGTCTACTTACATATCTAAAATACTAAGGTAAGTAAAGGTATGTGTTTTTAAATTTTGTCTTTTTCTTTATCTTATTTATTATTTACTACACTTTACTTAACATCAACATTGTGTGTTATCATGTTGTATTTCGCAAAGAACTACCTATGTTGCACTTACATGACACGTGATGAGATTCAAGTGGGAAATATGTATACACATAGTATTTTCAAACTTTTATTGATTATTGAAACTTTGTATCTTATAAAAACCCATTGAGGATTAATGTCTTTGAGTGTATGCCTTAAGGGGTGCACCAAGAAAGGCATGGGTAGACCATTGGTGATTCATAAGATTGTTGTCTTTTTTAACACTTGCCATCTACACACTTTTATCCTAAAGACATTTACCCTAATATTATTATTCTCTATTGTACCCATTCTAATCATTTTCAATGATTTATCTTCCTTGCTCTCACCTTCACCCCTTTTCAACCAATTGACTATACTAGGTTGATTGGGTCGACCCTGTATAGTTTTCAGCTTCTGATTACTATATAGGGTTAACCAGGTCAACCCTATACTATTTAGGGACATTTTTCATTAGGATATTTATTAACCCTTTGGCCAACTTAGCTCAGGACCTAGTAAATTATCCCTCGAAAACATATAAGGTCAACTGGGTTGACCCTATACAACTAACATATTCAAAAGGAGTTAGAAAAATATTTTCCTATATATACAAGTTCATTTCCAACCATTTTAGAATAGAGAAGTGAATAATAATAAGTTTAAATGAACATTTGATTATTGACTATTCTACTTGAGGAATAAAGCTTAGGGTTTCATACTTTCTTTAGAGATATGGATCTTGTCTCATGGATAATTATTATGGATGCACATATAGGTTTTGTATCCTATAACTTATTTGTATTTTTTATCCTTACATACCATAATAATCTCTTGAAAATCACCTTAGCCAAGGGAGAGATTAAGGCTCAACAGGTTTGTCTTCAAAGGTAAGTAGTCCTAACTTTATTTATCTTTTGTTATGAACTAGAATATTTAGAGCATGGAGAGAAAACCACACGTTAATCATCATGTTATGATAAATATTAGATCTTAACATGCTTTTGGGGGCCAAAATTGGCATGTGGGAGCTCAAAATGGGCCTTTTTAGCATAAAACTTGCATGAAATCAAATTTTTAAAGTATGAAAATTTAGAAATAAGTTAATTACATGTATTTTAATATTTTTTAAGGTAATGACCTTTTTAACTTCAAATTTGACATTCAAAGACTTAAAAATCTCCCTTTTAGGCAAAAATACACAATTTTAGACCACCTTGTAGAGGCTCTATAGTAATATGAAAAGTTTTAGATTATAGGGGTTGGAATTTAGATTTGTTAAGAAAAAATTAAAAAATAACCTATATAACACCTTTTTTCTCATCCAAATTATGGTGACCACCTCTTCATCTCTTTATTCTCTTATCCTTCTCAATCTGCCTTCTAGGTCTCTTCGCTCAATTAGGTCTCTTCAAGACTAATTAGGTCATATGGCATTGATACTCATATGTATAACCTATATAAAATCTTAATAATATTTTATATACACTATTTATATGGTCTAAAATTCATTATCTTACTTACCAATGTATTATTTCATTTGCTTCTACTCTACAAACCCAAAATAGGCCTAAAACTACCTTGTATATATACAAGCCTCTTGCTCATATACCTCTTAGTATGACATATAAATTTTCACACTTGCATTATCATTTAAATATTTCTTAAAAAAATTTCATACATTTATAAATCATTACAATAGGTTATCCACAACTCAAAATACCAAAACCTCTTTTAGGCCTTAAGGATACCTAATTCAATTAGGCCTTCATTAGAAAACGTTACCCTATGTTCTTCTTAGAGAAATTTTAAACCATAAAAATGGTATAAAAAATTCATATTCCATCCAAATATAATCCACTAATCTCATATAGGATACATAACACTTTTTAGATCCAACCACCACTTGAAGTACACCATTTGTATTGTTCATAATTAGGCCTTCTCATACACGTAAAGTCTATCTTGAACTACTAAAGATTAAACATAAATTATATAAATAACCATGGTCATAAATCACATATATATAATAAATGACCTTAAGGTCATCAAAATATGATTTATACTTCACAACTTAGGCAAAAGGACTCAAACACTTCTTTGCAAACAACCAACTTAGAACTACCAGAACACTCCAAAACCCAACCATGAACAACTTGATCTTAAATGCCTAAAAAATTACCATGACTAATTATAATTTTAAAATATACTTTTACATGTCTATACCACTCTAAAATACAAAAATCACAAGGTCTAATGTCAAATATTGGGCTTGTATACCAATCTTTTGCCTTAGTACACAAAGTCAAACCAGAACCAATCAAGCCATTTTGGCTTCAAGATTTCAACTAATTTATATGACTATAAAACATTATAAAAATAATTTATAGTATATAAAATTATTAAAAAACACCATTTTATTAGATATATCAACTCATGTCAAGAAGTCTCAAACTCATTACTACAACTTACTTACCCAAAACTACTAATTTACCTTAAAGCATAGTCATGGTGACTCATACCTTCAACACCTCTATAGACACCTTAAATGAATTATTATGCATGTATATAATCATATTATATCATTATACCATTATTTAATATAAATATTATATATTTAAATATAAAATATTGGTCTTTCATACCAATCTTATGATCTCACTATATACAGACCTCATTGAGCTAGACAAGTCAACATGTGAGCAAATTTTTAATATATTCACTGATCTCCAAAACTTATAAAAAAATCATGTATTAAAATTACTTAAAAAAATATCCATGCACTTTATTCCATCATTACTTCATTATAACATATTCCTAATCATCTTCTCACTACTTCTTGGGTTTCTCACTATTTCCACCATTAGGCCTCTTAGCAAATGGCTAATATGGATGACTAGTTTATCACACTTAATGGATTGAAATATTCCATAAACCTTAATTATTATTAAAAATGAGTCTAAAACTTAATCTTCCATTCATTTTCATACTTTGACTTGGTGCAATTTGACTACTACAATAAATCTCTAAGAAATGTGCACTTTCCTCTAGGGTCTACTCATACACCTAAAAACTCAATCACACAAGGAGGTGCCTAAAAGAGTTTCATACAACCTCAAAAATATTTCCTAATCATACCAATAAATTATAGTCACTTTTAATCATATATTAAACATTGGGTCACTATTAGGGTTCTAAGAGGGTTTAAACACATTTCCATTGTTAACGATTGTTCATAAAGCATAGCCCCTTAATTCAAAAAATAATGACTATAATTTTTATATAAGACCCTTCCAAACCTACCATGAATAGATTAATTTCCCATGCATAGGTTTTATGATCTGATGATCATAATAAAATCTTTCTCAGGTTGAAAAACCTTCATTCTATATAATTGAGAGACTTCAGAGCACTTTTTTTTGTCTTAAAATTAATAATTTGACTTGAAACTTCATTAACAAACTCAAATAAACATAAATATCCTCTAAAAATTCTTACATGATCTCAAACATATTAAAATATGATCATGACCCCTCAATGGGCCACACACTTTCTCTGTGCTCTCTAGACCTTAACTTGTAAATCACATTAGGCCTTAAATTTGACCTTCATTCCTATTTCCATGTAATATCCATGTTACTAACCTAATAAATAAACATATATCATGATTAAATAGTGACATACATCCTTTATATCCCCTGACAATAAATCATGATGCCTCATTAGGCCAAGCATGGTCTAGAACTGATCTAGTTGTAGACTTAGACTAAAGATCTTACCCCTATAGGCTCACCTTGAAACTCTCCTTGATTCCTTTTCATATTTCTTAAATTAATTACATGTTACTCAAATAGATTCATACCTCTGTACATACCTCTATACATATATATTCATGCTCACCATGTACATACTCATGATATGACTATGCTTGCTATGACTAGGATTCTTAAGACACTTTGTACTCAAGAACTAGTACTTAAACATGCTTACTTCAATGATATCAAACAAGAAAACTCTCACACTAATGAAATAATATATTTATTATCAAAATTATCTCATGACCTCATGTATACTTGGAGCCTTATCACCATGCTTCAATGTTCACTTGACCATCATACCCTTTTATCATAACATTGGCAACTTGACTTGAACCTTGACATCAACTTTGACATCAGACGAGACATTAGTTTTCCTTCAAATTATCAATAAAAATAAGAGACATTAGGTTTTCTTCAAATTATCTCTTTTCACATGCCTTATTTATCACATTAAGCACACAAGATAATGCCTCAAAGACCACTCACCATGCATCTTCACTAGATGCACCTTGACATTAATGATATCAACCTTGACATCAATGACATAAACCTTGACATCAATGACAACACTTAACACATTCATTCATCACCTATAAATTTATTACCTACTCAACAAGAAACTTACAAAATAAATTCAATTAAGCACTCAAGTGAGAAAGGATTCCATATTTTATCTTATTTATATATCAGTCATAGGGATAACACATACACAGGTCTAAAGTACTGAAGTAACATCCTATGAACTATATTTTCCAAGTTAAAAACTAGGTAATTAATTTACTTTATTTGTACATATTTCATTATTGACACACAAACTAACACATAGGAGAGAACTAAATAAGTTTGAGGCCCTCTTTAGACTATTTCCTTGTAGGCGACACTTATTGATAAATGGGTCTTTGTGGTTAACTCGACAACATGTTCCCACTAACCCCTTTCCCATAGGTTCACTATGAATATGGATAACTAGGGTTTTGTAAATTCATGAGGAATGATAGTCCATGACCTATATCTGAATGAACCAAAGTTAAGGTGAAGTCAAACCTAGAAGCATCTAGGTGGTCACATTTTTTTCTAGTGGGTATTCCATATAATACAATTATGTCAATTTTACAAATTGGGATTGATGAAATAATCTAAGGATAACACTAGTGTTTTTAGATCCATAATCATCCAATCTAATATCTAGCATATATTTTATAATCTTATTCATCTCTAATTTCTACGTATTCTATATCTATAATTGTATTCACATTTAAACAAGCTATGCACATTACTTCTTTGTCATTTCCATACATAGCATAGTTGTACTTACTATTTTTTTAATCTCATTTTAATGAATGTGTTATATGTTTATATTTAAGTTTATCACCCAATTGGATTTATTTATATATATTTTATCATCCTTTTTCCCTAGTCTATATCTACATATTTAACCCTAGATAACCCCAATCTAGATATTTTTAGGGTTAAATAAATACATAGATAATCTTTTCCTTGAAATCAATCTTGACATGTAATTGAAAAACTACATTTAATTCATAATGATATTTTAGGTCATATGAAAACTCTTTATATTAATGGTCCAAAATATTCTTTAATTTTGTTTATTATTGCACTAGACAAGTTTGGATTTATTTCTAAACAACTAAAGATCATGTTTTAGATACTTTCATGTATTTGTTGAAAAACAATCTTATTGTCCTTTGTGTATATTATGAACCAATAATGGTATTTAATATGTTAATATTAATTTTATTTAATATTGTAATTAACATGGTATTAAACATGAAAATGTTGTTTTTTACACACCTTAGAAAAATATTGTTTTAGATTAAGGTAAAAACAGGTTTTGAAGGGACCCCAAAACCCTAAAACAAAGGAAGAAGGATAAAACAATAACGCCCATAGGAGAAACAAACCTAACACCTACTGCTAAGAAGTATCAAAAATAGGTTTTACAGGGACCTGAAACCACAAGTCAAGATCATCAAAAGAAAGACCCCAGGTTTTACAGAGACCTAGAAACTCAAATACGTTTAGAAAATAAAGAACCAAAAAATGGAACCAGTTATAACATCCAACAAAAAGGACCAAAATAGTAAGAGCAAAAAGACCCTATTCTTCTAATTCCAGGATCATCTTCACCACTTCCTTCCCAATCCCAGTAGTGTCTTGTATGGATATTGTAGCTGACGTAGCAGCCTCTTGCATTGCTTTCTTCCTCGAGCTCTGTCTGGTCCTCTTGCTAGGCCCCTCCAAAGATTTTATTTCCTCATAAGCTCATTTTCCAAGGTTTGCAGCAGCTACACATATGCTAGAAGTAACCTCCTCCATCTTCATTCTGCTTTCCTTAATAAGCCTTCTAAGATTGTTCTCATAATCTTTAAGTTTGATAAGAATATCTCTCATCTGCATTTCTAGACTATTGATTTTATTCCAATCAGCTTCCTGATTATGTTCCATTATTTCCATTCTCTTCTTGAGGCCCATTATTTCCTTATACATCCATGAGTCAACTTGAGGAATAACATCTGCTTTGCATTTGGCTGAATTCACGAAGGGAAGCCTCTTATCACTCTACCAAACATCACTAAAATCTTCAGTGTTCTCTTTTAGATTGACTTTATCCTTTTTAGGTTGCATTGCTCAGTAATTAGTGTTTGGGTGTTGCTGGAATATTGCATGGCCTACAAAATGAAAGGTGAACCAAGGAAGTAGGAACCTAAAAGTTGCAAAGATTGGAAGGCAAAAAAAGATGTTTGGAAGATTCTTCAGAGAGGGAAGGTCATGAGTTAGAGCGACTGCATGGTTCTAAACCCCACATAATGATGACATTTTTCAAAAATTGGGTCGACGACAGGGTAACCCTCCATGGTATCACAGTGAAGCTCACTGAGGAATTCATAGCAGAGGTCACGGGGCTTCCAATGGAGGGTATAAAATTCTCTAAGTAGACCAGTATATCTAATGAGGCATATAGCAAATTCTCAAAGACAGATGCTGAGGAGCAGCAGTTGGAAAATAGTGGAGATTTTTTTGACCTAGAGTAGATAAAAGGAATATGGAGAGACGTCTTATGTTGCATTTGTGAGTATTTTATACTTGATGGTAAAATCAAAAGAGTCCATAAATTTCATTTTGTCTTTCTTAATCATTTTGGGCATAAAGTTAGAATCTCCTTCCCTTTCTATTTGCACTTCTCACTACTCCAAAGTCTATTTGCTCATAGAAAAAAGGAGTCTCACCCTATATTGCATGAAGGATTGATCCTTATAATAGAAGGTTTTTGCAAAAACAATGCCATTGTCCCAAATCCTTATTCAAACAAAAATAAGGATTCACAGAGTAGGAAGAATGAAACTGTAAAGGGGAAAGAAAAATTTAAATCTAAATCCTCCAGCTTGAAGAAATAGATTGTTGATGAGGAAACTAAATGGGAAAGTACAAAAAGTTCTAAGGAGGAGAGTATGGAGGAAGAGGAAGGAATGGATAGTGGGGATTCCAGCTCTAATATGGAAGGGAAAGATAAAAGTGAGAATGAAAAATAAGGGGACACAACAGAGGAAAAAATAGAACAGAAAAATCATGACGATAATCAGCAAGTGTTGGGGGGAAGTGAAAAAGAAATGGATGTTTTATTTGAGGATCCTGCTTCAAAAATAGAGAAGGAACATATAGTTTAGGATGCCTATCATGTGATGGAAACTAGAGAACAAGTAAAGCATGATCTTGTCCACAACAAAAACCCAGTTGATATTAGAAAAATACTATTGCTAAATGAAAACATAAGAATATCACTGAAATGGCTAGGTGTATGTTGCATGCTAAAAATATGAATTATAAATTTTGGGTTTAATATATGCATTTTTAAGTTTATATCATTAGTACTACTTCCACATTTTTTTTTAAAATATTACCCCTAAAGAATCATGGAGTGGAAAAAAACCTAATTTACGACATTTGTGTGTTTTTGGTTGTGATGTGTTTGTTCATATTCCTAAGGGAAAACATAAGAAGTTAAATTCAAAAACAAAAACCTTAAATTTTTTTGGTTATGATGAATCATATAAATATTATAGGGTTTATTATCCTCAAACTAACAAAATTTAGATTAAAAGGGATGTTATAATAGCTAAAATTAGTGTACTTGATTGTGCTTCCAATTCAAATTCTCTTTATATTTTCTCCACTTCATTTTATTTTGATTCTAGTGATGATTAAAATGAAGTTTTTCATAGTGATTTTTTATTACTAAAATTAAAAATCCTCCTTATATTATTTATCCACATAAATATATGCTTATTGGGCTAAGAAAATCGTAGAAGCCTATGGAATTGATGGTGATCTTAATGATACTCGTATAATAAGGTAAAAAAATTCAAGTATGATTTGATGTCTAAAATTATGAAAATAATGATCCTCAAAAACTTGAATAATCTCAAGGTCATCCTCATTGGAAAAAAAAATACATGATAAATACAACTCTTTGATCTCTAGTCACACTTGGGACTTACTCCCTCTCCCTAAAGGTCATAATTTGGTGAGTTGTGGAGAGTTGTAAATGGTTGTTTAAACTAAGTTAAATTAAAATAATCAAGTGAAAATTTAAAAAATAAATATTAATTTATAGAATTTTTTCTCAAATTAAATGAATTTATTATAATGAAACTTTATTTCCCATAGCTAAGATTCCCACAATTAAAGTTTTTTTTATCTTTAATTGATCAAATGAATTGGCCTTTTTATCAAATAGATGTTAAGATTTATTTCTTGAATGGTGATTTGTATGAATAAATTTGCATGTCTCAACCTATTTGTTTTATTAATAAAGGTCATGAGAATATTTTTTACAAGTTAGATTAATATAGTTATATTTTCAAATAATATTCTAGAGAATGGTAATCTGAAATCTATCAAATTTTTATTGCTCAAAGATTTACTCGTACTTATAATGATCCTAATATTTTTGTCAAAAAAAATCCATGTGGCATAGTTATCATTATTTTATATTTTTATGAATTGATAATAAATATTAGTAATATTTAAATGGTTTCTTACAAAAAAAAAAATTAAATAATACCTTTGGAATGATAGATGGAAGACCCTTACACTACTTTTTAGGCATTCAATTTTGGAAAGAACAAGATAACATTTTCATTTTTCAATCTAAATATGCATATGAATTGTTATCTAGGATTAATACATTATATTTTAAATATATTACTACCCATTTTGACTTGGTTTAAATTTTTATAATGACATGAAAACTAAAAAAAATGATCCTACTTTATATAGGCAATTAGTTGGAAGTTTGAAATATCTTACTCATGCTCATCCTAATATTTATTTTTATGTTGGATTGATTTATAATTGTATGTAAAAACCTCAAAATACTCATTTTAAATATTTTATAATAATTCTTCATTATATTAAAGGTATTATAACTATTATCATTTTGTATACCTTGAATAATAACTTTTATTTAGCAAGTTATTATAATTCTAATTTTATAGTAATCCTAGTGATTGTAGATCCATAAGTGGATATTGTTTCTCCTTGTGTTATAAAAAAATTTCATGTCATATTAAAAATAAAAGTTTCATATCATTATCTTCCACTAAATTTGGGTATAAATCTTTCAATCATTCTATCAAGAAAGTAATTTGGATTCAAATACTTCTTGCAGATTTGGGCCACCCTCAAAATTTACCTACTCCAATTTTTGATGATAATAAAATTGACATTAACTTAGTGAATAAGACATTTTTTACATGAAATTTATAATCACATTGAGATTTAACATCACTTTCAACATTAAACTCTTTAATACAATCAAATTATTATCTCTTTTTATCATACTCAAGATCAAATGACTGATATTTTCACTAAGCCATTATTCAAAGATAAATTTGTAATATTTGGTAACATAGTATAACTAAAGGAAGTTATAATAAAGGGGAATATTTTGTAATTTTTACTTCATTTTTGATTTTTTTTAAATCCCTATATAAATTTTAAATGGGAGTGTTATGTTTACCCTTTATTTTGGATAATTTATTTATCTTAAATTTTCTGTGTGTAGAATTTGTATTTATGTAAAATTAACATAAATTTAGATTTAATGAGGTGTCACTCACCTATGTTTCCTCTTTATTATTATTTTATTTACTTATACAAGTAACTCCCCACATATGTCATACACTTACATTCACTTCCTAAGGAAATAGGAATCTTGGCACTTGTAATGTCATGATGGGATTCCTTGTAACTCCCTCTCCTTTATTATTGATATATTTAAAGAGGAATCTCCTCATTTTATTTAACTATATACTTGAGTATCTCTCTCTTCTTCTCAAATTATCTTGCTTTTAAAATTTGTATTAATAAGTTTTCTTTGACAAACCTTATTAATTATCACATGGGTTTTTTCGATTAGTTTCATTTTCCACTTAAAACTATACATTTGACTCTATGGTTTGCTCCTTTGGAGGTATTTTAGCTTCTTGTTATTTTAAAATTATTTATTTACAGGTTATTTATGAATTATTCTAGCATAAATCCTTCATATTTTTTAATTTGATAAGATAGTCCATTTTTAGCTTTGAGTGTATTGATTGCATTTTTTTGGACAAGTGGTCAAAGTAAGTATCAAATTACCATAGAACATATTTATTTTTGAATCAGTGGATGATTTCAATATGTAATGCTCAAATATTTGTAACATATTATATACATTTATTTCCCCTAATATCTAGAATGAAGTTTTGAGTCAGTGTAATGAATATGCATTATATATAAGCATGTAGAATATTTATTTTTTAATATAGAATTAAACTATTTTTAAATTTTTACTATGCAAAACAACATCTTGTGTGTTTTATGAAGCAATTTATAGGAAGAGAAAAGGATATAAGAGCCTTTAGATGCCATATATACCATATTGGAATGAATTAATAGCAAATTTGGATTTTTTTAGTTTAGATAATGATTAATAGTTGAGTATAAATATTTTTATGAAATAATTTATTTCAAAACCATTTTCTATTAAATTATGATATATAATTATGAAAATGCTACTAATCAAACTTTTTCTAGTGATTGAAGGCTTTGTTATAATCAGATCAATCGTTAACATTAGAATGTTTTGAAAATATAACATTTGAGACTTATTTTTTATATTTTAAAACTCTTTGATTTTGAAATTTCATCAAAATTTATAAATTTTTAGAGTTTTATGGAGGCATATTTCCTATAATAGTGGTGTCTAAACATTTTCAAAACTATCTATTTTCTTACTATAATTATGTGTTGTTGTGGTATTTTTTATGACATCAAAGTATGATAAAATAATAGTTTTATAATTTATAACTATGATCATTCAGATTTATTTTCCTAGTTATTTATCTTTAAACTAATATTCTATACTATAATTATGTGTTGTTGTGGAATTTTTTATGACATCAAAGTATGATAAAATAATAGTTTTATAATTTATAACTATGATCATTCAAATTTATTTTCTTAGTTATTTATCTTTAAACTAATGTTCTATTTCTATGTAATTATATGGAGATATATGCATAAGGGAGTATAGATGGATTCATATCATGGAGATTATATGAGACTTATATTGTAGTGATATAGATAGGGTGATGATAAAATTTAAGTATTAATACATGTTGGTTTTTATACCCCATGTCATACGATATGCACATGATGACTACCCTTCATAAGAGATGAGATGTTGATACTTGCACTTTTTGAATCCCTACCAAGGAGATGAATATGACAATAATTTATGTTTTAAGGATTATAAGATTGTTGATGGTTGGTACCAAAGATATTATATGTGTTACAAAGTTACATGGGTATAAATGGTGTGATTATTAGTATATGATTTTTCATGCTCGAATAACACACTATACTCTAGGTGATTCGACTATATTTTTGTTAGAGATTATGTTATCAATTTTATTTATGATAAAAAAAATTATTTGTTTTTTATTGAATTATTTAATAGTCATGATGGACGTTATGTGTCCATATCATATCATATTCACTCTATTATTCAATATATTAATGAATATTGAACTATTTATTCCTAGGGCCACATTATGATTGCCCATCTATATAGATACTTGTATTTATATACTCATGAGGATTATAGAAGAGGTATAAGATATATAACTTTATTTCACATATTTACATACACAAATATTTTAGTAGTTCATCCCTTAGGCATTTCATGTGAAAAGTTTGATCATCCATATATTTATGCATAAATATGAATGAGTAGCAAATGTATCACAAGGAGTACCATCAAGTTTCATGTGTTTCTTGATCATTTTAAATAACATGCTATTATTTGGAGGTGATACAAAGGTTTTTTTAAGGTGTCTTAAGAATTTTTTATATCTAATTAAGATCATGGTCATGGGTTTCATGACCAATGTCATGAATTATATGAGCAATTTTAGTACGGGCATATCATTTGGAAGTTTTGTGTTAGACAAAGTCTTCTCCAAGTTCCATAGGATTAGATATGGAAACATATATCTGGGATCCACTATAGAGATAGGGGATGGCTATTTTGTTAGATATAGAACCTATTACAATAGGATAGGTGGATATATATATATATATATATATATATATATATATATATATATATATATATATATATATATATATAGTATCTCATGTAGGGTGTATCATAGGGTACACATAGTGGTGGGAGAAGATTCAATGGGACATGTTGGAAGTGTTATTTATAATAATATAATCTTACAAAGAATCACTAAAAAGACTATATCTTTACCATAATAGTAGAATATATCTCTAGGCTAATGAAATAAAGGATTGTACTTACTTTAGAAACACACACACACACACACACACACACACACACACACACACACACACACACACACACCTTGTATCTAATGTAGGGTGTATCATAGGGTGCACATAGTGGTGGGGGAAGAATCAATGGGACATGCTGGAAGTGTTATTTATAATAATATAATATTATAAAGAATCACTAAAAAGACTATAACTTTACCATAATATTAGAATATATCTCTAGGCTGATGGAATAAAGGATTATACTTATTTTAGAAACATAGTAAGGTTTAGTAACCTATTGTAATAAAAGAGACTTTGTAAGAATAAAATTTATGTCCCAAAAAGACATGACCATAGGATTTTAATAGGTTTATATTAATTATTTTTACCATGGTTTTGTAATAATAGAGGATATAGATAAGAATATGAAAGTGATAGTAGATATGTGATAATATAGACTATACATCATAATATAATGTAAGAGTAAAGAGTGCATAAGTAAAGAACAAAGATACATGTGAAGTGTAATAATTGTTTTTCATTACATACATAAATCAAATATAGTGTTTAACATATATACATATACATATACATACATAAATATGTGTGTGTGTGTGTATGTATATATTATCTTGTTTAGTTGTTCTTATAATGTGGATTTTAAATGTGTAATTTTGTTTCATGTATGTTTACATTATGATCTTTCATACATACACATATTAAATACATAAACATATACATACATACATTCATGCATGTATGCATTCATATATATACATACATACATAAATATGTGTGTGTGTGTGTGTGTTATCTTTGTTTATATTTTTTTATAATTTTTGACGTGTGTAAATGTATCATGGGGTTCTGATAGTGTTGAAAACACTTCTCATTTGAAGATTCAAAGAATATTTTTCATGAGTTTCTAGTTATGATCTTCCTAAGATATGTGGTGGAGTAGCAGTTGAGCTATTTGATTATTTCACAAAATGATTATGCAAGTGGTTGTTGGGAGCAATCATGGTCCTAAATTTTTGTGAATATGAATGTTATTTAGCTGAATCTAATGAATAATGATCAAAATCTCAAGTCTAAAACTCTAATATAACATGAATATTAATAGTGAGAAAGTAAACTATAGTGATTTGATCAAAAAATTGAGAAAATAAGTAGGGTAAGGTAAAAAGAGAGATGTTTTTGTTCTTTAGTTTAGACATCATGACAAAGATCTCATTTCATCAAAGATATGCATCTTAAAACCAACATATGACATGAAATTACCAAATAGTATAGATCATATCATATGCCAAGAAAATGTATAAGCATATTTTAAAACATGCATCAAATTTACTTAAATAAGAATATTGCATTTGCACATCTTCTATAAAAGTAATGATATTAAAATGAATCTATTAACTTTCAATCAACCTAGTGTAAATCTCAAATTAACAACTCTATATTAATACACGCACATCTAGAATTCATAAAAAATAATTCAAATCTAAACATAAGAACAAATAATTGAGGAAGTAGCCATGATAACAAATAAAAAAATAAAATGAGACAATCTTCATAGAATTCTCTTTATTGTATTATTTGCTTCAAAATTTACAAAATAGTTTTGCTCTCAAAACTTCCTCCCTTTTTCAAATGAGAATACCCACTTTTATAGGTTGGAAGAGAAACCTTTGTTTAGTCATTATCAAATGGGAATTAGATAAGTGTCTAGGATAAATGTCCTTTTACAAATATTTCCATACCAATGATACTTTTCAAATGTGACTAACCTATAAGCCATGTGCATTACACATTATACTTGCTTTTAAAAAATAGTATATTGTTTTATTAAGGCATGGTATTTAATAAAAAATAATATTCTAAGTCAACCTTGTTGACTTTGAGATGTTCCTATAGTTGTAACCTTTTTTTGTCTCAAAATATTTGTGTATTTATCATAATGTTCATCAATCAACCTAAGATTGATGATTGGCTCTATGAATAACCCTTTTGTTTGCCATGTTAAATCTCTAAATATTTCATCCATTTTGTCCTTGGATTCTTTGATGCTATAAGAATTATAAATATTTTCATTTTATGACAAGATTAAGTTTAGGATATGTTTGTTATCAACCCCTGTGGTGCCCTTGTTTCTACTCTTGACTTGCTAGATGAACTTGGTAGTTATATGCTAGAATTTTTCATCTATTATTAATCCTATTTGACTAGGGACAATCTAACATGTTTGCCTATGTGGAATATCCTTTCCATATTATTTATTTAATTTTAGAATATGACCATTATTGCTTCAGACATGTGTATTCATCTCACCTTGAACATGTGTCTTCATCTTGTGCCCCTTGTAACTTGATTAAATTCATTGTGTCAATCTCCTCAAGAGTCTCCTAGCCTTGAATTTCAATGTTTGTCATTGATCTTTGATTTTCACCTCTAATATTATGACACTTTCCATCCCCACATGTATTTTATGTACCCTACTATTAGTCTCCATTTAGTTAATGTTCCTGTGCCACATGGTAGCCTTCCATACAATCTAGGATTATTGGCTTCTTGACTCAATTCACACTATTAATCTCCATCTACATGGTTGAACATGCACCATCGATCTTTGATCTACATGATAAAATGCATGCCATTAATACATTAAACATACAATCAAATTTAGGCCATTGATCTACTACCTATTCACCATGATTGTGACCCCTGTCACCATCACATTAAATCTCAGGATCTTCTGATATATTAACTTCAAGATTACCATTAGATCTTTATCTTCATGATTAAATGCACATCTTAGATATTTATTTACATTATTGAACATGCACTACAAATCTTTCTTGACTTATTGACCCTAATTTTCAATGTGGTTCATTGATCAAAATTTGTATGTAAGAATATGTACCATTGATATTTAATCTGGGGAACTTTGACTTATTGACCTCAAGTGATCATCCACATGTCATTAATCCTTACTTTGATTGAGTGAGGTTTCAACACTTGGTAGTCCTGCATTCAATTCATACATATGAATTAAAAAATCAAAGAATAAGTGCTCAAGACATATCATGACTTAGCATAAATCTTAGACTAAATTTTTAATGAATTAACAAACTTGATCAAAACTTAGGATAAAATTAAACTAAGGCTAAAGTGGAATAAAGTGACCCATCAAAAATAGGAGTCCATTTTATTAAGAACTTAGGCTAAAATTAATTTAGACTAAAGTTTTAAACATTATTTAAACATGGATTCAATTAATCAATTAAGGACCAAATGTTAACATAATGACTCAAATGAGACCATAATAGTTAAACAACTAAAGGTCAAATTAGAAATGAAGTATAAACCCATGAATATTTATTCATTATAATGAAGATCCATTGATATTGTAAGATGGAAACACAAGGGCCAAATGTTAGCAACATTAGATAAGATCAAATAAAGCTTGTGTTATCATGTTAATGTATACAAAGTCAAAAATTGTTACTCAATAATGCACTATGATCAAGTTTAATGCCTAATTTATGGCACAATTTGAAAATTTTGAACAAGGGTCCTTATTTTTTAGAAATTGAGGATGTTGACCTCAATAAATGGCAACTTCTAGGGGAACATTATAAAATGTTAGAATTCAGATACTTATGGTTCAAAATAATAACCAAATTAATAATTATACATGATCAATTACCATTACTAAGATTTGTTCATGATTGAAAAAAGTCTTATAAATACATAATTAAGGTCAAATATCAAAACTCAGTCATGTTGTGTGTGTGATTTAATTTATTTATTTATTGTCATTGGTACTCAGAGAATAACTTCTAGATATCAAGACCTTGATCATTAACATAGACATGTAGCATATGTATATATTCATTATGAATCATGATTTATAAAAAGGGAAGGCATGCGAATTGCTTTGTTATCAACCAGGTGTCTATAACCCCAACATAAATACTTTTGGTTCCACTCTAAGACTTGATCCACTACCATTCAGACATATATATCCCTAGTGGAAGTTACCAGAATCACTTTTACCTAGAAAAATTTTAGATTTTTTATAAGGCTTTTATTTTTTATTTTTCAATTGTATTTAGCTTTTTAGAAAATTTTGGGAACCATAATTAGCTAGGTGTTTGGGATTTTTATCAAATGTTTGATTTTCAAGATAATCATCCTTGGTCATAGACTCCATCCAAGGCAATAATGTTCTTTAAGTGATACCATGACTTTGTTCTAATAATTCAAAATTTCACGAAAACACATTCAATCCTTATTAAACTCAAAATAATGTTTACTATTTTTAAGGAATAATTATTCTATATATTATTCTTCATCAATTTCTTAGAATCATAAAATTAAGATTAGAATTTATAAAATCCATGATCAACCAATGTTTAAGAGTCATATCTATATTCTTGGTTTATGAAGTTATTATTATTTGGAGCTTAAATACCTATCTTGGAAAAGACTTATTGGAATTCAGATAACAAATAAAAAAACACACAACAAGCAAATATATATTCACAATCACTATTTACAAATAAGAGACATGAATGAAATTAATCTAAAACTACCTACTATAACTCTAACTAATCTTATAGATTACTCCATAAATAAATCATCAAATATTATCTGATAATGACAAATAAAAGCATAGCAACTTTGACCTGATGACTCTTTTAACTAGCAAACAAACTCCTTTGGGCTTTGTAACATATTTTCCAATTGTGACACAATAAGACTAAAATAATAATCTTTCCTTTAGGATCAAATGGAAATATATTTATTCCATCATAGAAACTTGAAACATGATTGATTATTTTTTATGGCATCTTCTTGTAGATAGGAGCACTTGTATGTTTATGCCTTATGGATGATGCAGATTGGCTTCTTATCTCCATTTTCAAGTACATGTTTTGAATATATGGATCCAAGATCCAATCATCTTCTTTCCAAATTATTCTTTATTTCATCAATAATTCTAACTCTACTTCATTCATTTATTGATCATGATGTGTCTCATTCTCATTAAATAATTATATTGGCAATGCAGTTGGTATACTTGGATTGATGTCTTGATTAGGATCCATTAGAGATAGTTCTCTATAAAAGTATTTAGATTCTTGATAGGTATCCAAAATTGGATAAAATATATCATTAATTTCTTATTTATGAAAAAATACAATAGTAATTTTTATAAAACATTCCTTAATCTCCATATGAGGTGGGGATGGACTATATATCTTTGCAAAAAAAAACTCCAAGTCATCCCAAAAGGCCTCTTCATCATGATAAACTAAAAGGACATGAAATTCATTTTTAATATTGCCATTTAAAAAATGTTGATCACATATTTATAACCCTTTTATGGATTCATATGAAATTTCATGATCTATTATACTTATTTCATCTTCATCTTCTATAGAGAATGACATCTCATATATCTAATCAAGCTCTAGCTCATCTTGCTTTAGGATCTCTAGAATCACATTTCCCTCTTGAATATTCAAGTCATTGGTGTAATCCTTAGATGAAACATTGATATGTTTTTCTATCTCATCATATAACATCTTAAGCTCTTCAATTTCATTCAAGAAAGCATGGTATAACTACTGTCGATGATCATCTTCTTTAGGAATATTATCCATTTTAGCAATGAATCTATGTGAGTTATCTTCATGGATTCTTTCTAAAGAATATTAGTTTATACTTAATCTCTATTATGTAATACAAGTTATTAATAAATCTCTTGTAACTCATCTTCTTTGCCTATAAGTGTTTCAATGATGATATTCTATTGATCTTAAATTGAAACCCCTTTCACATATTCAGGAACTTTATTCATCTCAACTTCAAATTTTTCAATTGCTTCAAAAAGGATAGGCTATTTCTCC
Organism: Torreya grandis; assembly: GCA_037957365.1. NCBI lineage: Eukaryota > Viridiplantae > Streptophyta > Pinopsida > Cupressales > Taxaceae > Torreya > Torreya grandis. Next base: position 2,483,017 of record JARHVA010001091.1, on the reverse strand, counting down.
ATAATTGGCATAATATATCCCTAAAAGTATTCAACAAGATGAGAAAGGTCCAAATATGAAACCATAAATACCTGATTTTGTTTATGGGGCTGTTCATCTTGAACAACTATCACCTCCTCTCTTTGCATTGTTTCTTTAATAGATTTCCATGAAAGAAAGGATTTGGTCCTTGAGGAGGAAGGATTGGAGGCTAAATTATCTCTAGCTTACTCTTGACTTCAACTTCTTGGCTTATGATTTAATGTACTTTCTCCATATACTATTATACCTGATTCCAAGTCATGAACTTGGATTTAAAAACTTCTTGAATTAGACTTGTGGTAGCCATGGGTGTGAAATAAGAACTATAAATATCAATATTATTTATAGTGTTACTTCCCTTGAAGGTTTTGGATTGTTATCTGATTTGGGATTAGGAGGAGTATCATTATTGTTTGGTAGAGTAGAAATTATCATTGGTTGATTTTGTTCTATGTTCCTCAATGGATAAGTCTTCTTTAGATACTATTAAAAATCATGAATCTCCTTTAGAGTATATTTAGGTTCATTTTCATCTTGAAATGGAAAATCAAAGGTTTCCACCATAAGAGTCATTTCAGAAGATATAGATGTCTCTGAAGAATTAGATGACCCTAAAACATCATATTTATTAGGAATAACTTAAAATGTATCTAATTCATCTTGAAATAGTTAAAAAGCATTATAAAATTATATATAGTCTAATTCACCATGTTTTTTAGTCTTATGAAACCTATAATAATTAACTAAAACAACATCACAAATGCTTACTTTAAGTATGTGATTAGTTGTAGATGACTCATTATTATTATTGTTGCTATTATGAAACCTATTCATAGGTCTATTAAAATTTTGGTAATAATAGTTACTATTGGAATTATCTTAGCGTTACCTACCTATTTTTATAAGTGAAGAAAATCAATGCTTAAATTTTTAACCATTTTTAATATGGAGTCATTTTCATTATTAAGTACCTCTAAATTATGGACTTGTGTAATTTTACTATCTATTGGTACCATAACTCATTGATTTTATGTATGGGATCCATTTTTTGATTTATTTATCAATCTTAGGTTATGACCAGGATGAGCATGACTCAAAGGCATTAAATTTAAAACTAGAGTTTGATTCAAAGTAGGCATGTTATGATTAGCATTTTGGGTGATATTAAATATAGGAAAATTAGGATTTATATTAGGAATAGAATATGCTAATTGAACTTAGGGTTACATTTGATCACTAATTTTTATAGCTTCAGCATAGGCCATAACTAATGTATATATGATTGCAACAGCTCTTTCCAAAAATATAGAAGTCATTGAATCTAAAGAATCCTTATAAATCTTTAAAGTTAAAGATTAAATAGGCCTATAGGGAGCTATAGTTCTTATAAACATATTTTGAAATCTAGCATTGAAATATCTAATGGTTTCATTTGAATCTCTCTTCACCATAGTGAATTTTTGATATATGACACAAGGACTGATGATCTTTCCAAACTAATCAATAAAATAATTATTGAAATATTCTAGTTGATGATGTAATTTTTAATAAGATTTTAAAACCAATCATATGTTACATCTCTAAAGGTAAAAGGAAATAATCTGCAAGCAACATCTTCATGAATAACATTTAACAATCTTAAGGTAGATTTGAAGGACTTGATGTGTTATTCAATAGTAATAATGCCTTTAAGACTAAATAAAGGTAAATGTTTCTCTATATTTATTAGTAAGTCATGTACTTGACTAGGCACATTGATAGAATATCTAGATAACCAAGCCATACCTTGATGAGGACTGAATACGATAACAAAAATAGGTGAATTAGGTTGATATTTAGAAAATCTACATTTACCTTTATCTACTCTTATTTTCCTATGAATTTCCAAGGAAAGAAGAGGTAGCTTTATCTCAAACCTTAACCTAGTTCTTATTTATGATAGTTCCATCTTGTAAAATCCAAATCCTATTCAAAATATGATGTAGAAATCTTATCTTTGCAAAGACAAATAATCTTTAGATTTTTTATAAATAATAGTTCAATTCTTACAATTAAGTAGATTTGTACATTTAGATTTATAATTTAAAGAAAAATTTGCACAAATTAATACAAATATTTCAAATAACAACTATATTTAATTGTATTACCTTAAAGATACATCCAAACTTTATGAATATCAATGATCTTAGAAAAACATTACTATCACTAACCTTAAACACATTAGATTCACAAAGCTTAAGCAACCTTTATAATAATTTCACATAAATCTTTAGAGAATAACTATCTTTAGCTAAAAAAAGCCTAAAGACTAGTCTAAAACAATGAATATCAATTATCTTTACAAATTTAAGCTAAGAAAAAAATAAATCTACATAAAATCAACCGATGTTTGAATAAAATTCACTAAAATAAACTCAAAATACTTCAGATTCACAAATCTTCAGCTCAATCCCTCCTTCTAGTGCTAATCCCTCCCACCTATTGATGCATGTAAATGTATCATGGGGTTTAGATAGTGTTGAAACACTTCTCATTTCAAGATTAAAATAATATTTTGCATGAGTTGTTGGTTGTGATCTTCTTGATATCTATGGTGGAGTAGTGTTGAGCTATTTTATTGTTTCATAATATGATTATGCAAGTGGTTGTTGGGACAAACTATGGTCCTCAATTTTTGTGAATATGAATGTTATTTAGCTAAATATAATGAATAGTGATTAGAATTTAAAGTTTAAAACTCTAGTCTAGCATGAATATTAATAATGATAAAGTAAACTACAATGATTTGATTTAAAAATGAGAAAATAAGTAGGGTAAGGTAGAAAGAAAGATGTTTTTGTTCTTTAGTTCAGACATCTTGACAAAGCTCTCATTTCATCAAAGACATGCATATTCAAACCAACATATGACATGAAATTACCAAATAGTACATATCGTATCATGTACTAGGAAAATGTTGAAGGATATTTGAAAACATGTGAATTAGAGATCAGATTCACTTTAAATATTTATTTAAACAAGAAAATTGCATTTACACATCTTCCATAAAAGTAATGATATTAAAATGAATATAATAACTTTCAGTCAACCTAGTGTAAAGCTCAAATTAACAACTTTGCATTAATACATACACACCTAGAATTCATAAAAGCAATTCAAATCTAAACATAAGAACAAAGACTTGAGAAATCAAAAATGATAACAAATGAACAAACAAAATAAGACAATCTTCATAGAATTCACTTGCTTGTATTATTTGCTCCAAAATTTACAAAATATTTTTGCTCTCACAACTTCCTCCCTTTTTCAAATGAGAATATCCCCTTTTATAGGTTGGAAGATCAACCTATGGTTAGTGATTATCAAATAGGAATAAGATAAGTGTCAAGGATAGATGTTCTCTTACAAATATTCTCATACCAATGACACTTTTCAAATGTGACTAACATATCAGCCATGTGTGTTACACATTACACATGATTCTATAAAATAGTATATTATTTTAAATGATTTACATGGTATTTGATACAAAATAATATTATAATTCAACCCTTTTTAATTTAATATGTTCTTATAGATACAAACTTTTACTTTTTTCTTAAAATATTCATGGATTTATCATAATCTTCATCAATCAACCTAAGATTGATGATTATCTCTACAGATAATTCTTATGTTTGCCCTATTAAATCTCTAAATATTTCATCCATTCTATCCATCTCTTCTTTTATTATCTTAGCATTACCAATTTTTTCATTTTCTAACAAGATCAAGTTTAGGATATATGTTATCAATCCCTATGGTGCCCTTGTTTCTACTCTTGATTGGTTGGATGAACTTGGTAGTTCTCTATTGGAATTATTCATCAATTTTTAGGTCTATTTAACTAGGGATGATCTAAAATGTTTGCCTATGTGGAATATCCTTTCCACTTTATTTATTTAATTTTAAAATATGACCATTATCACTTCGAACATGTGTCTTCATCTCACCTCAAACACATGTCTTAATCTCATACCCCCTATATAATGATCAATTTTGTTTCATCGATCTCCTTAAGAGTCTTTAGGCCTTAAATTTCAATGTTGGCCATTTATCTTTGATTTTCACTTATGATATTATGACACTTGGTAGCCCCATGTGTCATTTATGTACCCTAATATTAGTCTGCATTTGGTTAATGCTCTTATGTCATGTGGTGGCCTTATGTGCAATCTAGCCTTATTGACTTCTTGATTCAATTTTATAATCGATCTCCACTACACATTTGAAGGTGTATTTTTGATCTTTTATTTTCATGGTCAAACATGTCCCATTAATCTATTAAACATATGATCAAATGTGGGCCATTGATCTACTACCAATTCATCATGATTGTGACACCTATCACCATCGAATTCAATCTTAAGATCCTCTAACATATTGACTTCGAGCTTGTTGTTAGATATTTATTTGCATGGTTGAATGTACATCATAAATATTTATTTTCATGATTTAACATGTGCTATAAATATTTCTTGAGTTATTGACCCTAGTCTTTAATGCAGATCATCAATCAGATTTTATACATAAGAATACACACTGTCAATCTTTGATCTAGGGAAATTTGACTTATTGACCTCAGGTGATCACCCATGTGCCATTGATCCTTAATTTTATTGAGTGAGGTTTTGACATTTGGTATTCCTACATTTAATTTGTACATGAAAATAATAAAATCAAAGAATAATTGCTTAGGCTATATAACGACTTAGCATAAAACTTAGACTAAGGTTTTAATGAACTAATAAAATTGATCAAAACTTAGGCTAAAATTAATGTAATTCTAAGGTGAAATAAGGTGACCCATAAAAAATATGAATCCATTTTAATAATAACTTAGGCTAAAATTAATTTAGACTAAGGTTTTAAATGTTATTTAAACTTGGATTTAATTAATCAATTAAGGACCAAATGTTTACATAATGACTCGAATGGGACCATTTTAGTTAACCAACTAAGGGTAAAATTATAATTTAAGCATAAACCCATGAACATTTTTTCATTATAATGAATATCCATTGATCTTACAAGATGGAAACATAAGGGCCTAATATTAGCAACATTAGATAAGATCAAATAAACCTTATGCGATAGCATGACAATGTAATCTAAGTCAAAACATGATACTCAATAATGCAATCTGATCAAGTTGAATGCATAATTTATAGCACAATTTACAAAATTTGAACAAGGGTCCTCATTTTTTAGAAATGGGGGATGTTGACCCAACAATATGTGGCTTTGAAATGTGTAATTGTGTTTCATATATGCTTATGTTATGATCTTAAAATATTTGAATAATGTTTTTGTACTATTAATTTGTTGATTATCATTTATATTTTTAATATTTTAAATGATGAGATGTGATGATATAAAATATTAATGATATAGCATTGAATTGTAACACTGTGTATAAGTAAAGTAATCATTGATTCCATCTCAATCAAACATATCAAATAAGATGGAGTTATCTATCCAGATAGATTCATATAAAAACTATGTATTATACCGATCCTTATATGAAAATAAATCTTGGTAAATGTATCTATAGCATGCTCATATTTTAATTTTCATTATATACTTTAACAATAATAATATATTAAGATTACTTATTTTCTAGTGTAGGATTCTCAAATTTCTCAATTTTTTACTATGTAACCTATTGATTTTTATTTGATATTGATCCATATGTACTAAGATATGTAATTGTACTATTATAATTAGTATTTTTATTTTTAATTTTATTTTTTATATATATTTGATATGTGAGTAAACCACATTGAAAATGGAAGGATATAGTCACATGGTACATATCTGATTTTTATTTCATGTCATTATCAATATTTCCAAAAATGCAATAATTTGTGCAAGAAAATTATCAACATGTATTAATGTATCCACTTTATTAAGGCCAATATAATTTGATAGAGTAATAATACTAATCACATTCTCATATGTAGTTTTATGTTGTAAGTCTCACTCATTGAATCATTGTTCTCTTATAAATCTAATTGTGGATGTCTTGTATTATGCCTTATCATTGGTAATGATTCCCATTCTATGTCACCATTTATAAGATCAAAAATGACCATTAGATCCTTTATAGGAATATCTTAGGAAATATAAATCTATTTATAGTATGAAATGAATTGGAATATTCTCCTTATTGTACCTTATTTGGAAGGTCGATTGATAATTTATTTTATTGTATGAATGTCGTAGGATACATTGGCTTGCCTAAAATATGTATTAGAAGAATATGAAAAGGATGCATATGTGGGAATATTGTTATACTTTCCAAATGTAATAACACCCCTATCAAAAATCTTTTTAATATTGCAACATATACATAAAATTATTATATATGTGTCCATTGATACAATGATAGTTATAAAATGCTATTTCTCCCACTTGTTTAATGTGATGTTCAGGGTGATGGTTATTATGAGGTTATTAGATAAACTAATAACTAGTAATCATTTGAAAAATATATATATATATATATATATATATATATATTATAGTTTCAAGGATATATATATATATATATATATATATATATATATATATATATATATATATATATATATCTATATATATATATATATATATCCTTGAAACTATAATATATATATATATATATATATATATATATATATATATATATCCTTGAAACTATAAAATTTGATTGGTTTATTCTTTTTTAAAGGAGGGGAAATCATGTGAGTTGTTTCCTTATAAACCATTTTATTTGGATGTTCCCTCTTATTAATGACCTTAGTTGGACATTTATATTTTTAAGGTGATATACTTACATTGAATTCCTTATGTGTAATTTCCTTCTCATGAATTATTTGAATTATAATATCATGATCATGATTTTTTACCATGGGATAATTTATTTTCTATTGAGATAGTCTCAAATTAAATATATTGTAAATGCTCATAACTATGATAAAGTAATATCTCTTTGAGAGGAAATATGAGGCCTCTACAAAAGTATATTTTCCAAGTCTATAGGTTTATATATCAATTGATTCAAAAAATATTTAAATTGTAATATTTAATCATTAAATGGTTTTGAATTCCCTTGGTGAAGATAAGGAACATGCATATATGTGATAATTTTTTAATCTATTGAATTAAGAAAGTATATTATATCTTGATATATGAGTGCAAAATCCACTAGGGATATGGTGAAACCAATTTCAATCTTTTCCAATTACACTCTTAGGTAAGGTCTTAAGTATAATTTTATAATTTTTACTTTATTTTTCCATAAATGATACAAATATATAAAGGTCTAAGATTGGATAGCTACTTCCATCAAATAATTAGAGAGTGTTGGGTTATTTATGATCTAAGGTAGTTTATATTTATTTTATGTTTTATTTAGCTTTGTTAGTGTTCAGGTTGTTTTACCCATTGGTTGGTTTTGTAACCAACTTAAAAGTCTCATAAGTTTCCTTTTAAATATTACATAATGTCCATGAAAATTAATGTTGAACATCGAATATATTTTGATAATTATCTCTTCCATCCTAGGCCCAAGCAGTGGTATCAGAGCCATACAAATTGAAAAGGAGGATTAAATATATTTTGTAGATAAAAATTGCTCATAGAGGAGGATGAAATATTTGAATAAAATTATAATAATCATGTTTCATTTTATAAGCAAGATTTTTTGTAATTTTTCCTTGAAGAGATAGAAAAACATAGTATCATACAGTGGGATTCAAATATATTTTTTTTCCACTTTAGTGATGCAAGGGTGGTGCTTATGATATCAAATTCCTAAGTAAATGGAAATAATTTTTTTAATCATGATTCAACAATTTTGGCATCCTACATCCTCCAATAAATTAGTAATATTTTTATTGAATAAATTTGTGACTTTTATTCTAAAAAAAAACTTAGACAAACTAGTATGAAACTTGTACAATGAATTGTTAAAAAAGTTAAAGATTCATGTAGTAATTTATCAAGAATCATATAGAAGCATGGTAATTTATCAAGCATAATACATAAGACTGTAGAAGATATAAAGATGGAATAAGCATAGTAGACATATGTGGTTGAGTAAAAGATATAAAGGAGATGGTATCAGATTAAGGAATATATTTTTTTATATAAATCATGTTACCTTATCAACATTATATAATAAAATTTGGAAATTTTAGTGTTTCAAAAACCTAAAATTAATTGAAGTTTTTTACCATGGGCTCTACCAAAAATAAAAGAGACTAAGTGCAATCCTTTTTCATATGCAAAGTGAATAGGAAGCTAAACTATTTTTATATGTTTAATTTTTATATTTTTTTCAAAAAAATTCTATTTATATTGAAAATTTTCCTACAAAATTTTAATATTAATTTTAATAGAGTTGGTCATGTAAATTTTACAAGTATTTGCCAAAAGAGAGGTCAAGGGTTAAAAACCCATTCAAACTATTTTTTGATAAATTTTCATTTTGAGCCTATTTTGTATTGGAAAAGTTAAAATATTAGATAAATAAGGGTGTAATAGGAGATATAAGGCATAATTAGTGTAATTTTTTTACAAGTATTAGAATCTTTTTAATTTAAATCTATCTAGTGGGTCAAGGCCAAACCTTGATAGATTTTATTATTTTGATAGCACCATGGAAAAAATTATGAGATTAACCTCTAAAAATGGGTTTTTAACACCCAAAAAATACAATGAATGGTTGATGAACATGAAAAATACACTAATTTTTAATGATTTTTTATAAATAACTAAGAAAACACTATGTCACCCATTGAAGTAACAAAATTACTTAAATATCAAAAATGAGATAAACATGCCCTTGCTTTATTAAAATCTTCATGTTCTTCATAGGAAATTATTCATATTGAATCTATTTAAACTAGTACATGGAAAGAATTAAAATATCTATATGACAAACAACCTACTTATAAAATATTGATCTCTTAATTCAATTGCTTGATAATAAGCTTAATACTGAAGATGTATCTGAATATATCTCTCACATAGAAACTCTAATACAGGAGTATTGTACTATAGTGGGTAAAATTGATGATAACATTTTATTTCCATCACATTACATTCCCTTAATTTTACATACACCAATTTTGTTGAAATGCTACTACTTATTGATAAGATTAATGGTACCATATTTGACTCTATTTGTGAGTTATTGACTTAGCGTGAGTGATAATTTACAAATAAGAAGACTATCCCTACTGAAGAGGCTTACTATACAAATAATATGTCCCATCATAGATATTATCTCCATGTATAGTTATTTTTTTATAATCATTCTCTGAAACACAATTTGAGACAATCTTCGAGTCATTATATGAGACACTCTCCATACCATTATAGACGGTCTCCACAACATTCTCATTGGCACTCTCTAGGATATTTAAAATTTAAATTTCACCATAGGAATTCTTATCATTCCTATGGTTATTCCAAGTATTTAGCTTCTTCTAGATCTTTTTAGTACAAAAAATATCCCAAAATTTTCAAATGTGGTGGTATTGGACATCTTGTAGATGTATGTCCTTCTCAACAACCCTCCTCTCCATATAAAATGAAAGCTAAGGAAAATTATGTGGATCATTATAGTGATAGATCTTCTGGTTACTCCATCTATTCTAGTTATTTTGACACTTCCTTTAATGAGACATCCTATATGGTCGAAGTCTATGGTCGTGATGGACCTGATAACTTGTTCTTAGTGATCAATGATTCACCCTTCTTGTGTGAGGTACCAGACTCAATACCAAGATATATTTTAGTCTCATTTCTTATATTTTAGTTCTATTTTTAGATTTCTATATTTTATATTTATGACATGGAGCAGATAATGTTAGTGTATTTTAATTCTCTTGATGCATGAATTCTCACCTCTCACTTGATTGGGGAGAAGATATAGAATTGGTTGGTCTTCGATAAGTTGTTAGTGATAGTATGATTTGATAGGGGTTGTTATCACTTTTAGTGTTGATCAAAGGTTTTTGTGTTTGTTGGGTATTAGGAAGATGTGTCATACAAAGTATGGGTTGGTCACTTTGATGGGATTTTAGGTGGATCCTTATGTGGATAAATGTAGTTGGGAAGGATTTCATCATGTTTTAATATATTATGGTAAAATTATCATAGGGGATGAGTAGGCTCTGATTGTGTTCATAAGTATTTTATCCACAATTTGTAGGGTAGAGTTTTATATGGAGAACCATTGATTTTAGTCAATACTAAGATGTATAGTTTGTCAATTGTAGTTTCTTCAAAGTTTATTTGATGAATTCATATTAATTGATCCTATTATTTTATACCTCTTTGGATCAAGGGGGATTTTTTGGGGTCATTTATTATCCAAGGTAGTTTGTATTTATTTTATTTTTTCTTTATTTTTTTAGTGTTTGGGTTGTTTTACCCATTAGTTGGTTTTGTAACCAACTTCCAAATCCTATAAGATTCCTTTTAAATATTACATAATGTACATGAAAATTAATGTTAAACATTGAATATATTTAAATAATTATATCTTCCATCTCAAGTCTAAATAAAGTGTAGGTATAATGAAGTCACAGAGTAAGGATGAATTTATAATATTACACTCTATGGGGTTTATGATATAGCATTAGAATTAAACCATTCATATTATGGTCTAATTTTTAGAGAGATAAGGTGAATTTTTTTTATAAGTGTAGATACTAAATTTTGGTATTAGATAATTGAAAATTAAAATATTGACACACATTTACCACACATAATTTGAGCACATAAACACAGTCATAATCTACCACTATATCACCTATTTGATATATTATGATTTTGAACTTTATATTATGTTGTTATGTACCTATAAGAAACTCATTTTATATTTCAAACCTATTTCATATCCTACACATGTCCAGATCTTTAGTTCAGTCTACCTCTACATAGGCCAATATTGACAAGTTCATTCAATATCATAATTTAATACTGACTTTAGGAGATATTTAAACTTTTTTCATTTGATATATTCATGTTCTCTAGTCTTCTCAAAATATTACCTTTATGAATCACATCTTAACTAAGTTTGCCCTAGCTGTAGATGAAGATTCTTCCATGTTTTAACAATGTGTTAAGGTTTTACAACATTTTTTTGATCATGGTATCTCTCAACAATTATTTACTCTTTTTTAAAATCGATACATTATGTGGAAGTGGATGTATATGTGTTAATATGATAATGTATGATGGAAAAATATGAAATTGAGAAAAGAGTGGAAAGATAAGCATATACAATAGTGAAAAGGCAGTGTTAAGACTGTGAGATAGGGTGACACAAGAGGGAGGTTAAATAAATCATTAATCCAAAACCTAGATAGTTATGAAGACCATTAAATAATCATAGGCATATATCTCAATCATACGTACCATTTTATAGGTTTTTGACAAGCAAAAATTGCCACGAATGGAAACCTAGGAATCATGAAAAACCTTAAGGAATGCTAACTTTCCTTAATATCTGCTAAACTAAAACTCCATGAAGATATTGAGATAAAATTGATGGACTATTTTCTATGATATATTGAGTAATATTTTAGAATATTTAAATATGAACACATGAATAGGAAAGAGACCTACAAACCTTGTCATGATGAATCTTGCTAACCATGGATCAACCTTTGAACTTTACAATCTCTCCAAACTGCCTACAGACTATAAAATTTACATTCATTTATCTTATTGAGATCCATATGACCTAAAATTTGTGGAAATAATATAAATAATATCATGGGAAGGTAGTTCATACTGCTAAAAATCTCTATAAAATTCCATTTTTCTATCATGATACCCAGATAAGGAGAAATCTTAGAAAATTTGTTGCTTTCATGAATGAAAAAGGCATAATGAGTGACTCAAATTGTTAAATATGGTTTATAAATGAGATATAGATAAACTTAGAACCAATTTCCAAATATGAAATCTCTCTTAGACCCCTTCCTCTGCCAAAAATTCTAGGTCTTGATTTTCTCTCTCATGGTCATACCATTTGAAAACCTGAAGGGTTCTCTTGATGTGCAAAGGAGCTAGGTGGATGAAAATAACTAGTTTTGAGGTCTTATGGGGTATTTTTTCCTTAATTATTATATATAAAACCTATAATAACCTCACCTTCAAGCTTATGATCTCTATTGTATATAAAAGGCCGTATGAATCCATAGTTCTTGCATTAAACACATGAAAATAGTAATTCCTTTAAATTTTTTTCACACTTCAAGTTTTTAACCACAAAATTAGGGAAATAATAGGAATATTATGGGTCAATATGGAGATTAAAACAATTAGAAATTATTTTATGATCAAAATTAGGGAAAATTTGGCATGTGGTAACTCTTGGAGGACAAGACAATGCTTTAAAGTTGTATGAGGAGATATTTATAAGGCATGCAACATTTGACTTAAGGTAAACACATAAATATGAATCTTTTTAGATATATTATGAGTTTTTTAGTGACTTTTTATTTCTAAATTTATCATTTGAATGCCAAAAATCTCTCTTTCTAGGCAATATACATAGGTTCACAAGGAGAATTACCATTGAATGTCATGAAAAGTATATTATAGCCTCCTAAAAGGTTTGAAATAGAATTCTATGTATTTTTGTCACAATTAAAAGCTTATAATCATCTCCATATCTTTCATACATTTAATTATGCTATAAAATGTCATTACAAGTTGAAACTGAGACAAGACCATGACAAGACATTGAAACTCACTCCCTTAATATGATAATCGAAGACATCTTGATGATTAAGAACATCATTTGAGAACCAAGGACAAATAGGACATGAATTTTTTTTTAGTGTAAAGGTCAGAATTTGGCCTTGATAGGCCAAATTTCTAACATTCATGGAGACTCATAAGGGTTGACTAGCCTTCTGGTCAAGAGAACTCATTGGATTTTCATGATAA